>JAUESF010000002.1:11066296-11084780 GCA_032274765.1 Malacoctenus tetranemus | reverse complement strand
CCCCCGGCCCTCGGCTGACTGTGCGTTGGTGTTGTGTCATTATCGGGATCCTTCCTCCCGTCGCCGTTTGTTTTCCCCCACGGGGAGGAGGAGGGGGGGTGTCTGGCCCTTAGAGATGCCCTAAGATAACCTATTCAGGAGGGATTAAGGTGTTGTTGCTTCTCTCCTCAAGGCATAACAAAGTGAGAAACCCACCGCACACATGATGAATTGAAATTTGATTAGCTCTGATACGGCCTAATTCTGGCAGATGTCTCTTCTGGTGGGTAGAGTTTGTCTCGAAGCAACTTTTATTCCCTTAAATTTCTGTTTGCTTCTCTCCTGCTTCGCTCTGTCTTTAAAGCGACTCCAGTTTTTCTCACAATCTGTCGAAAAACAAATGTAGTCGCTCTGATCCTCTCTACTCATCATTTCCTGGAGTGTGTGATAGACTTTTCTTTTTTTTTTGCATATTCCAAATTAATGGATGTAGGTAGACCCCAGCTGCTTAACGGGGGGAGCACATGTTGACATGAGATGAATAATCATCCGACATGAGACAGTTTCCACCGTGTATTTGAAACGCCATCATTTATCTGCGCGCCGCCATAATGGGCTCCCCATTAAGTTTCATCAAGCTCGTTTGGGAGGCTGCCAGAGGATCGCGGCGGGGTTCATAACACTGAACCAGGCAAGTGATGAAACATCCATCGAAGGAGCACCAGATACCCCCCCCCCCAGTGACAGAGAGCGACTTGATTCAGAGTTCTTTCCTTTTCCCCCCCGAGTTCATTAAACCCTGCGGGCTGATGCAACCTTAGCGATCCTTAATGCAGTCTGCTTGTTGTCAGAGCTCCACTCAAACAGTTTCCTTGGCTGGAACTCAATTAGGTAAAGTCTCTTTTTTTTTCTCTCCCCCCTGTTGGAGGCGTGATGATTTTAGATTAAGTTGACCTTTCCTGGGGAACAAGCAGTTTCTCATAGTTGCTGTTTCAGGTCGTCTATTTTTAAGAGCCGGGTTATTGTTTTCAGACTCAAAACTTTAAATTTATGGAGAGTTTAACGGTTAAAACCTGAAACAATTAGCAGGCAAGTCTCAGTCTTTGCTGTCTTTGGCAAGACTCTCTTTAAAAAAAGATGAATCTTAAAGAACTTGCACGTTGAAGAGGTTAAATAGCGGCTTGAGGACGGAAAAGTATCCATTGATGATGAATTCACACTCACCTCTATATATATAAGTTGCACCTTCCTATTTTCATGTGGTCATTTCTGTCCTGGGGATTTGAATAAGCGCACAGATGTGGTCAGGAGTTTCAGTTATTGCCTGACATCAGACAGAACAGGAGAAAAACCCAACCTACGTGATTTCTGCGCGGCGCGTCGCTGCCAGATGGGCCGGTTTGTGCCTCTCAGAAACTGCTGAAGTCTGAGGATTCTTTGAACAACTCTCTCTCGACCGGTTTTGATGTTTTTGCGCCAAAAAAACATCTTGTCAGCAGCTGTTGTTTTGCCAACGACAGAGGTCAGACTTGTACGGGCTCACAGTAGGGCAACACGAACTCGTGTAATTACAGCAGTGGCTCCTGCGAATGCACACGATGAAGGGTAGAGAGGGTGGGGGGCGTTCCAAACCAGGCGCCATTCCTCCAAACCAGCCAGATAATGTGAGGCTGCAGCAGGCATCTGCTCCCCAAAAGCCGGACTGCTGAATAGTGGGGAAAGCAGCGTGATGGATGTTGATATCTGCATGGAGACGATGGGGTCAGCATGAAATCTTGGAGCCATCCTGCCCTGTGGGACACCACGTGGCTGCGGTTGTGGTGATCGAGCCGAAATCGTGCCAGGAGCGCTCACCAGACTCGCCTCGCGCCTCTTTCTACCGACTGAGGTCCTTTTTCAAGCGCAACGGTCGAGCCGAGCGTCCCGGCGCTCCCCCAACGCCTGCTCCCGGCGGGAGGAGGCGCATGTCCTCGAAGCACGCGTCACGTCAAGCTGTCATGCCGACGAGTTCAGCCTGGCTTCGTCGGTCAGTCCAACAGGGCGTCTTTGGGCAGCACGACCGCGTGGCCGACGATTGTGCTGCAGCAGCTGGAGGCTTTTGTGTCGCCAGCGGTGCAGAGTCTGTGTGGGGTGTTTGCAGCTTCTTGTTGATTCGGCGCTGCAACGATCTCCCACTGATCTGGGGGCAAAGACGGGCCCGAGGCAGAAACCTCCCTTTGAATTAACTGTCAAGAGGAATGAAAAGAGGCGACGGTTCCAGCGGCGCCAGATGTTCCCGGTGTATAATCCGACACATTGATTAGCGCCATCAATTAGGAATCCAGCTGGATCATAAATGTAAAGCAAGTGGTGGGTTAGCAAAGGTAACACCATGTAAAAGCACCATGCAGGCAAGTTCAGTGCAAAGTGCAAAAGAGGAAGAGAGGCACAAAGAATACATGAAAAAAGGGAATAATTCAAGCTGTTTTGTGCTCAAACTGCAGGGAACCCAAAGAAAAACTAGTGTTACAGCCTAAACAATACTGGTGTTGTGTGAAAGGATGAATGTTTTCAGCACCATTGGAAAAATTCTGTAAATATTTGCATAAAATTTGTTGTCAGAGTCTTTTTTTCAACTGCACAATGATTTAAATTTTCCTGAAATTCATGGTCACTGAATTGGTTCAAGAATCAACGCTTTCTGTTTGTGTTGTTTATCTCTTCAGGTTAAAGGGTGACCTGGCCTACAATTACAAGGGACCACGAACAAAAGATGACATTGTGGAGTTTGCCAACAGGGTTTCAGGGTAAGTCACACTGGCAGCGTCCAAAAACAACAGGACAGGGAAGCGGAGCGGGCCGAGTGGGACTCCCCTCGTTTCGCAGAGAGAAAGCCGTGCTACACTAACGAAAGGCAGCCAGGCCAGCTTATCAATGCCGGCCATATTTGTTTCATAGCTCAATGGGTTCCTGCCTGTGATGCTCCACTTTAAGCCACTGTATCAACTAAGCCTGGCAGATTTTCTCCTCCTTGAGGGAAATCAGGCGAGATCCGTGACAGAGAGGTTGATCAAAAGCTTGGCTCAGAGTCGAGTCTGAGGCCTGGAGTCGCAGAACGGCCACTGGGTGGCGCCACAAGCACACGAATCAGGAGTACAACAGCACTCTTGCACATCATTGTTGTTCTGTGTTTGAATAGTCATCAAAATAAACAACTCTCTGTGGGCTTTTTTTTTGCTCTTTTCCTCCCTTTCAGACCGGCAGTCCGGGCTCTTCCCAGCAAGCAAATGTTTGAGCACATGATGAAACGACACGACGTACTTTTTCTGTACATCGGCGGAGAGTCTCCTCTTAAAGTAAGCAGTGTTTGCTTTACTCTGACATGCATCGAGACCCCCTCCTCCTCCCCCCCCATTCCCAGCCTCCAGCTTCCTCACAGTAAACATAAATCAAAAGTATTGACTGATTTAACAAAGACTTAGTTATGCACTAAACCTTTTAGTGACAAGGCTCTTGAAAGCTATTGTGCAAATGCTGAAAGACAATTTTTTTTCTCCCCCTTTGCAGGAGAAGTATAACGATGTCGCCTCTGAGCTCATCGTCTATACTTACTTCTTCTCGGCTTCAGAGGAGGTCTTGCCAGAGGTAGCGCTTTGAATATCTGTCTTTTTTTCCCTTGTCTTTTGAAAATATTAGCTAATGAATGTCAAATATTCACGCCTTCCGGATTTCTGTCGTCATGTTGCCGATTTTCTCTGGGGTTCTGTGCACTCAGCCGCTGTCTTATGTCCTCGTTGGATTCCAAGTGATTTAAATAATCAGATGTTTTTGAGCACATTCATCTTCCTGCAAATATATACAGGCTATATGGGCTCTCATGCCATTTCTGCAATTATGCAAAAGCACCTGAAGTTTTACCTTCTTTTAAAACAGTATTGCACCACAGTTTGCAGGTGTGTGTGTATATATGGAGGGATGTTATGCATAGCAATCAGTGTGAAGGAACTTATTTTTTCCTGTCTTCTTCAGTCTGTCTCTTTGCCAGAACTTCCTGCAGTTGTCGTCTTTAAGGACGGAGCCTACTTCACCTACGATGGTGAGTATTCGTTTCCCCGTCCGCTGCTGGTCTAAAAACACGAGCTTCGTTGTTGTCAATTAGTTTTCAGGAGAAGTCCGATGCTCTTCGCTTCTCCCTCCTCCCCCTTCTCCTCATTTAATCCTCGCCACCAGAGCCGTCTTCCTCCAGTTTCCTGCTCCTTGCCACCGTTCTTTGATCTCCCTCACCACACTGGGTTATGGTGTTGCCTGGCCCGTCATAAAGTGCCCAGGGTTCTGCCCACTATTGTGTGTGGTGAGGCCAGTGATGTTGCGGTGGTTTGTCCCAGGGCGTACGTACATAGCAGGGCAGGGTGGACGGACTGGCCCGAGTGGGCGTACGGGAAACCGCAGTTTTGACCAAAAACACACGGTGGAGAGCAGTTATTGCATATATAGCCAAAGTAAACCCAACGAGTGAATCACTGGAGTCACAGCTAAAAAAAAAAAAAACAATCCGAGAGGCTTCGTGGAGCTTTTCTTCTCCTGTTGTCCATTTTTAAGCTCGAGTTAGCCCCATTCCTCGGCGATGCCTGGCGTTTGCCGCCACATCGGACCCAATCTGGTAGCCCAGAGCCGCGCTCGGCATCGGGGGACGCCGCGCGCACAAATGGACCTCGGTAGTGACTGTTGTTGAAGTTCGGCACTCAATGTATCACTCAGGGAACAAAATCCATCTGTGCTGCAGCCTGCGAGCTCGCATCCATCTGCTCCTCCCGCCCGTTGCATCGGGGAGAGCTCGGTGCACAGAGAGGCTTGCTACTGAGAAGCATCGACAACAGAACACTCCAAAGTCCTCCAGGACCCCCCCGCTACAAAGGACGCGAGGAATGTCTGGCCTGACCGCGGTGTGCGAGGTATTAAGTTTGTCACCGGAGTGCGGCACGGTCGAACGGCACGGCTCTGTGCTCCTCATGCCGCTTCATCCTTCAGAATCAAGAAAAATGCTTTGATTAAAAGTTGCAGGTCAGACATCGACTGCAGCTCATTAAACTCTCCCGATGCCGACAACAGAGGAATTTCTCCATTTAAAAGAAAAACTGAAAAAGCCTGCCTGCTTTTTTTTCCCCTCTCTCTCCTTTTAACCACCTGTGGTTCTCAGCATCTGGTTTCTGTCCAACTGTGCTGCAGCGAGTTTCTCGGAGGACGAGTCGCTATTATAATCCACCGCCTGGTTGTACAACATGAGAATAATGAGTTGAAGGCACCTTCTGTGGGCTTCTGCTCCTCTAACTTTGCACGATGTTCTATCAGAAACTTTTTTTTTCCTATCAAGTGTTATTATCTCCCAGCACAGTCAGCAGGAACTTCTATCTTATGCATTTTATGTAGTTTCCATTGTTTTCATATACCAGTACTTGCTTTTGGGAATTCCATTTCTCTGAATATGCAAATTCCTTTGCATTACCCTCCCCACCACCTTGTTGTTTGTTTTTTTGTGTGTATTGTGTGAAGATACAGATTCCAAATATGTATTAGAAATTCCTCGCACACGCGCTGTTCCCTCCTGTTGCAGTGCTGTTGTGTTGAAGAAAAAAGGTCCCACTGAGCGGAGCCACACAGTCCAAACACAGCCTCTCACTTTTCCGTCTAATGATATTTGACACACTGTTGTGTTGTTTTGATTGTTTTTTCTCCACACGGCATAAACAGCAGCATCCTGTTTGAAGTGCACTGTTAAAATATAGTGCCACACAGGAGCTCATCCATATTTAATTACCCCAAATCCTTGGTTTCGTTACCACCATCCAGGTCCACGCTGCTGTTGTGCTTCAAGCACCAAGCTACTCAGATCATGTTTCCGAGCCTCACTCACCCAGATGCTACTCGAACATGTTACACACACACACACCCACACACACACACTCTC
Source organism: Malacoctenus tetranemus (assembly GCA_032274765.1). Lineage (NCBI taxonomy): Eukaryota > Metazoa > Chordata > Actinopteri > Blenniiformes > Labrisomidae > Malacoctenus > Malacoctenus tetranemus. The sequence goes on along the minus strand of JAUESF010000002.1, from coordinate 11,078,857 downwards.
AGTAATGCTTCCCGTCATCTCGCGCCAGCGGTTAGGGTTCTGGTCACGCTGCCCCCTCGTACGGAGGCCTTTATTGGCCCCGCCAGCACCGAGGCGGGACTTGTGTGCATACTGTGGAGGCATTCAAATGACTCGCTGATGAGTGTGATGACAAGATGGGATCGCACTTTAACAGGTGATAACACTGTGATGACATGCTGTTATGGCACATCGGCAGTAATTCCCCTCGCTGGTTATTAAAGTAGGCAGCAATAGCGTGGCAAGGTCAGTGTGAATGACATGTTGATAAAAAGTTAAATAATTGGTTAAAGCCCCCCCCCCACACTCACTCCCCCGCTCTGCCTTTTTTTTTTTGCCTCGTAGGCAACGGGGGCAGAGAAGCAGTGAGGTATGACAGGCTAACGGGCAGAAAAACTGGCACAAACCAGCGAGGCTCCGCTGCGAGCCGATGGTGGTCTCTCTGCCTGTCAAATCTGTTGTTTGTTCACTCTTCAGTCAATTTAGCTCTCCCGTCAAACCCCAAACCAGACCGATTTGAACGCAGCCTTCATCGCGCCGCTTAACAGGGTCTGATCTCACCAGTTGTTCACTGTTGTTCAAAAGGCAGCAATAAACGAAACGGGTCAGCCCAAAGAAAATCGAGGATGTTCCAAGTGTGAAAACGACCACAAATCAGAAGGTCTGAGGATCATAAACGTTGACCAGTTGTGGCAGTTAGTCTAATGGTGGAGATGAGGGTCCCGGTTCACCGTCTGAAACTTCTCTTGTAATCCTTCGCACCTTTTCGATGGTCTGCCACTTCCCTCGCCGATCCAAACACCCTCGGTGCTAACACACCGAACTGTGTTCGTTTTTAGTTTTCAAGGAATCGGTGTTTCAGTAAAGAAGTCGGACGTCTTGTCTTGCTGTTGTACGGAGCTCTCTGTCATGCTTGAATCTCTCCATCTTTCATCGCCTGCCACCTTCTGTGTTTCACCCTGTTTGAGTTGTCTTTGATGGTACCATCCCCCCCCCCCTCCTCCTCCTCCTCTTCTCTCTCACTTCCACGTTTCTCCCCCTGGTGCTGTTTCTATTTGCATTGTCTTGGAGGTCCTCTGTGCCATTAACCTTCATCCCTGAAATGTGTCAGAGCCGCCTTCTCTCTCTCTGCTTCAAACTCTGACACTGGATCCCCCCCTTCGCTCCACCCACCGTCTGTTTCCATTCCTCGCCCTGCCTCTCACCGTTCTCCTCCCCCCTCCCCCCCTGCCTCCTGCTGTGTGAACTCTGGGCTGACAGGCTCCTGTAGGGCAGTATGGAGATTGCGAGGCTGGCGCCCAGGCAGATAGCGGCTCTAATTTGTTTCAAGGTGAAGCAGGTTTAGACGGTGGAGAGGTTCGCCGGGCTTTATAATCCCAATATGGAGCTTCGGGCTCCCTCTTGTGCTTCTGGTGGGGGGAAAAAACCCCAGTCTTTGCAGCTGCGTGCCGTCTCTTAAGCCAGAACATCTGTGGAACGAACTTTCTGGAATGTCTGCCCGATCCACTGACTCAGCAGTCCCGGCAACAAGGCTCCTCTGCTTTCACGGAGCAGCAGCCGCACTGACAAAATAGGTTCCGACTCCACTGTAAGCTGCGACCCCGGGGTTTTTAAAAGCGTGTTCCCGGTTCCTCTTGTCATGTTCTGTATTGCACCCGCGCCGCCTCCGGGGGCTCCACAGCACAAGAACCATGTTGAAAGTCATCGGTGCTCTTGTAATTACTGCAATAGTGGCAGAAAGGTCACGATAACTTATTAACATGTCATAATGAGGTCCCAGCTCCGTTTGACATCAATTATGAGCATCCTGTAGCCTCTCTCAGCAGGAGAAAACAGTGTTGTTCCCGTAGCTTCACTCCACCTCGCTCCAACCCTCCAGGGACAAAGTCTGGCTCTTGTTTGCGTGTTGCTTCCAGATGTTCGGGGAGCAACAACATGTGGTTCACATTCAGGAAGTAATCCTTTATTTTACTTTGCTTTATTTTTTATTCATCCACTGCACTCCAGCTCTTTTTTTTTTTTATTCCGATGCACCCGCTGAATTATGCATTCGCTCCAAACGTGTTTTTTTAAAAAAAAAAAAACACTCTGAAAAAAGTCAGTCCCAAAATAAGAAAGAACATGCGTGTGCTTGGAGACACATTTGCAAACCAAATGCGATGTTTTTTGTTTATTATTGAGGACAGACCAAAAAAAACACCCGACAAGCTGTAAATGAGGTCAAGTGAGGTAGCATCAAGAAAAAAAAACAAAAAACCCTCAGTTGTAAACGACAGTGACACTCGTTTAATGTTCCCAACACCTGCTCATTTGATAAAATGGAAAAATTCATCTTGAAATGCGATTGTGAATAATTCAGCCTGAACAAATGGTTCTTTCGTTTATGTCTTGACAATCTGTTGCTTTTGATTATTTACTCCCCCTTCAGCCCCCAACACCCCCCCTCCCCCCTCCATCCCCCTCCACCGAGTCATTGACTAATGCTCCGTTTATCGCAAATACAGTCTCGGATTGCCTGAATGTCCCGTATTAAAGAAAAAGGGCATTTCCGTTCCGTCTTTTGGGTTTTCGAGCTGACACGGGCTGCTCAGGCCGTTATTTTGATTGACAGGGTCATAAAACTGTCAGGAGGATTTTTTTCCTGTCATTATAAATTCTTTAATGTTCAAAAAACAACAACCTGTTTACAGAATCGTCCTGCTGCCGAAGCTAAAACCCCCTGAAATTGGAATGTGGTGTTGAAAACAAATGAACAAAACGATAGTAAGTTAGATTTTAAGTCCAAATCTACTGTTAAGGTTTAGTTTCATACCTCACACGTCCTTGAGGCTTCTTCCATATCATGTTGTCGCAGGTGTGCGTCTTTCGTCCGGCTCACCTTCAGAAGGGACGACCCTTCAGCGATTTATGTAGGGAGGAAAACAAGAGTGGTCGTTCTCTCGTGGAGCTTAAAGCTGAGAGACCAAAGAAAAAGCTGAGCAAAAGGAATTGTCGGACATCAGAGGACGTCAACGTCCTCGCCATCGCTGAGCCTCGGGCTTCTGCTAAGCAGAAGGAAGCGATCTCATTTTCAGTCCAGCTCGGCTTTCGCCTTCAGTTTGACATTTTTCTCTTTTGGGCTGCGAGCTGTAAACAGTCAGCACATTTGTCGGGTTAAAGACGCCTTATTTGCACTCGGACTCGCTCAACTTCCAAAACAACAGGCTGTGGGATTATTGTGGTATTTTTTTTCCCCTCCTCGCACCAGAGAGAAACTCTGGTGCCCATAAAACTGGTGGAAATAGTGTCTGGAGTCCCTTTGTAGCCCACCGCCGGCAACGCTGCTCCTAGGAGGAGACGGTGGCTCCCAGCGCCTGTCACATCCCGTGCTAAGGTCGTTTGGACGCCTTTGGTGTGCGCCGCATTCATGCTTCAATCAAACCGCATTACGGTTCATGTGGAAGAGACCTGCTCCACAAGGGGTCCGGCTCCGCTTGTTTGGTGCGCGTCAGGGTTTGAAAGGTGGTGCGTTCGCACGCGCCAAAATGAGCAATCACGCCTCAGTCGTCAAACGGGGTTTTATTAGAAATAAACATAGCCTTGAATTCAGACGCACGGAAACCATGCGATTTCTTTAACCACAAAAATATGTTGATATTGATGTTTTGACACCGGGTGTAAAATATGGTATCTTTAAGCTGGAGGCAGCCTTCTGTCCCAGCGATCACTGATCATTGTTTAGCTGACCTCTCGTCAATGGAGGCTCGGCCCCGTGTCCTGCTCTTTATTCCCCAGACAGCGCATAGGTGGTAAACACTGTGATCGTCTTACAATCCAGACATCAATACAGTGTGCGGCTTTTGCTTTTAATATAGACGGCTCCGTGCGCTGAATGTTGATGAGCTCGCCTCTGAAAGCGCCGTCTCCCCCTGTGTTGCAGAGTACGAGGACGGCAGCTTGTCGTCGTGGGTGAACAAGGAGCGCTTCCAGGGATACCTGCAGATTGATGGCTTCACGTTGTACGAGCTGGGAGAAACAGGTAACGCATGCCGCTGCCACACACACTCAGGATCTGCTCTAACTGGTTGAATTAAAGAAAAAACCTCAAATTTTCTGGCAGATCAATCGTCCAAGAGCTCAAACTTTTTAGTCTGCAGCCACACAAAAAACAGATGGGGCCATTTGTCAGACCAGGACATAAACATATATTCTGTTTTTGTCTATAATGACTATCACGACATTGAATAAATTGAGAACCTGTCACTGCAGAAGGACTAGATTCAAATGGCCAGAGTGTTTTTTTTTGGCCTTAAGTATAGAATTTATATTCTGTTTGCAATGTTGTGTCCTTTTTTTACTCGGTTTATGGAGCCAAAGTCACTTTTCAGCCTTTTTTTGAATTACTGCTTGAATACTAATGCAAAGGGATTTCCAACTCCATCAGCTCGTTCCCCGGGTGGAAATATCAGCTTTAATGTAAACTGAAGCTATCATCCTATGAAGTCTTCCCACCCCCACCCCCTCCCGACGCAGCCCACGATGTTCTACTTACTCTAATCTACACACTCTCCCTTAAAGCAAGTGTAAAGAGAGTGGATATAAAGTGGCTCTTAAGCAGCAATAAATAACTTTCTGCAGTGAGAGTAATGTTTTTCGTGTTGCCTATATTTGTTACTGTGCACGGCTAACTAGTCTGACAAAGTGTTTTTAGCGGCGCTGCATGCCGCGTGGCTTCCGCGACACCCTAATTGGATAAACAATGTGTGACAGCCCGCAGAGTTCACATTGATGTGTATCTGTGAAAACACTCAGACCGTCGCCATCCTTGATTCTGTCAAATTTCATGCGCCGGGGTTCAGCGGAGCCGGTCCGATGACATTTTATGCTCGAAAAAATAGCAAATCCCCCCCCCCACCCCCCCCATATAAGTCACACTGACACAAAACTTCTTATCCTCGCGTCTGGAACTGGAGAAGTTTGAGCCGAGTCCAAAAGATGTTTGTGCCTATTTCAGCCAACATGGGCCACGCTGGAAGTGGCAACAGCCTAAAAACAAGATTTTTTTTTTACGACCAAAATAAAATCCAGGGAAAATCAGCGAGTTGTTTGCTTTTTTTTTTCTCAAAAGCAGACAATAGATGCAACATGTCTCATAACTTTAATGATGTGACAACAAACTCCTCATTAAGAGAAGATCACTCTTGATTCTTAAGTGGAGAAAAAAAAAAATCCCCAAAGTGTCTCAGCGATCGGCTGCTAATGACTGCCGCGCCGGGAAACCGTTCCGGAGCGCGGAGTTGCAGAGAACAACAGCCGACTTGCGTCGTCGGGGGTTCATGTGCGGGTCAGAAACGACACCTAAATTCAGAGAGGGAGCCTGGATGCCGGAGGGAGCCAGACTGAGACTCCTAATGAGACGTACTCGAGTCCGTCCGGCAGTTGAAAAGAGATGCTTGTGACAAAACTGCAAAGGCATGCGAGAAATATCTTTATCTGTCCTTAAACTGAGGATTTTGGAGGAAAAGGGATTAAAATTTGCAACCAGCACGTTAATTTGCGCTCATTGATGACTTGGAAGTAGCCAATGAGATTAGCTCCCATCGAACGTTCCTTTTTTTGTCACGCTTTAGTCCATCACACAGACCCTTCGAATAGACTTACTGCGGATCTTCTTTAAAGCAGCTTCAAGCGCCTGAATCAAAATGCATTTATTCATTTCTTTCCCATCTGCAGACTTGCTAATTACATTAAAATCCCTCATTAGAGACTTAAGCAATTGCGCTGAAATTGCCAACTTTCCTCGTCACCTCCGTGAAAAGTGAGGAACCCGGTGAAACCTTCCTAATTGATGCGCACGAGGTTTTTTGAGGTTGTTGGCGTTCATAGAGGAAATCATAAACGAGGCAAATAGATGGTAAAAAAAACCGCAGTTTTAAAGGAGTGGTTAAAATCATAAGTTGTGTTTTCACTCACTAATTCGCACTATATAATGTTGTTTGCCCCCCCACACACAATAAAAACATTATAAAGAAGCAGTTACATTGATCGCAGCGTCCTGGTATCGATATGGGAGAACCTGCTTTCTCGTTCTGACAATAGTCTGATGAATGCTGCTGATTATTGCAGTGCTGTCGGGGAGTCATCAACTCCAGCAGCACCTTGTTAGGTACCGACAATCTGAATGGAGTTAATCATGCACAGTTCTGCAGGTGGGACTCCAAGTAAAGCTCTTTTGTATGAAGGGCGGGGGGGCATCCCAACTATAAATGATCATCTTCCACAGCTTCCCCGTCTCACAGCTGCATAACTGTGCACTTGAAGTTATGTTGAGTGTGTTATTGCTGAAAACTGTTGAAATGTCTCCATGTAAAATACGGCCACTTCTGATGATGCCAACCTTCTCTCTGTCTTTTTAACCCCAACCTCGCCAATTGATCAGCATAAATGACCAGCAGGGGGCAGGCTGGCACTCCCATCCAAGGATTTTTCCTGCCTCAAAGCCTACAAGCCAGAATACCAGACCTCTTAAGTTGTGTAACAGTTTTTTTTTTTTTAAGTGGACCTATTTGTCATGTTGTGGTTTTGGGCTTTCGAATGGCCCTGAAATAACTCCCCGACCAGAGTGACCACTTGTTTCCCGTCCGACCGAGCAGAAAGCCTAAGCCTAGCTTAATGTTTGAGCGATGAATGAGTAAAGCGCTCGCTGTGCCTCTCTTTCTTCCTTTTCTCCTCCCGTTGAGAGGTGATGCATCTCCTCCTGAGCCTCTTACCTGCCTGCCATTGTCTTCTCACCATCCCCTTTTTTTTGTGTCTGTGTGTGTGATTTGCAATCCTGGCCTGCCACCTCAGGCAAACTGGTGGCGATCGCAGTCATCGACGAGAAGGACCCCACCGAGGAGAGTGGCAGGTACAAAGAACGAGTGAAATTAAAAAGCACGGCTTCCTCATAAACTGCTCCCACTCTCACCGCAGCCGTCGCGCTGAAGTGAGCGGCTTTTAAACAAAGATAAGACGGGCCGCTGCTGTTTGGATCTCCACCACAAATAGCTGTCTTCGGTTTGACTCCCGATTCATGTGTGCTTTCTTCCCCCCCTCCACTCTCTCTTCATTTGCTTTTAGATTAAAGGCCTTGATTCAGAGGGTGGCGAAGGAATACAGAGAACATTTTAACAGGTGAGGCACGGACGCATGATGAGGTCAAAGATGAAAATCCAATTTATACATTTATTCTGGGACGGCGTACTCGCTGGGGAACGCCGCCTGTCTATGCACAAGCAGGTTTCTGCCATTGTCAGGGCGCTGTTGTTGTGTTTTTTTTTTATTCTCTTTTTTTTGCGCTGAGGTTCAGTGGAAAGGTAATTATGCAAAATGTCAGCTTCCAAATATAGGTGTTCCTTTCAGCTGTCAGTCAGAAATCCAGCTCGCCTCGTATTAATGCATAATGTTCTGTTTTTCTCCGGCTCCAATTGTGCAATAACAACTGTAGACGGGGTGTGTTTATGCTGCGCGCTGCGCTGCTCAGCCTGTTCTTTCAGTGGAGAGGAACTGGTATAACAAGGCAAATAAAAAGAGATCTGCGCCCATAATTGCCTCATCTCACAGTTTTACTGCAATATTCCCTCCTAGATTGGAAGGTAAGAAAGGACGACAAACATGATGCTGGAGCTTGTGTACTTCTATCTCTGACATAGATGCGTGTTATAAAGTTGTGTTTCAGGGCACCTGTGCCATTTAGTCAAACATACAAACTCTTTTATAGCACGAAAACATTTTTTAGGCACTTGCTGAATCAAAAACTGCAAACTTGAGTCCTAAAGTTTGACTCAAAGTCTTCCAGTGTCGTGAGCGCCTCGCTAGCTCCTCGTTGACAGCAAACTTCTTGATTTCGAACAGTGGCATGAATTTAAAAACAAAACAGATCTGCAGGTAAAATCTGCAGGTTGGAAAACTTCAGAGCAACAAACAAGACGGCAGCTACAAGTATGACTTCAAAAATCTTCCATTGAAGATCTGCTGTAACGAGTTGAGCGAGTACACTGTTGCCATACCAAGACTGATTATTTTCTGTGTGACATCATCCGCTGCATATCTTGTTTTTGTTTGTTGTTTTTGTTTTTCCCCATGAATCTCATCGTGATCATACCTGACAGGGCAGCAGGTGCTGGGGGGGTGGGGGGGAGGTTTACCGCGGAGATTCGTAGAAAGAAAAATCCATCACACTCGCATCGCCGTGCGCCCGGGTTTCAAACGGCGCCTCATCATTGACCACGTTGCGCGGCGAGATGGATTCCTGCTTTTCAATAAAGCAGCCGCCATCTCCAACGGCCGCGATCAAAGTGCCTCTGCCTCTCCAGGTATTCCCATTAGGACTGATTAAATTACACAGATCTCTATCATCAATTACACTTCTCTCCGCCACACTACCCGGTGCTGTTTTTTTTTTTTTTTTTTGAAGACCTCAGAGTTTTGAGATCCCCACTGAGATCAGAGCCGCCTGCAGTGTTCTGACACACCTAAACGGTGCTTGTAATTACATGTCGCCGACTCGAGTGTTGGCCCGCGGGTGGGTGGAGGAGACGCGCAGAGTCGCGAGATCATGGGTGACGCCTGGCATTCGGAGGTTCAGGAACAAAATCTCCGATTTTTCACCATTTCCAGCTTCTGAGCACCCGTGTCCCACATGCCAACAAATGTGCGCAATGGAAAGTCTGATTTTGGCCGGCAGTGGGTGTGTTTGTCATCGCTGTCTTGGCTTTTACGTGGCCAGTTGCTGCCCATAAAACTCGACGAGGAGCTTGTGGCAGAAAGCTCTCTCGCAAAACTTGAGACTTTTGACCCAAAGTTTCTGTCCACAAATGGCTTTTTGGACCATTTGGCTTCTTCCATTTAAAGTCAGTTTACCAGAGGTCAGCATCTGTAACATTCCAGGTCACCTTATGGCTGCGCCCTTCTACGCTATGACTAAGTGCAACGTGAAAAAAAGTACCGACTCTGCAGCGCGGCAGTCCTCCGTTCTGTGGGCGGCTCTCGTGTGTTTTTAGCTCATTGTTTTGCTTTTATGGCCCATAAATTCACTATTCTGGCCCACTTGGCAGGCTTCAACTGTGAAATCCTTTCTATAAACTTATTGAATGCGACTTGCACTGCAACAAATGGCAGAAAAGTTAGCAACTAGTGGGAGAAGTATTGTAGTATTTCATGGTTGGGGGAGGAAAAAAACCCCAGCTATTTCATCTGAAATTGCACTAAACTTGAGTTAGAAGAATAAATACTGTATTTGAACGGTCTATTTTATTTATCACATTGCCTTTTGTTGCTAATATGCTCACAGCATCACCTAATGCATTTATATGAGCTCTTGAAGATGAAACAGCTTTGAAAAGATAAAATTGACGAGAGTCCAGTGGCAGCAAAGCGCCCGAACGCCTGATCTAGAATCTGAACATTTAATATACAAATGTATGTGTACCTGCAATCATACAAACATTATGCAAATAGCCGCTTTGAGGTTGGTGATTTTAAAGTTTAATGCGCTAATAAGTAATGCAAGCCGCTTCTCGTGTGTGTTCTGGGGTGATTTTTCAGCCGCCAGCCTCGCATTACTTACAGCTGCAGCAGCCGTCGTTGTTATGGCCGCCGGTCGCTCCATCACATAACTCCTGCTCGCAGAAACACCTCGTATTTAAAAGTATTCTGACAGCAGAAAGGCCGCTGACGACAAAGGTCATAGTCTCCCCCCCCACACACGTTAATGTAATTATTCCTCTGCAATATAAATAGCCTTCTGTGATTTAACTATGGTTACAAAGCTCCTCCGTTTTGAGTTTCGTTTCCAAGGTGAAGCAACGCCCACTCTCCTTGGAATATTAAACTTGTTAGTCCGTGGCTTTAGAGAATACTTTTCCCACACAGCTTTTGATATGAAGTCGGTAAATATCTCCACGCACATTAACTCAATCAGCGTCGAAGTGAAGCGACCAAGCTCTGCGTTTTTGGTTCCCATGTCGTCCCTCTCGAACTGCCCCCCCCCCTCGTTTCTCAGTGAGCCACTCGTCATCCTCTTCTGGCCGTCCTGTTTGCTGCTCCGGCCAAAAAAAAAAACCACGTCAGTGGGAAGATGGACGTACATGGTGAACAGGCCTGTAAATATTTAAGTCACTGAGTGGGGGGAAAGAAGCGAAATTGGAAGGGAATCTAATTTTCACAGCGCATCGCTGCGCGCCTCAGTCTGCTATCCCCCCCGCTCGCTCCCGCTGTCAATCTCGAGATGTGGATCATTTTCCAACTACTTCTGATCCCGAGTCTCATCGTTCGGCGGTTTCCAGAGCAGAAGCTACAAGATGACTTTTTGATGAGCTTTATTCCCAGTCTGGCCCAGTATTGTCAGCAAGATTATCTCTAACCCGGCCTGATTCTATATTGCTTCCTCTGCATTTATGATGGAGTTCGGTCCCCCTTCATAATCACGTCATTCATATGAGCACAGGCAGTGTTATTTGGCACCCGGGGGACAAGCGTCCTAGATGTAGCTATGATTCGGTATGAATATGATATATATATGTAGAGGCTCCCGTAATCAGTCATTCAGTGGAAGTCTTTGGCTTTCCCGGACTGCCCCCCCCCCACCCCATCCACAGTCGACCCACAATACGCTCTACTCAGACACGGTGCACCACAATGAGATACAAATTGAATTCCTCCTCCCGCCTTATCGTTTAGATAAATCACCTGAGTCCTTTTTTTTCTCTGGCGGAAAAGATGAGGGGAGGCGGGAGACGGCGTCAGATGGGCTTTGGGGGATTTTTTTTCTTTGCCTTTTTTTTTTTTCTTTGCCAGTGACAAAAGTGATTTCCAGTTTTTTTGCGCGGCAAGAACACGCGAATCCTTTCGATGAGGGTTCCACATTTGTGAGCTATTATATATTGAGGTTTGTGTCCCAGTTTGTGCTGGTGTGACACAGTCCACCGAGACAGGAGGGACGAGTTGATTTCACTCTTTTTTCTTTTTTTTCCCTCCTGTATTTTGGATGCAGCGGTTTCACTTTCTCATGCCACTTATTTGTCTTGCATCTCCAGAGACTTCCAGTTTGGCCACATGGATGGGAACGACTACATTAACAGCCTCATTATGGGGTGAGTGTCTATCTCATATCCAGCCTGCTTCCCTTTCCTCATGTCATGCAGCGCTCTCTCTCTCTCTCTCGCTCTCTCTCTCTCTCGCTCTCTCTCTCTCTCTCTCTCGCTCTCTCCCTCCCTCTCTCTGCCTCGTGTTACCTCCTGTCAGCTACTTATCCAGGTCTGCACATACTTGTAATGCCAGCCTCTGCCATTAAAGATGCTCTCTTGTGGAGAAGTCAATTACACAGACAGACTGTCATTTCTTTTTTAGTGCTCTTGGCAATTTTACCCCCCGCCCCTCTCCCCTCACCGACATCAGGCTCTCTCTCACACACTCACACACACACACATACACACACAGAGGGAGGAATTGCAAAGACACACAAGCCCCCCCCCGCAGATCTGCTTTGGAGAGGCATATATGGGGAATTTGCAGATAAGGCTGTGCATGGATTAAATCTATAGTGGCGCTGTGTTTTAATAGCATGCCAAAGAGCAGCACTAATGATGCAGCGAGACCCCCGCCGCCGTTAGCTTTGCGCCCAGTCCGAGGCCAACTGTTCGGGTGTCACGCTCGCCGAGGCCCCTTGCAACTGACACCGCACACTTTTAATTAGACAGAACCCCACTAGTGTTGCAGGGCAGCGGGGCTCGAGCAGTCGGCGTGTCTGTTTAGTGTCTGCGACCGTGCAGCATCTAATTATGTGTGTCTGGTATAATTTCGCCGGGTGCGTGCACGTCCGGGCGCGTTTGCGTGAGGAATCGGCGAGCGCAGCCGACCGCTGCAGGATGTTATTTTAATTTGAGCATGTTATTGTTTGTTTGAGGGAGATTATAGCAGACATGGTCTCCTAAGTCCTGTGTAATTAAGTCAGTGTGTCAGCGAGTACAGTAGACGTCGCGTTTTTGAAATATGACTGCATTGAAGCAGCGGGCTCTCGGTCCGCGGCTGACATGAGACAGACAGTGTTTATATTTAAGGATAAAAGAGGTGATTAGTGCTCCTAATTTTTTTTTAATTTTTTTATGCGTACATACAAGATGTATTTCGCAGGGTTTTTACGGGGCCCAGTTTGGCTGCTGCAGCACCGGATTAATTGCCCTCCTTTGAGGAATGAAATCCTGGCCTGTCAATGTCCACTAATCCTTTTCCCTAGGAGGGCCCTGGGAATAAATCTGATGGCTTTTTATCCCTCTTTCTGTCATCACAGCGATTACTGTGTTCTGGCAGCAGTGTGTCTGGCGTGCGGCTGGTCCCGCTTCCCACCAAGGGGCACGCGAAAAACACACTCGCGAAAGCACACAAGGAAGGACGAGCACCACTTGATGTTTGAAGTCGTCTTTGCTCCTGTTTTTGAATGAAGTGCCATCACACACACACACAAAAACCCTCGAAGTGCTGTGAGGTGACTGACGAAGGGATCACAACATGGCGACGACTCTCGTT
>JAUESF010000002.1:11021809-11047484 GCA_032274765.1 Malacoctenus tetranemus | reverse complement strand
CTTTTTACATGCATAGAAATGTACTTAATTGAAGAGATAAATAGATAAATTGTAGTGATTGGAGATATTTAATGAAATTTGCTGAGTGCTATTTCTTTGACTTTTGTATGAAGTTCAACTTCAAACAAAAATATTCTGCCAAATCGATGAACAAAGTGTTAAAGGGTTAAAGATCCGACCACTTTGCCGTCCTTACTTCCTGACCCGTTCATACCTTTGCAGCTTTTGTGTGTTTGGGTATATTTTTCAAACAGTCTCATTTGGTAAAAAAGTCAGAATCGAATGTGTGCAATAACTTCTTCTTTCATTGAATGCCTCTGACTCATAGCTCCATAATGACCTCGTTTTTACTTTAATAGCAGTAATCATATTGTCAAAAGACGAACGAGACAGTAGGCAGCATAACTCTCGAGCCAATAAAGCCTCAATTTCACATCTGGAATAACTTTAGTTTCCATTAAATTCCCTTTTTTTATCTATATTTTATTCATCTTTGGGAAACAGACATAAAACAGAAGGCAGAGTCTGGCGCCGCCGTGCTGCACATCTCTACTCTATAGAAAAGAGCATAACACAATTAAGTGGACAATCCTCCAAAAATGATGAATGTTGTTGCTGTAGCGCCGCGGCTTCCTTCATTTATCTTTCTTTGTAAATTAGATATTTTCACTGGGATTTTCTCCCTCCTCCATCAATACAAATACGAGACACTGGGGCCGTTTGTTTAGCTTCGGTTTTTTTCGTATTTTGATTGGCTTCAAGCTACCCGGCTACTCCTCGTGTAAATTGCCTGCAATGCATCACGAATGATCGTGATGCCACGCTGATTAATGACCTTTTTAAAAAAGCGTTCAGTCAGTGGCAACGAGCTCACCTGAAAGTGCAGATTTTCTGTCCGCTGATAAGACGGCGCGCGCGCCGATAAGGAGATTTCACACGGCGGTGGGCGCCGATCTCACTGAGCCACAAAGGTCAGGACTTCAATGGCTGACAGGCGCGAGGAAGTGGGAAAGTTACGACTTCCGAGTTCGTGAAGACGCCAAACCAAACTTTGACACCCCCCCCCCTGCTGAGAAAGAGGCTTAAGCAATAACAGCCAGGCCTGTTGTCACCCCACATGACGACATTCATGCATGAAGAGAAAAATAGTACTTAATGCTAATTCACTTAGCGCTTTTTATCAGAGTAAGCATAAAAACAGCCTGACGTAATCTGCCGACCGCAAAAACGCGTCAGTGTTTCCAAATGTGTGGCTGTAATTTTGCTAACAAAGATTAGTCGTCGTACAATAACTGGTTAGGTAATACTGAGCTCACCCTGGTCTCAGCTTATATGACCAATGACATCATTGTCACTCTTCTGGTATTGTCTGGAGATGAACTCCTTGGCTTTCTCTCCTCCCTCAAGTCACAATTGATTCCCCAATCTGATCATTTGTTCACATTCCCAGCTGCACAAACACACTCTGATAACCCAAGTCATTTCCTGAAACAATAAGCAAAACCAAAGTGCACGTATGAGAGCATCTCCATTTCAAAATGACCTCATGTTCAGTTGTATCTCCACACTCGAAGCTTTTGTGCACCGATGCTAGAAAGAAGTCCGACTCATCACCAGCAGCTGATTTAAAGAGGTCAGAGCGAGCGCGGCGCTGCAGGAGGCTGAGACGTTGGCAAAGAGGGCGAGCAGCAATAAGTTTGGGCGACTTGATGCCAACAAAAGGGGATTTCAAGACAAATTCAATGTGATCCTAATTACTGCTGATTAAAACCGCAGTTAGTTCTAGAAAACAGGTTCTTCTTTTGCACGCGTTTGACTGTATTTCAGTCAGTGTGATTTTTTTTCTTTTGCCGCTGGGGATGAAAAATAGAAGGGAGTCTGTGTAATCACACAGCAAACCTATAACTATAAATGTGATTTATGACTTCCTAAAATGAATGTGGCACAAACAAATTGTCCATTTTCATGCTTTGTGCGGATATCATACAGCACCTGAACTTCCTAATTCAGACGGCTACCAACAATCTGCGCCGCTGAGACTGCTTTTTTTTGTTGTTGTTTATAGCAGATGGCACTCGATAGTACCAAAGTAAACCCCCCAATTTTTCGAACCCTAATGTCTCATGTGACAGACAAACACACACGTTCAAAGGCAAAACACACACCGTCGCAGCACCACGTGCAGGGGGGGGCTTATTCCCTGACACAACGCACTCCCCCAGCCCATCACGCTTTTCTATTGCAAGTGAGCGACCGGCTCCACATCTAAAGCCTCATCCTCACCTTCATCGAATGTCACCTTGGCCTTAAACCACATTTAACTTTGAGCTGCGTAAACCACAGCGGGTCCAACATTGATGTCTCTGAAAAAGAGGTTGGCACTCGAACGCCACACAAGGTGGTTTAAAAAAAAATTAGCTCGCACACAAACATGCTTTTTATACAGGCGTCGTTATCGACTCGCATGTGTTTGTCTTCAGCTTTACATCAATGAATTGAATTTTAATGGGACTTAAACCTTTAGTTCAAACCGAAAACGTCTTTAGTTCAAGTGTTTCCAATTTTTATCTTGGGGACTTGCTTTTGTCCCCGCAAGGAGGCAATTTTTAAAAGTCTCTCTACACACACACACGCACACACCATGCATAGTTTCCACATTAAACAACCTGGACTTCAAAATGTTCAATCCACGGATGACACACGTGTGCAAATATGCACATAAAAACAAACACAAGCCTGCTCTTTGTCCTAATTTATTCCCTCCTTTTCCCTCATTCTCGCTTCTGCCAACAGCGTCTGGCATCACAGGCGATCTAAAAAGTCGCTCCCCCTTCGCCTCGTTTGCATTCGGGAGAAGCGTCGCCATTTTGCATGTGAATGAAAACGGTTATTAAAATTACGGGCCGATTTCGAAGCGGATGGGAGATGGAGCGGTGGTGGTGACTGACACTTGGCGATAACGTCTTTTAAAAGTGGAGGGAGGCGCTTTTTTTTTTTTTTTTTTCAATGGCCCGTCGCTCACGCTGACCCTGGCAGAGCGATGCGGCGTGTCGCAGTAACCTTCAACTCGATGACCTGGAATCAGCGACTCGGGTCTGCGCGCGTGAATCCTGCAGCTGAGCTGCTGTATGTTTGAACAGCGGCTTAACGGGGCTGCACAGACTCACCTGTGTCGGACTTTCCCCGCGCCACCATTTCAATTACAACTGGCTGTCAGCATTAAGGGCAGACGGTGAGTGTGAAGTGGTCATTTGGCGTATTAAAGTATAAATCTATGAAGCTGAGCTGAGTTTCAGCCTCTAATTTGGTGAAGAGCGCCGACTGAGAGAGATTTCATTAAATCCTGACATGTTTTATTAATGCATCAACTGAGTTCTGAAGCGTTCATATATGTTAAAACATTGAAAGAGACATTAATGCAAACTTCTGAGGAATGTGCAGTTAGCTTCCTGTGATGGCTGCTGGTTGCTGCGTAGGCGGAGCAGAATGAGCTGCAGGAAGACTGTTACATCTCGCGACCTAAATGAAGATGACGCGAAAAAACAGCCGATAAAGAACAGAAATGGACACGATGAATAAATTAGTGGCTCCAAAGTGGTTTCCTGAACCTTGGAACGTGTCAAACATCTGGTTACTAGCTTTTGCTTTTTAACCGAGGTTGGCTAAAACCTGAGAAATAGCTTGATTTCGCTCCAAACACTTTGTTTAGGTTGCACCAGTCTGCAACTTTAATTGACTGCACAAGCTGCACAAATGGCTTTTTCAATTCCAGCTCAAATAAGACATGAAAGAAACTTTATTTCAGTATGAAATAATTTAGGAAACGATTCAACAGTCTAATACTTATGAAGTAATTCAGCAAAATTCACATTATTAGTCTGCTCAAGTGTCTAGCGAAAGTTTGACAAACTCTGTGAAGGTTGGGTACAACTGAGCGTTTTATGAAAACACCACGGACTCTTTACGAGGTGGAACTGCAAAGAAATCCTTTGTTGTTGCAAGAAAAAATACTTAGTCACTTCAGTATCATATCTTTTTATGTGCACTGTTACATATTGTTACTCATAAGAGCGCTGCATTAAAAAAAAAAAGTCTTTGCGCAGCTCCACGAGCCGAGAAAATGCTGCTCATAACTCAGCTGTCAGAGACCAGTGGAGCTTTTGTCTGGTTTTTAGATGGCGTCTTGTCAAGAAACTGAGGAAACGTTGATGATGGATAGACTTGAAGCAGCAGCTCTTGTAAACTATGCTGCGCTGTTTTAAAAGTGAAGAGATCCCCCCCCCCCGCCCACCCTCCACAAACCCCCACACCCCATTCCTCCAGTGTGTCTGCTGCCCTGAATTCAGAGATCCAGACATCAGTATGCTTGTGAGAGATAAACATGGTGATGACTGCTTCCCCAGTGTCACATGCTGGAGTGTCTGGGCTGTGGTCTCAGCCAGTGATAATGAAGTGTTTTTGTCTTGGCTAACAAGCACTCTCCAACCGCCTCACACGCCTTGCGCTCTCTCACTGAAATCCTTAACAGCACATGATCACAAGGCCCCCATGTTAGCTTGTAATGTGAATAATGAGTCATTGAGCCATGACACTTCTGTGATCATAGCAGGATACGACACTCGCCCTCCCCCTCGTTCGTCCCCCCCCCCCTCTTCTCTCTCCGTCTCCCACACACACACGCGCGGCTTCGCCACAGTGTGACTCCTGTATCCACATTGTCTGCCTCGCTAATGTCGGCCTGTGTGCCTCAGCAGGATTTTTATTGGCACTGCTGCACGTACTGTGGCATTATTCACTGGACCAAATGAATCTATGAGCTGTGAAATCATTCAAGGGGGTGCGATGATGAGCCATCGCAGATCCGCTCTGGCTTTTGTAGCGATAAAGCACAGGGACAGAGTTGGGGGCTGCGAATATGCTGACACTTTGGGATAGGAGGGAACCGCAGCAGCAGAGTTGGGATGCGCCGCTCTTCTTCTTCTTCTTTTCCTCCACGCCTTCATATTTCTTCATAGACAGGGGACACTTTCATTAAAACCCAAAAGCACCCAAAGGATGTCCACGCGCAGTCAGTGAGGAATAACTCAGACCTAATGCTGTGTTCATATAGTCCATAACCTGACATCTTTGTAGATTTATTTTGTGGGCCTGCACAGTTTTATTGGCAAATCGTATCGGCTGATACCGGCTTTAAAATCAAATACTGGCACCGAGGCGAAGTGAATATTTGGACCAATGTGATAGGCAGTAAATTCTGTCTGAAAAGTGACTGTTGAGTGCTGAAATCCATGAAATATGTCCAAGTTTCCACGTGTAAATGTAAAAGAGTATTGGAATTGATGTCCTCCTGTGTTTTCATTAAATCTTTCCATGAATTTTTACTGCAATTTAAGATCTTTTTAACATTTTGTCCTTTCATCAGTTCCACAAACACAAATTTGGGTCTTTTGCTGAAGGCCACTGAAAGAGTTTCCTGACAAAGAAAGTTAAATTCAGCATTATTATCATTTAGCACAATAATAATCTGTAAAAGGTGGAATAAGAATCCCAACACAATCATTCCCTTTTGATAACTTTCAGTTCCAGACGATCAGCAGCTCATCACACAAGTAGCTTTTGCCTAAGCGGTGGACCGATATTGCAAATTAGCTTCAGATTGCAATTAAATGAGGCGAATACAAACAAATACAGGTTGTTTGTAAGACGCACTCGTTAGTTTTGGATGTAAATACAGGATATTTCTTTGCCTTTGTGTCGTATTGTTGCAAACCATGGCAGAACGCTCGGCATGTCTCGCGTCGCTGCCCAGTATGAATGCTGTTGAAAAGAGGTTAGCATTTAGCTTTTGATCATGAACCATGTTGACAGTTTACAAGGTTATGCATAGTTGACAGTGATCCACGTGCGTCGTGGGGGTGAAAGGCGGCAGGTGAATACGAAGACCTGTGGTGAACCTCCACAGTTGCTGTGTGCCACAGTTTATTACACACGCTCGCTTCGCGTCCACGCATACAAAACGGCAACGTGCGCGTCGCCGTAATTAGCCGTGATGCAGAGCCGCGTCTCCCCGACACAGGATCCGACTCCAGGGTGTTGTAGTCCTGCGCCTCGCACGGACTACAAAGCGAAGCGTCCCAGTCCAAACGCAGGCAATAGGATGCCTCATAAACAATGACGCCATTAGAAAAAAAAAAACAACAAGGAAACCGCAGCTAAATCTGGCGGAGCAGCACAATTCAAGAAGAAAACGATCTCTAATTGGTCATTAAAAAAACGTTATTCCAGCAAATTACTGCACGATGAAGCATTTCTGTGAGAGGATAAAAAAACGTGTAGCAGCCTGGGAGGTTGGAGGTTCACTGAGCCATACTGAAAGGACACATAGTATAAATTAATCATATACTGTTTGACATGAAATATACATGAATACAAACATGCACACCAATCAGTCATAGACACCCCACAAGTAATCAGTTCAGAGGGGAAAACAACAGCTTATTAAAGCCGACGTCGAACGAGTCCCGAGCACACAAACACGGGAAGTTGTCGGCGAGAACAAAAAGGGGGGATATTTGCCCTTTGCAAACACAGCACAAAAAAGCAGCCCACCCGGGAGCCCACCTTGGACCGTCTCGCTGTGAAGTTGAGAGCGCAAGCGGCTGCACAAATGACATCACTTGTTTGGCCGAGTTTGCCATCAGAACCTCTCCAGCGTGATGCCAAGTGACACGTTCTATATCACAATATAGCACCTTCGGGGAGGCCGACCCCTCGGATGGCACCGGGGACAGGTAAATATAGCAACGGAGAGGAGTTTATCTTAGAGGGGAGAAAAAAAAACAAAAACCCCTCTGCTTTGACATTGTGTCCACGGCTCCATCCGTCTTATTTTAGACCATGTCACAATCCGCGCGATTTGGTCACCTCGCGCCGTGATTTCCCTGCAGACGCCGGGGCGGCGTCAGGATTTCGAAAAACCCCATTTCGGTGCAGATTTTTTTGAGAGGCGCCGCGGCGCCGGCCGCTATCTGATCGGACTTGATTAGTATGAAGAGATGGCTGATGAGGTTAAAATTGGAAAGCGCTCATGCCATGACACGCCTCTCTCCCTGGCAGGGTCCCCTCACCCCGAGGCTTCCGCCTGTGACTTGTGTGACTGATACCCCAGGGTGAATCATAAGCCTGTTGCCTAGCGCTGCATCTCCGACCCATCACTCTCCTCGCACATCCCCCTCCCCCCCCCCGCCTCCGGTCTCCTCCCCTTAGCTTTATAGGTGGCTCTGCGCTGTCACCACCGTCTGCCAGAGCCACACAGGTCCCCCGGTATCTCGGGCGCCCCATCTGTCATGGCCGGTCAGTCCGGCTCCACGCTGCGTCCGGGGAACATCAGGCGTGGCCCACGCCGCCCCGACTTGATGACTCCGGTGTCCGCTCGCAGTCACCCGACTGGCCAGAGATTGGATTTGTGTCAGGTTTTCCGGCAGCAGGTTTCAGCAGATATCGGCTGTAATCTTTGTGTGTCCGCGTGCCGCCGCCGCCGCCACCGCCAATGGTTTTCACAGCCTCAGCAGTTATCATGTACCGCATGATTGGATGTGACAGAAGACTTCCATTCACATGACATAGCTAAATATGATGGCTGACAGGCTGACAGCACGAGTACTGTGCGGTACAGTGTGTGGACAGTAGGTTTAGGGACTATTAGTCACACCACTGTAACTGCATGAAGTCGTAGTTCTAGTAGACTTCCTGATCAACTGCATAAAGTACACAGAGAGAGCTCTGCAGTACTATTGTGGATTCAACTTTCAATTTGAATGTGATGAACTCCGATATATGAAGGTAGTACAACATCGGGAATTAGGTCTTTTAAACCACTTAATACTTTTTTTTGTACAGCAAATACCACTTGATACTTTGTTTACAAAGTGTAACCTTGTTGTAAAGCAACTCGGCGACCTGAAAGCATTCATCCCCATTTATGTGGAGTGCACACAGAAGCACACTTGATATCATGCCAAATATGGAGTGTATTAGATTTATCTATAAATACACACTGCATTTCTGTTCTTGTACAAAAAAAACCCCACCATTGCTTTTTGATCTTTTCTGCAGCTTATGTAACATTCAAGCTCGGTTCCAGGCAAATAATTAAAGTGGGAAAGTTCCAACTTCCAACGAGGAGAGGCACATTTGAACACGCTGTCACATTTCTGGAAGTGATTTTTATCGGCGTGCGACAAAATATCATTGAACACATCCAATCTGGGGAAGTTTATTCCACAGGTTATGAGGATTTAGTCCTTAATCTGCCCGTAAGCAGTTTGCTGGCTTGGAGAAACTGCAAGTTGTTGGAATGTGTTGAAAAGATGGCGCTAAAAACTAAAGTCTCTGCTTGTTCATGGTAACATTTAGTTGCATGTTGCATTTCTTTGTGGTTCTGACTTGTTTTTGTTGTGGACTGGTGGATCATCAAGCTTCTTATGTCAGACATTCCAGCTGAATTGCTTATGAAGCTTCTTTATTACGATGTGTAGGCGCATAGCTTTACCAGGATGGACACACAAACACTCTTTAATCTTCTGATAAATTCGTCCCTTGTTTCCTTACTCAATAATCACATGTAATGAAGACTCGGTTCACTTCTTCGGCTTGAAATCAAACCTCGGACTCTTCCTCATCATCACTGCTTTGTAGCACTGCGGACAGCTGCAGTGTGTTTTTTCATGTTTATTAATGCCATGTGTGTTTCTCAACAGAGGATAGTACATCTCAGAGACTCCACAGAGGAATGTTTGAGGGCACAGTGTAGTGGATTCATTTGCACACTCAGAAGTCAGTGTCCTCTCGAGTATTGGACTGTAAATATAGAGCAGGGGGGGAAAAAAAGGGGGATTCAGACTCAGCAGTACTTCAGACCATGAAGTCGGTGGGATAGCGAGCGATAAGCAGGCAACACTAGATCCAGGACGAGACACCGATTAATGAGGACGGACAAATTCTCGTTCTCCTGAGTGTAAATGGAAATAAATGACTCATTTTTTTTGTCACTTATTTGGACTTCTCAGTTTACATGGCAGCACAGCGTGAGCCTCCCCGGTTCCAGCAGTAAGTGCTGAACATGTGATTCTATCAAAGGCCCGCTTCCAGTGGTTTCAGCATTTTTGTGAATCGCTCGCTAACCCAGATTTGGTCTCTGCTGAATCCCAACCCAGATCTGGTGTCCTGGCTAGCTGCTCCGCCGAGCGCTGCACGGAGGATTTGTTTCTTCGAGTGGTGGGAAAGCTGAATGATTTATGGCTTCCACTTCCTTTTAACCAAATCTTATTTATGTCATTCCTTCTGTCTGTGTCTCTTTTTACTTTTCCCCCTGCCAGAGGTCAGACCCCAGGACCACGAGGCTCCGTCTGTAGTCGCGGCTTCTGCCGCAAGTTCCCTGCGTGACCCCCCCCCTCCTCGCCCCCTGACAGCATTCGTTGTTGACCAGAATCTGCAGGTATGACATGCTACCACTCTTAAAAACACACACTGACACACATCAGGATGCATGTAAACAATCAGACGGACGCAGAACCTGCGTCAAACTGAATGAATTCAGACTGGAGCCGCGCCAAATTCAAGTTATTGCTTCTCCTCTCTTCCATACGGAACATCCCCACTGAATAAAACATGTGAATAAACACATATATTGATTTAAATACACTATGAATACACTATAGATTGCTCTTGAGATTTTGTCCCCCTTCCTTTCCTTGAGCCCATTATTCCGTATTCACTGACGTTTGCATATTTTCTCCATCTCTTTTCTTTCCATTTCACCCCTTTTGCTATCGGTAAAGGGAGAAATGAATTGGACTATTACCATCATGCATTCAGGAGTCGCAGCCCGAGGATAGAAACTGGTCAAATGCAAACAAGTGGGCTCCCGCCGATCCTAAATGTGAATCACTAAGTCGAATTCCACCCCCCCCCCATCTTGAGATGTCTGACAGCTCGAATCACTGTCACTCTGGGCACTGGCGCGGACCCAAAAACGGGGTGGTGGTGGTGGAGGGGGGGGGGGACGAAGTGGGACAGACGGAGGCAGAAATAATGAGTTTCTCCTTAGCAGTCCGTCCGTGCGGCCGCCGCGAGGAGAGGCTGCGGTAAATATGAACCGCATTCAGATTTGGAGCTTGTCATCGGAGGCTCGGCGCCAGATGACCACGGTCGGGGCTTCATGCCTTTTTCATGAACCCCCCCCGCCCCTCTCTCCCCCCTCCCTCCCTCCCTCCCTCCCACCCGTGGATCAAAATGAGCCGCGTTCTCTGATCAAAAAAAAAAAAAAGGCCCTCCTGCAAACAGATTGTCGCCTCACCTGAAACAGAGATGTTTCACAATGGAAAGTGCGGGTAAAACCACTGCGGGACACCGCCGCCGCTTCACTATGAAAATGATACTTGAAAGGCGAGATAAAATATTCACCAGAGAGGAATATGGGGAGATAGCGCATAGCCTTGAGCGAGCAGGGCCCCCCTGCTGAGAGATGCAGAGGGGGAGAGAAAGAGCTGGAGGAGGAGAACGGGAGGGAGGAGGCGGCAGGGGAGCGAGCAGGAGGGGAGGGAGGGAGGGATGGAGGGGGGGGGGGAGAATATGGAGAGGGAGAGGAAATATAAAAAGAGATTTAGCGAGGAGCAGATACAGACGGAGCAGGTGAAAGAATGACCGGTCGGCAATTAAGACCCCCCCACCCCACCCCCCCGAAACTGTAAATCTGACGTTTGCACGATTAAATTTTATATCTCTTTTTAAAGGTCACATCTGTTTGCAAATTTGTTCTAAAGTTCACAAAAGAGAGATTTAAACCCGTTCCTTTTTAAAAATTTCGAGCGTCAAAAAAACGCGGGAGGGATAAAGCGACGGGGCCGGCGAGGAGAAAACAAAAGCTCCGAGACGCGACGCTAATTTCCCACCTGACATTTCGCCTCCTCGCTCCTCGAGTGTCGGAGACGGACGCGTTGGAAAAGATCATTAGATCGCGGCAGAAAAAGCATGACGCATCGATTCGGGGAATAAAATTCGAGGTCAACATTGATTAGCAGACGCGGGCTTTCTGCCGCTTGCCCCCCCCCCCCCTCCCCACCACCACCACCCTGTCATTGCAGGACGCCCCCCCTCCCTCCCTCCCACCTGACTTTATTTTTAGGCGCGCGCTGATCGATAGGAGGCCGCTTTGTGCCAGTCTCGGTGGCATTGTGCCTCCCCGCGGAGCGCCTGTAGGTCAGACCGAAGCGCTGCGAAAGGTTGAACCATTGATGGGAATCAATGGATGGGAAATGTCAGCTAACACGGCTGTTTACCACGCTGGAGGACACTTTGGGAGGCGCTCGTTGTTTCGAGCGAACAGATGTCCGAGTTCCTCTTCGTGGCCGGGAATGAATCCAGGACACCCACCCAAAACAGAGACGTGACATCGACTGACTGAAGAAACACGCACCCACACCCCACCCCCCCCCTTTGATTTATTTATATCCATATTTTCCTTCTATTCGCGTCAAATGGCTCGACGTTCTGTTCCCCACATTCAAACGCGGCAGTTTTTCCGCAGTGATATTTGTCAGCGCTCCTTTTAGCAGCTATCTGCGAACACCCTAATTGCTTCCAATGTTTATTCTAATTGTTTTAACAGATTCCTGAAAAAAAGAACATAATTTGTGCCGAGGCACAATATTTACACAGATTAAACTGTTGTTACGATGAACTTTTTTTTTTCCCCGTCCGCGTTAATAATGCGCATCCTAAATGAGCTACCAGGCACCGAAATAGATGATAAAGACACAAATAGTGAATATCGCTTCAGATTAGTTGCCGAGTCTACAGCAAGCGTGTGTTTTGTCTCTGTTTTACTAAAGTAGTTTATGTGATGTGAGCGCATGAGGAGGGGGGAAAAGGGACTAAAACTGGATTTGATCATTTGCTTCATCATGAAGAGTGATCTGAAATTCACACCGTGCCAATTCTGGTTGAACATCCAACGATTGATTGTGTTGCACAGGTTTCCTGTCCAGCACTGGACGAACGCTGATGGAGGAATCCAACCTGCCGTCTTTCAAACGCGCCGACAGTGACCCTGTGTGTTTTGATCAGCCAGTGGAGTATCTCTTTGAAACCAATGCTGCGAGCAGCGTGGTGTCCTCCACAGTCGTGTTTGTGTCACACACAGATATCCTCGATCTGCTCGTTTGGAGTGGAAAGCGACCTTTGTTTCATGATCACAGCTTAACTTTTATACATCGTTTTAGAAAAAAACAAGTATTTGACGGTGTGAAAGAGCCGAATCAATGATACAAACGCAGATCATTTACGTGCTGCTGTAATTCGCCTAATGATGTCACAGCGATGGTGAAGTATCGGATCGGCGCAGTCGCAAAATGCTACCCGACAACATGCGACGTAATTAAACCAATGTATCGAACAAAAGGTGACCCGCAGCCTCATTATCGCTCACTATCACTACATTACTTGAAGCGCATCTCCCCCTCCACCCCCCCTCCCTCTCTCGTTCCCGTATGCGAGTCCACTCATGGAGCGTGGAGCCGCCCACTTATGCGAGCCGCTTGAACCGCTCGATGACTCGGCAGCGCTGCACAGCGAAATCCCAATCTGTTTTGGAGAGGCCCTTAAAGACGGCTAATCCATTCGGAAACTGGCATTGACGCAAGTGGCTGTTTTTTTACATAATGCTGTGACAAATTATTTGTTTATGGCGTCAAACTGTGTGGAGAGTCACTTATTTGCTTTTGTGCGAGAAATCCCAAGACAGCAAATGATGCAACTATGAGGAAAACTGGTTCAACGGCAGCTTTTTTTCCTCTTTCTCCCAACCAGGGTTTTTTTGTTTCCTTTATATTTTCCCTTAAGATTTGTTTTTCTTCTTTTCAAGCCTGCATGAAAAACACTCGAAGAAATCAACTAATGAAGTTTTTATGTGGTGCGTCATCCAGTTTTGAGCTCGTTACTCTAAAGGCTTTATGGTGAAGCAAATCCAGGACCGTTGAAATGAAGCATCAAATGAGACGACAGATGAAGAGGGACGTTTCACTCTCACATTTTCAGACTGAATAGATCCTCTTTTTTTTAAATTGGCCATTAAAAAAAAAAAAAAAACCCTCCAAATCAACCAAAACATGAACCCTCTCACAAAGAAAGCACTTTTCGTGCCCCTCGACAGGCTGAACAAACTGAAAAAAAACAGCTGACGGTTTCCTCGCTCACAGACTGAGCCGCCTGGACTCGCGTCCGTGTTGCTGCTGGGAGCTTGGGACGCTTCCCAGTTGGGAGCGTTCCACTTTCCAGTTTACACCATTCGCATGGCAGGAACGAACGGCGTGACCGTCCCTGGCAGCGATCCTTTCATCGCTGCCGCCACTGTCCAGGAAAGAGACAAACGACCAAGAGAGGAGTAAGAACAGACTCAGGAGAAACTACTTATTTGTAGAGCACATTTACCACTTTGACGTGATCATTGTGCCGTCTTTAGGCTCTGATGTGTGTGTTCATGTATATTCCTCATTTCTACTTTCTTGCTCCATCCTGCAAAACTCCCAGTATGAACCCATATCAGTATTCGCTCTGAGTTGCTAAAAATGTCAATGCTGAAAGCAGCATATATATAAATACAGAGTCTGCGTCTCTCCTTCATTTTGTTTACCTCTGACACGTTGTCATGACGCGAGTCATCCGAGCGCATCATTTGTTTTTCGCCTCAAATTGAACCAAAAAAACTCGCTCCAATCTCTTCCATTACAAAGCCAACGCTCACAACACTCTTGCCTCCATTTGTTCAAACAAGCTTGTGCACTTAGTGACATTCGTGGCTGCGACTTGAAACGGACAAATTGCGGTGATCAATGGATCCACATAAAGTGCGAGCCTGACAGATTTTAAATGCCCGAGTGTGTGTGTGCATGTGTGTGTGTTGCCTGTCAATGGTTTGGTTCCTCCGGCTGAGAGGAGTTGCGTGAAATCCACCGCGGTGCCTGAGCCGCGGCTCGCTGTATCCGCGGCTCAGGTGCAGGTGTGAGGGAGATAACAGGTGATTATAGACACATCCACACCCGCGGGCCCCGAGGTCACCCCGTAAGTATGAGCCGCGCCGGTGTCAGCGGGGCCACGGCGCGCGCGGTGCAGCAGGCGGTCAGACCGGGGGT
Source organism: Malacoctenus tetranemus (assembly GCA_032274765.1). Taxonomy (NCBI): domain Eukaryota; kingdom Metazoa; phylum Chordata; class Actinopteri; order Blenniiformes; family Labrisomidae; genus Malacoctenus; species Malacoctenus tetranemus. The sequence goes on along the minus strand of JAUESF010000002.1, from coordinate 11,033,295 downwards.
GAGGGGGGGGGGGGCAGCTGCTCCTCCGACCACACGGCCCCCCCAACATTGATCCCTGCTACCGAGCCTCCGCACGCTCATTAGCAGCATTACTCGGAGCGCTGTGCTTCCCGGGGATCCGGCTCCAATTGGACGCCGCAGCTAGTCAGCGGTCTGAGGAGAAACGACGCACACAGGGGGAGGCGGGGGGAGGGAGGGGGGGATTAGAGTGAAGCGGTGCAGAAGTCTTGTTTGGCAGAGTAATTCGGTTTGACGGTCTTGCGGCCAGCTGGTCCACTGTAGTGCAACTGTAGTGGAGGGTGAAGCGCGGGTGATGACGGTGTTCAGGCAGCAAAAATGAACAATATGCAGCAGGAAAGGAAAAGAAGTTTCCCAGGAAGAGCCAACGGAGTATTTACAGCGTTTGCTTGAGCTGCGAAGCGAAGTCGTGGTTGGTGTCCCCCCCCCTCCCCCTCACAGCGAGAGGGTCCCCGGTCCATGCCTGGGTTCGGCCTTTCTCTGTGCAGTCTGCTGTGTTGTGTCTTTGCACATGCATGTTCTCAGAGGGCGCCTGCTCTCTTCAATGATCCGGAAACGTGTGCACGTGTGGTCAAGTGGAGGCTCTAAATTGTCTCCGTGTGCGCGTGTGATTGTGTGTCTCTCTCTGTGATGGACTCGTTACATGTCCAGGGTGTACAGAGTCTCCTCCCAGTGTCAGCTGGGAGCAGCTCCAGCATCCCACGTTACACGCACACACAATCACACGCACAACACAGCACTTGGAAATGTCAGCTATTTCCAGGCATGCATAACAGCAAGAGTGAGGTTTAAAATCCTCTTTTCCCCTGTGATGATCTGCTGCTAGACCTCGAGTACACATTTGATACCTTAGGCGCGTGAAATATAAAATCTCGAGTTGTGTGTGTGTGTGTATGGGGGGGGTATGTTTTGCATTTTGTGAAAAAAAACCCAACCCTGCACACATTAGCATATTTTCCAGAAGCAACCTGCTCTCCCCAGCAAGAGTGCCTGCTTGCCGTTGTGCAGGTAGAGTTGTGTGTGCGAGACAGAGAGAGAGAGCGAGAGAGAGCGAGAGGCTTTTGTTCCGTCTGAGCACGCCCACGCCTCGCCTCGCCGTCCCAGTGCTGGAGTTTCACTGTTTTGTCTTTTAATCTGGGGGATGATCAGTGATCAGTGGGAGAAGCGCGGCAGCTAAGAGGAATCCATTGCAACTCTCAGCCTCTCACTGTAAAACCCACTCCGAGGGTATTAAAACCTCACACCAGGCGCCGTTACCACCGACGCCACCGCCAATTAATTACCTTTTGATGCAAGACCTTTACCGCAACACCGATGCTTTCCTCGAGTGACCGGACAGAAACCTGCCGCGTTCGATTGTGGTTTCCGGGTGCAAATAGCAGCGCTGCTGACTTTCAAATGGCACATTTATTTCAAAGCAATTCAAACTTTGTGTTCGGGGATAAACACTTAAAATGACTCCTCCAGTGTCAGGGAAAAAAGAGAGAGAGAAAAAAAAGTGAGGGCTTGTCATGTCTTTGCGCAACCCGGGCGTCTGTGTGATCACAAAGTGACACTAATACGCCATTCACAATGCATGTTGTGAAAAAAAAAACAAAAAGCCCCTTCATTTGATCCCAGCAGCACCGCGGTGCTTCCTCAGCACCCGCGACGGCAACACTGCGGTGGGAGGCAGCCAAAGAGCACTGATGTTCCTCCGCTCCCCTCATAAACAAACGTCTGACATTTGGCGTACGCGCGCATTGAACATTTGCACCTTGTACTTCTGTCAAAGAATCCCTCCGACTTTTCACCAGCGCTTTCCTGTTTGAGCGCACCTGAAAAGGACGATGTGAGGGAGAGGGTCTCCAAAAATAGGCGGCTTATTTATATCGTATGTTGAAAGCTTCAGATATCGCTCGCTTTATCTAAATATATAAATATATATAATCGCTTTTTTTTTTCCCTTCTTCTTCTTCCCCCCCCCGTCTCACTCCGGAGCGGTTAGCTCAGACGAGATGTGGCAGTGTCTCGGATAATAACAGGGAATTGTAGGAACATCTGAATGTCAGCGTGACACGTGAGGTATCAGGACATCAGTGAGGGAACGTTGCCGGGTAGGTATAGCCGGAGCAGGCTTTTACTCCAGACAGCAGGCAGATGAGCACAATGTGTCGCGTCAGATCCACTTCTTCTTCTTCTCTCTCTCTCATTTTTTTCCTTTTGTTATATGCAAAAAACACACTGTGGAGGTTGGGTGGCGTTTACGGAAAAGCGATCTGTCATCCGACAGGCTGATGAGTACAGCGTAACTGCAGTAATATCAACAATAATGCATTAGTGTTTCTTTGTGGTTCTCCCATGCAGTAGTTTTCAGCCTTTCCCTTCAGTGAAATAGTCTCTAAAAGCATCACGGCTTTGTAATCACAGACTTTATTATATGGTGATACGATGACCTCGTACTCCCAAAGTGAAAACGTGAAGCATGAGAAGATATTGAGATATTCATGGAACAAATGTATCACAGCTGAGGGACAACACAGCTGTCATCTCGGTTGTAAACAACAACCGTAATAAGTCTGAAGGGGGAATCCATCATAATTTTAGTCGCACTGAATAATAGATTGTCATGTGCGGCGTTGTACTGTAACATCTGGCGGGGCCAGGCCACACGGGGCCCCCCCCTAAATATAGAAAGACTCCAGGAAAGGGGAGAGGGGGGGGCTCACTTGGCAAGTTCCTTCACACGATCGCCACGGGTGGAGTTTGGGTACGTCGGAGCGTCTCCCTGGATGGAGGATGAGGCCGTTTTTGTTGTGCTATGAAAGTAATTCAGGAAAGCGCTGCAGTCAGCTGAGCAAACGATGGCCGCAGGCAGAAAACAGAAATAAAGACGGCTTCTTTTTTAGTACGTGGGGCCAAACGTCGATTTTATGCGACGACACACTGAAGTCTGGAGGGCGGCTTCGTCAGGAACTTAGCAGGAACTCGACCTGAGTGTGGTGAGGCTTGTTGTTTATTGTAGTTAAATATCTAAACCAAGTTAAGTGGATATCAGTCAACTAGTGCAGAGAGATGCTCAACTATGTGGCGTCAATAGGAATCTACTGGGCTGAAATGAACTCTTCACAAGCAAATCTGCACTCTAGCTTGTCAACAGTCTGTATGTTTGTTTTTAAGTTAATGTAAAACTTGGTAGCTTCCAGAGAAACATCCGAAAAGTCAAATGAAGAGAGGACGCCTCCACGATGTCAAATTGCTGCTTATACTTAACTGACACATTATTCCAGTTCCCCTGAAGTTACATGGAAACGCCGAGTGCTTCCTCCCCCATTAAAAAGCCTGTCAGTCAGTTTCCGGAGTCGGTTTACCCGACGCCAGTCTTCGGTAGTGAGGGCAACCGCTCTCTTGGACGGAGCGCCCGTAATCACGGGGGTCACGCCGCCACCCTGTTTGACGCGGCCGCGCTACATTTCCAAAAACGGTTCCTCGCCACTCGACGCGTCCTCCCGCGCAGGGGGGGAGGGGGAGGGCTGCAAAGCAGGAAGGGACGCGTCAGTCGTCCGAGCGCCTGGAGATTGAAGGCTCCGGGTTTCGGGGCCAGCGCCGGTCTTTTTGAAGACGCGCTGACATAATTTCATCCAGCTGTTCTCTCGACACGGCGCGACTCGCCGCGGCCGCCGCGCAGCGTGTCTGAAATAGCATCCGACGGCAACTTCCTTCAGTCGGCCCCGGATTTAAGAGAGGAGGAGGAGGAGGAGGAGGAGGAAGAGGCAGGATGCGCCCCGATCTCGACAAAATGGAATGGTTAAAGCTCTCGGAAGCCGAAGAGCTTCATCCCCCCTAATTTCACTGTTTCTGACAGTTCTCATTACTTTCCCTGCGACGGCGCTTTGTCCCAGACATGCACACACACTGCCCAAATTAGCGGCCCTACATCATCCATGCCTGTTTGTACATTCGAACCGCAGCAGAGCGAGCTGCAAAAATGCATCACGTCAAAGGAAAAGTGGCAGAGTCTTGGTGCGAAACACGCGCCGCTGCCGCTCTTGGCATCTTTTTCGCTCGGAGATGATCCGCGAAAGATTGACGCAATCTTCTAGGATTTTCTCAACGACGCCTCTGAAATGTGAGCCCCCCCCCACACCCCCCTCCCCCCCTGCAACGAGCCACTCGGCGCCCATTGTGCGCTTTCTCAGTTCGAGAATACGAAGTTGGCAGGTCGCGAGCGGAGCCCGATTGGTGTCTCGAGTCATTAAGGATGGACCGCGGCACCCAGCCCCCCCCCACCGCGCCTCTGACATTTTGCGAGCCACACGGAGCCGGAGGGGGGGGGGGGTCCCCGTCACGCTGATAGCGTCCCTCGGGGGCGAGGCTGCGAGCGGCAACACCGACTTACATTTATTTATTCCTCATTAATCCCGCGCCGTCGAGGTGGCAGCTGCGTGTGGAGATTGTCATGTCTCGCAGTATCTTCGTTAGCCCCCACCCCCACCCCCACCCCCCACCTCGCTATCACATTGCTGCACCTTGTATCAAACGCGCAGCGTTTCTATCCTCCCCCTTAACTTTTGATGTAGGAATGGTGAAGTAATGAATGCAAACTGCAGTATTGTAAATCCTGCCGGAGTTGGATCCTCTTTTGCTGCTACCCAGCTGGGAGCGTAGAGAGAGGGAGGGAGGGAGGGAGGGAGGGGGGGGGTTCAGGGTTGAGCATAACTGAGGAGAAACAGGACTCGCCAGCCAGTTAGCAGCAGCAGACCCTGGAGTAATAGCTCATGCAGCGTCTCTGAGAGCAGCATCGCTCCGTGTTTATGGTCGCGTGCTTTTTTTAAAATTCCAATGAGGCTCGGCGCGGCGCCGTCTTTATCGGCTTGGATGATTTAAGTGCACAAAGGGAGCTGGGGGGGGGGGACTGCCACGGCCCAGGCTCCTTCACAGGGTCCGCTGAGTGTGCACCGGGGGGGCCTCCACCCCCTCCACCACCACCCTCCCCCCGAGTGTCAAGTGTGCTTGATCTTCAAGCCTCTCCTCCAGCCTTGGCGCACGCGCGGCCTTCAAAGACGGACGCCACCACGAAATCGTTCAGTCGTCGCTTTTGATCTGTAATTTCACTTATGGAGCGTCGTCGTGACGACGCTTCCTCAAGGTCTCTTCCGCTTTAATGGAATTACTCCACCTTCTCCCCCCCCCTCTCCAGTTTTCCCTAATGATATCATCAATTTTTATCGTTCCTCGATTATTTTTAATTTGATTTGAGGTTATGAAAACGCGTGTCTGGGAGCCGGCCATGATGGCCCCCACGTACGGCCGGAATTGAATTTAACAGATAAGTGATTGAATACTAATGTTGACTGTCGGATTTGCTGCCTCGGTGTATTTAAGCCACGCAGACAGTTTTGGAAAGGAAAGCGGGATTTAATGGGCCCCGTCGCTGGCAGGAGCCACGCAGGAGCCGCGCAGGAGCCGCGCAGGAGCTGCGCAGGAACGCTTTATTGGCTGGGAAGGGTCGACTTTATTAATTAGGCTTCTGAAGAGGTTGGAGAACTTTATTTGTCATACGTCTCGCTCGTCTTTTGCCGTAGTTTAATCTTCCTCATGGCTTTTAAGCGTGGTCAATATTGATTACATTGACTGCAGTCTGTATAAAATGTGGAGTCGCAGCGATGCCGGACTGCCTTCTGCACCACCTGCTGCTTTACTCGCCTGCAGACCTCTTGTGTTACCAATCCCGGTACTTATTTTCTATCTGGCACCATTCTCTCGATTCCTGCTGTTCAAAGGCGTATTTCATTTTTTTTACAGACTTTGTTTTTGTTGCAGCTTTTCCGACGAACCCCGTTCTGAAAATCACTTTCCACCGAGATTGTCTTTTTGTTGCGAAGCGAGTCTGCACCTGGGTCCTGCTTCCACGTGGAGGAACTCCTTCACTTCACAGATTAGAAGATTCGTTTAAGTATATTTAACCGACAGCTTTAAGAAAGTTGTTCCGTGCAAAACGTAAATTGGTGTCACCTCCTACTGTAATGGTGCATAATATGCATAATATGGAGAAACAATGTTCGGAGCCGTTGTTTCATTTTCTTCTTGATTTCTGAAGGGGTGGGGGGATTTGCACAGGAATTAAAAGGAAGAAGTGACTAAATTGGAGGTGTACCAATCGACAGCGTGCCAAATTTCTTTTATAATTAGCATCAAATTACTCGGTTCTTTCTTGGGACTTTCGGGTTAGAAATTGCGGCTCCGTATCGGTTCCCTTCCGGGAAATCACAGAAACTGGTGGGGACCTGCAGCCGACTCTACGTCCCGACCCGACTGCAGCTCAAGCTTTTATGCAGCAGGAACACAAACGAAGGGACGAAGGACACTTCTGAGGGGGGGGGAGGGGGGGGGGGGGCGACCCGGTGACACAGGGTGTGATTCTTGACTGAGTGCAGTTTGCAGTTCCTACCTGTGCCCACAGAGGGTTTTTCTTCAGGTTCTTTTGCTGGATTTCACACACTTCTTGCTTCTTTGGACAAGTTGTGACTGTCGAACAGGCATCTTCACACTCTGCAGCCCACCGGCCCCCCACTCCTCTTTGCTTTCAAATGAAATAAGACACATTTTAACCACATTTGCTCTGTATCAAACAACAAATCCAAATAAAATTCCATTGACTTGCTTGTCGCATTCCCATTTTATCTTTGCTTACAAACGAACAGTCACAGTTTGGCCTTCAGGAAAAGAGTACAACATTTCTGTCCACCTCACAACCATTGAAGCTGCCTTTTCTCTGCGCGACATTGTCCTTCGTGTGTGTTGGTGACATTGTTTGCTCTGGTGAATCCAAACTCCTGCGACCTCCCATCTTGCGCAGGGCGAGCTTCCAGTATTTTTTAACTATTGATGCTCAGACAGGAGCCGGGTCGTGACGTCCTCATGTCCTTCATGCAGGTTTTCCTCCGGCCCCCTGACGGGGGGTTAGGGTTAGGGGAACAATGCGCATCCTTCTTGCCTCGGCACTCCCAACAAAGGCGAAGCCGCGTGTCGACAGGCCTCGCTCATGTAAAGCCCGTGTACTACCTACACTTAGTTCACAGAACATGCATCTCACAGGCGAACGCGATGACGGAGATGGCAGCCGAGCTCCGGCGCCGCTGCATTTGCCGGCGCGTTTGCTCTGAACTGAACTCCGGCGTTTTCTACATCCAACATTTATGAGCGTTCCTTGTTTTTTTTTGTGTTTTTTTCTTTCTCCCAGCATATGGCGCTCCGCTGGGGCTCCTCATCCCATATGCCACGGTGCCCAAGAGAACACGCAGTTTAACAGCTACCATCGCAGCGCTCCTGTAGGTGACGGAGTATCATTCGATCACCGACCAAACCGAGCGTAAACGGGCGTGAACCGCCACGACAATAGGGTTTTTTTTATCCGACTCTGTTGAAAGTTACACAAAGGCAGCACAGCAATACAGTCTCCTGTCCAAGTGTACCAGGAGGAGCGTGTTTACAGTGTGAAAAAACAGATTCCACATGTAAATATAGGCGGATTCTAACCGGTGGTTGAAGTAGAAAGAAGCTGGGATATGAAGGAATGAAATAAATGAGGTTTAAAAGCAGATGATGACGAGACAGGAAGTTGATTTATGAACTTTAAAATGTGTTATTTCTGAGCCCACCTTCCATTCACGCGTCCCCCCCCATTCGCTCTGTATCTCTCAATCACGCTGAACGCAGTGACTGAGCACGTTTGTCATTAGAATTTAATTCCCTGTTTCATTGTGGTCTCCGCAGCCCGGCCGGCTCACGGACGGGGTCTATCTCTCACGCTAAAATAACCGAATTACCAACATGGCAAAGAGGAGACTATGGATTCTACCATTATCACCATGGCAACGTGAGCTGGGAGCGCGAGCTGCCGGTTTGATATTGCACTCTGAGCTCCCGCTCGCTCCTGTTAAGAGGATGGGAGCTCAGACCATTGTGTTCCCTGGAAGATGGGGGGGGGGTGTGGTTTGGGGGTGGGGGGGGGGGGTGAATGCGTGGCTGCTTATTGTAGGAGAGTCTGCAGGAGATATAATCTGAACTATGAGAGGTGGTGAGCTCTTGTAAATAAGCTTATTCCCCGTAAAATAATTTCAGAGGAATTTTCAAAGGAGGACCACGCTGAGATTTTGCTCTGACACATGTCGTCGCTGCTTAGAGGGGGAAAAAAACCCCAACCGACAATAGGAGAGGGAACGGAGCTGTCTTTAGAAAATGAGCCTCTGAAAAGAACCGGAAATATAATGGAAATGGTTCTGTTTACAGCGTGTTGATTATGACTCAGATGCTGCCTTGATAAAATACGCATATTTTCTGCAGAAGGCCGTCCTGAGAGCTGTTATAAAAATCCCTCCCTTTGTCAGCTGTTGCTGTGGACCCCCCCCCCCCGCAACGAGTGTCCAGTCGTTGAACCCGACACCGTTCGGATCTTGGAGAACCGCATTGTGGTGCGCTGTGGTCATAAATTTTCAGTCGCTCCCGTTCAAATCGACACTTTCCAGAGAAACTGTCCACTGCTTTTATTCTGAAGGCTCTTGCTGCAGTGGCTTTGTTATCGAGAGTGTTTGGCTTCACTGTGATGGTTTTACACTGTTAGAACGTCTCCACGGGGGCCTTCGGTATTCCTTACAGGCTATTTTGGGGCAACTTAGGATTTGAGTACTTTAGTATGAGTACTTGAGCAAAAGAAGAGGATGAAAACTTCTCGCAGATCTGAACTGTTTTGCCGTGAGGAGACGCTGCTCACCGCCGTCCTTTTCTCATTGTTGACGCATCAGGACGAATGAATGAAAAAAGCCCAAACCGGAGCGGCTCACTTTTGTTCAAGTAAAAAGCTTGACATTTTCAGGTTTACGTTTAATCACCCGACAGACGAACGAAGGGAGCGATGCCCCTCTCATGTCTGTTCAGAAGGTATCAAGGAAAATAATGATGCTCGGGTTGGCTCAAGGTAAAATGCACTTGTGTGTGTTCACGCTGTGCTGTATGCAATTAAAATTTGGATCACATCTCCAAAAAAACCCAAATGAGAATCCACTCGTCTGACATCATTTTAACCGTCACTGGCAACTAATTTGGGCCGCCTCGGTCCCGATTGTCTCAGTAGGTTTGAAACACAATTTGGTCCGCGACGAAAGGAGCTGCAGACAGCCATTTTTTTTCCCTTTTTTTAATTTCCCACGAACAATGTGTGTCTTCTCTTCCAGCCGCGCCGCAGCCGGAACCCCCCCGCCCCCCCTCTCCCCAGTGGTGACCCCGGCGGCGCGAGATACCCATCCGACACAAGCTGGAATCCACGTGGGGGACCCCGCAGACGGAGCGACGCGGGAAGGGGACGATCCACGGTACGCGCAAATGATGCATGAATTGCGACACATAGTGCGAGGCACTTAAAGCGAGGGGCTTAACAATTTGATTTGATTGAACCGAGTCGCAGACAACCCCAAACAGCTATTTAAAGGGATATTGCATTCGCCGGAATTGGATTAGTTCGGGGCCTGGCTGGAAACAAGAGACACCTCTCGGCGCGCAGGAAACGCGCCGACACAAAGATTGATGCCGCCGCTGACATAAATACTTCAGAAATCTTTTGCACCAATGGCCCATTCCTTGTATAATGAATTAAAATCCAATTACAAGTGCTCATTACCGTAAACAAACACCACATTAGCATCAAATATGCAAATGAGAAAGTATCATATTACTCAGTGTGATGAATCACCGCGCCGTCTATGAGAAGGGAGGGGGGTGGGTGCTGGTGATGTGCTTCCTAACAGCCTTTCCTTTTGTTCTGGGTTGAATGTGCGAAAGCCACCCAGCGCAGTTGTTCGCAGCAAATAGCAGGCCTGTGTACAGTTATTTGCAGCAGATATAATACCCATTAAAGGTTCATTAGTGAAGCCCTGCGCCAGACGCGTTCCTCGCATCCCTGTTCGGTTCGACGAAATACGAGCTCGAAAAAGCTGCTGTGGTTTTTCTCTCCTGGCTCCTCCTTCCAATTAAGTCCGAGTTGGTATGTGGTGTAAAAACAGGGGAGAATTAAAAAAAGAAAGAGAAGGGGAAAAAAAGCCACTTCAAAAGAGAGCTGATAAAACTGCAAGAGGGAAGCTGCAATTCAAAGTTGGAGTGAAGCAACGCCACAGCCTGGGTGGTCTTTAGGTAGCAATTTTGCATCAACTGTTTGTGATGTATTCACAATGCTTGGCGGCGGCACCATAACACAGGAGGATCTAGCTGCTGGTGGCGCCAGAGCCAGATCTCCTAAACGGCTGATATCCTGAGGGGATTTTAAGTGGGGAAACAAATGGAGAAAATTGCACATGCAAAGCGTCTGTTTGAAGTTTTTTTCTTTTTTCTGAAGATCGTTGCCTCAAATCAACAGTTCCAGTTGCATCTGGGCTGAATCCTGACCTTGGCACACTTCAAATCCTGCGATGGTGCTAACAAGCATGTTTATCGTCTCAGTTTATAGCAGGGGAGCAACAAGATTCTCAGTTTACATCAGAGTGCAAAGCTCAAAGCAAGATTTTTCCAAGTAGGGTCTTTTTTTTTGCGAGACAATAGTTATGTTGGATTTATTCACAAGGATACAAAAGACCACCACAGGGATGTGAACTGACCGTTGCCGGGCAACGAGTCACACCGGGCAGTGGGCCGGGTGTGAGGAGGCCAGAGCAAGTCAATAAATTGTGAATGATTGTGGGAGGAGAACAGAGGAGCTGAAGACTGTGGCTTGTTATGCGTTCTCCCTGCGCGTTTGTCGGCAGAGAGGCCCCGCCCAGTGCAACTTTGATCCAATCAGCTGTTTGCGATGATTAACGGAGCCTTGCTCAAGAAGTAAAAGAGTCACTGAAACTTTATCTCCTCCTGAATGGACTTGTCTGTCAAAGACCCGGCACAGAAATGAGGTCATTGTCCGTCTTGCAAATTTCCTTTTCGATTTGTTTCACCAGAGAACAGCCCACCGAGCATAATATGGACGGAAAGCTGCTGCTTTCATTCCATCCTGTAGCTGCTCGTGCCTGAAGGGAGGCGAGGCGCCTTTTCATTTTATGTCAGTGTCAAAGTACATTGACTGAAACACATTAGCCTCCATCAGAGTGTATTTGCAGGACAATGGCTGCACCTAAAGGGCTCCGGTTGGAACAGTGGCGCGTGTCCGGCGGATTGCCAACAAAGTGTTTTTTGTCTGGCTGTTTTTTTTCCGGGGGGGCTCCTGAAACGTCTCGCGCCAGTTTTGGTGTCAAAGGTTTTCGAGGTTGGCCTGAGATGTTGGTTCATGGACACTCCTCTCGTGCGCTCCTGCTCCCTGCGATGAAAAATAGAACCTTTCCCATCGATACGTCCATCTATAAATGATGTGATGGATGTGGCGCGACGGATTGAACACATCTATATAGATCTGTCAGTCCTGCAGCTCAGCACAAAGCAGGCACCACCTTACTCTGTTGGAGCGTTGCCTG
>JAUESF010000002.1:10993400-11004252 GCA_032274765.1 Malacoctenus tetranemus | reverse complement strand
GCTGCTGGATCAGCTGCTACATGAGTTGCTTTGGGTTCACACGCGAGTGCATCTTTTATTCATCCGAATCAAAACCAGGAAACACGGTTGCACTTCTGCTCGTACTTCAAACCGCCATCATTTACAGTTGCTGCCGGTTGCCGGTCTTTTCATCAAACTGCACCCTGATACAGCAGTTTCAATCGGTGGCCGTGCGTGTGTGTAGAACCTCCCCTCCTCGCCCCCTTCACACGAACTGCGATACTGCTCCATGTCCCACTGGGGGGAAGAGCTGACGCCAGCAAAAAGCAAAAAAAACCCTGCGAGTCGAGGCAGGGGTATTTATTACAGACAGAGCGCTCGTGGAACCAGGTTAACATGTTATTTTGAGCCCCGAAAGCAGAGACGTGCACGGCACAGGTGCGCGCGCGCGGGCTGCATTTGCATCACCTGCAGGTGCTGAATCATCCGCACTGCAGCAATTAATCCTAATAACCTGGAGTCCTGCCAGGCGAGGGGGGCTCGCTGACTCATCCATCCTCCGTCGCCCAAAACTTATGTCACTGCATTAATACTGCAGAACACCTTGATGTATCTCGGCTGCCGTGTTTTTATACACATACTGGCGTGCGCGCGGAGCAGAATACTTAGCCGCACAGGTGGCACAACACGACGGAAAGTGAATTTATGATTCGATGCGTCAGGTGGGGTGGGGGGATGGTGGTGGTGGGGGGGGGGTAGAGAAATAGAGCAGGTTCGAGTCAGGAACACTGAATCACAGGCAGCAGGGGAGGACGGAGAACAAAGGGAGATAAAAATGAGGTGAGTCAAACATAATTAGTGGAATTCAGAAATAATTAGTTTAGTGTGTAAACTGTCAGGACAGGAGCCGAGGAGGAGGGAGAACAATGTTGCTTCTTTTTTAAAAGGAGCCTCCTGCGTCGGACCTTCTGCTGCCAGGAGATGTTCGACGGCATTGTTCACACCTCTTCACGCAGGTGGAGTCGGCTCAGCCATGCATCATGCTTCCAGAACACTTTTTTTCACTCTACAAATCCCATATTTAATTACTTTTTTTCTGGTAATTGCCTCCTTTCAACAACCAATTAATTCCCCCCAACACATTTCAAAAATGCAGTTTTTTCCACTTCTTTTGCATTAGGAGCGTAGCACAGCTTTAAAAAGCACAAGAAGGAAACGATTTGCGTTTGGTTTTTATCTTCACATTCCGTGATAACCACGAGCTGGAAACACACTCGTGTTTTCCAGAGCGACTGAGGATCAAATAATACAATTTGTCACCTTTCATGTCTGTGGAAATGCTCACGTTTTGACGTGTGAATTTCATTTTGTCAGCAAAAAAAAAAAAAAACACCTCCCCCAAAAAATCCCCCAAACTCAAATTGAATGTGAAGCTCGCGTCACATCCCCACGATATCAGTTATCCAGATAAGACGAGTGCATTATTTCCGAATAGCGCCTGGAGCGGCGTCGCGATCAATGTGGGGTGAAAATAAAAAGTTTCATTTTGCTGCAGGTTAGCTTGACATTTCAATTACGCCGTAATATTTCCTTAGGCGAGAAGAAGAAAAAAAGCGGGGGGGAGAAAAAAATATATTAAAACACGTCGAATGAAACGTATCGAAGCCAGAAATCTTCGTCGAAGTGCAGGGGAGCAGCTGCGAGGCAACAAAGACAAAACTCTTCGGCGCCGCCGCCACTGCATTTGCATGACTCTTCAGCAATCAGGAAGTTTGGGGGGGGGAGAAAGGGGGCACGCAGGAAGCTGCTTTGATTTGATCAATCAAGCACAATGTGCGGCGTGATGAATATGCAGCTAAACACGGCGCTGCTCTCACAAGACGGAACGAGACTGAAGACGTTTTAATTACGATTCAGCGAATCTCGACTCGCCATGACAGGAAGCAGGAAGTCTCAGTAATTATCAGGATAGACTGAGGTGGCATCAAAGGCTGCGGCTGATATGTGTGCATATAAATGAACATGGGTGACGGAGTTCTGCATGTTGGACAAAACGTATCTCACAGACCAAGTTTTGTTGCTTTTTGTCTTCGAGGTGCAGCTTCCTCGACGTGTCTGCGAATCAATAAAACATGGTGGAGACGTCTCTCAATCCACTGACGGCTCAATTCTGGGATGATCGCACAAGCGCGATGGATTTCTCATCCCGACGATACAGCGCGACTCCGGTGACGGCCGTTAATAAGCAGGAAGCTGTGGAGGGTTTTTTGTTTTGTCAAAGTTTTTGGAAGCTATGATGAAACACACTCCACAAACCTCTCCTCTCTTTGTGTCCCGGGAAGTTTGTTCCCCTCCTCGCATATCGGAGGAGAGGGGATGACGTGTTAAGTCCTGAGGTGATAAACAGGTTTATGCTGCATCATCCGTTTGAATTCAAAAGGTGCTGCAGCTCTTGACAATATCAGCGCTCTGTGCTTAAAGGACAACCGAGCGCTTTGGACCTTTAGATAAAAAAGGGAGCCATTTAAAGTCAGTTTTCTCACCTCCTTCATGCCTCTCTATTTTTGTTAACCCTTTATTGGAAAAGCAGCTTTGTGTTCAGCACTGTTGCACTACGTGTTTCACAGCTTCAAGGCGCCATTTTAATGGTGTTTTAATGTCGTGACGCCACTTAACGTTCATGTGAATTTGCATAATTCAAACAGAGCTTGTGTGTTGGATTCCAGGAACTAGGTGAATCCATGGTTGACAAACGACCTGAGGGTGAAAAATGGCTTTATTGTCCTTTTAAGTAGGTCTGAAATTGTAAAAAGTGCACGCTCTGCTAAGAAGTGCACCGGGGAGCTAAATTTTGCCCTGAGCACTGCAGGACTCGCCGGGTATCCAAGGAGCAATATTTTATGATTAAATGCCCTAATGACTGCCTTTAAGGGGCAGGAGCATCATTCATAATAGACTTTGCGCGAGGTTTTTCTAATGCTCACTCTGTCCAAACGAGTCCATCTCCCAGTGAGCCCCACCACCCCACCCACCCACCCACCCATTAATTCACTGTTTGCCCAATCAAATTAAAAGTGGCAGTCAGCGTCTGGGTTTGCTCATTCATGAGGTGGATCTGATTGCGCTTCGGGGCCCCGGCAGTGCGAGCAGCCTGATAAGGGGCTTGTACTGAGATTGGGCTGATTGCAGAGTAATGTTTTGGCGGCGATTGATGCGGAGCCCATTGTGCGCTGATCAGGCTGAGTAACAAGGTTGTTATGGCGACGAGAGCAGCCCCCCCTAGAACTCTGGTGAGAGCAATATTATGTGCACAGTGACAGGCAGCCTTTTTGGGGGGTTTTTTGGGGGGGAGGGGGGAGTAATTACTGGCAGGAGACGTCGTTTTCTCCTCATATTTTCGTCTTTTCTGCAGACACTGAAACCTGACGGATATCTTTTTTACGTATTGTTCGCCTCGACTTGACAAAAAAAATCCCCCCCCCCCCGTCATTCAGGTAATGTGAAGGCGCGGTGTCGGTGACGCTCAGATATATTATACATATCTTTTCCAACAGCCACGCGGCGAGCCGGCGCGGCCGCCCGACCTCAATTAGTCCCATCTGCGACTCCGTACATTTCGCCGCGTTATGATTCCAGTCACACGGCGTCTCGGCTCCTATCAGATGGGCCGTGAACCGTGAAATGAAACACTTCAGCTTATGAACCAGTACCTGCGATGCGCATGGCAAAACAATCAGCCTCAGTCAGCTTTGTTTTTTAGTGCTAATTAGTGTTGGCATGCTAACATGCTGAGCCCGATGGAAAGTGGAGGGCTGCAGGCGTGGTGGGATTATGGAGGCGAGCGCAGAAGTTGGCCTCACCCTGGTTTCCTTGACGTAAAGCAAATGGGACTTTCTGATCACAGCTGAAGAGAAAAGGCAACATCAAGACCCTCAGTGTTGTGCTCAGTCCAGTGCTGTTCAGTATTGCTTTATGTTGCTTTAAAATGTAGAAAAAATACTACTTTCTATGTGATTCACCATAATCAGACTACGTTTGATAAGGTGCTGTGAAATGCTGCACTAGCCTCTCTTGTTTAGCTACTTGTGAGCAGCGATCGAAGGATGTTTGACCCTCGTCATGTGAAACGCAACTAAAGTACCTTTTTAATTACTAACATTAAAACTATAAGTGCTAAAATGTGAGGTTGTTAATTAGTTTTAGATCTCGCTACTCATTCACTTACTTGGTCGACTACAAAACATAAAGACAACATTTTTTCGTAAAAACTAACTGAGTTTTTTTAATCTTCTAAGTCTTATGTTAGTATTTAATTATAGCCCTGTGAATAGGGAGGAAGCACTAATAACGGGGGCTCTTCCGAGCTCGTGGGCCCCACTCCTTCACTCCTTCCTTTATTGTCGATGGCAGCATGAGCAGAATGACGCATCTTCTTTCATAAAACCAGCGCGATGAATGACCACGCAACTCGAACGGCCGCTCTTATGCAACGCCGCACGGGCTCGTCAGGAAGGAGCAAGAGAGTGGTGCTGGAAGTAATGGCGCCGCAACCCCCCCCCACCCCACCCCCAAGATGACGGCACTCCCCCCGTGTTTCACGACAGCAGAGAAAACGTACACACACACTCACAAAAAAAAGGATTATGACGAAGTGAAACTGTCACAATTTGTATTACATGGCAAAGTAGTGCTCCTCTAACATTTAGACGCAGTCGAGAGGTTTTTTTTTTGTAATAAAAGCAACCAGAAAGGAAATCCGTGATCACTGTGGCCACTGAAGGGGGGGAGCAGGGGGGGAGAGGGGTGGGGGGCACCGGGGAGGTTATGAATGTCATTACAGCCTTGCACCGACTTTGTGCTGAACTCATTCAAAGTAGTTCATAGTCATGCTCCTGAAAAGCCCCAATCGGGCCAAAACCTATTATCCCCGGCAACAATGAGGTGATGCGGCTCCGGCCACTTGTAACGCTGTAGATAATCAGATAGGCAAGGAGCACAATGGGAGGCAGTGGACCTGACAGCATGGAGAGCCTGGATTAGACCACTCTATGAAAACAGAATTGTCAGCGACAGACACTCGTGGCCTTTCATAGAGACGCCTCACAATAAGGGGGGGGATGGAGAGAGACAGAGGGGGAGAGGGAGGGAAGGAGGGGAAGACGAAAAAAATCATTCCCAGTCATTTCTCTTATCAAACTGCTCTTTTCATTTCCTAAGCTCGCCATTGAATTTTCTCGCTCAAGCTCAACATGGGTGATGGGTTTCTTTTCATTGTTATGTGTCATCCACACACTGGTCTTGCCCAGAGGTTAATAATGAAAGTTAAAGGAGTGTTGCATATTAATGCCCCCCCCCTCCCCTAAAAAAATCTATTGAGTCATTCACCGCGGCAGAGCAATAAGTGTCCTTCGATTCCAGACGACTGTCTTAAAAATAATTAAAGCGCCGCGACTTGTTGGCCCCCCCGCGTACCCGGCGGGAATCGCAACTCGGGCTCTGTTTGAATTTATGGAAAATGACGGCGCCAGAAAGCAATTATTTCTCAATATGTTGTTGTTGTTTGGTTTTTTTCTCTCTTTTTTAGTGCAATCTGTTGAAAACAAGCACCCCCTAACTGCTGACAACCTTGCTGCTCTGATAATCCTTCATGCAGTGACCTTGCATTGTGTCTGATGAACGCTTCTATTGATATTCTGCGTCTGTTGCCATTAATAGATATCATTTACACTTCAGTAAAACATATGTTCAGACAATCAGTGAATGGGTCTCAAGATTACAGATCACAAAACCGATATTTATTATTAGCACAATTCTTGTCGTCTTTTGCAAGAGTAACAAGCGACGTATGACTGTGAGATTGAGTCAGAGAAGTACTTTTTATTGAGAAACTGAAGCGAAACTTTGATAAAGAAGGGTACAACTGGCTCATTGTTCCATTTGGAGTCGTCCAATGACTTGTCGGCGTTTTCCAGCTCGCACAGCGACCGGCAGCATCTTGACTTTCAGCCTCATTCCGTCTTTGGCAGCAGAATCAGTTATCGAAGGGAGAAAGAAAAAAAGCGGTCACAGACTCACTGACTAAATGAAGACGTTGAGACTGAGAACTGAACGAGAAGTGGCAACAAACCGAGCAGCAGGCTGACGCACCAGAAAACCCTTCTCTCCTCCACCCCCCCCCACCACCCCCCCATACCCCCATCGACTAATCAAATCCAAAATCAGCGACCGAAATTACGACTTGTTAGTAGAATTGCGGCTCGTCGTGGCACGAGTACCGAGGCCTTAAATGTCAGGGACACTCGGAGCATTCAGCATGAACAATTACATGATACGGCTCAGACAGCTAAATCAGCTTGAACTTTAAATTCCTCAATATTTCATATTTAAAACCCTTCCTGCCTCCATTAAATATTAATACAATTTCTTTATTGTTAATGGATGAGAAAATACAAAGCCGAGCTTGCGTCTTACTTCAGTATTTTTTTTTTTTTTTTTAAAACTCTTCAGGAAATGATCGTACGTGTTGTATCGCGTCTCCGCTTTTGGCTGCCGAGTTGTTGATGCTCCACTTGATTGATTGTTTTCTTTAAAGATTGCAACAGGATGAAATGAAATCAAGGCCTTGATCAAATCGTCGCTTCCCCCTCACGTGGCAGCCGGTTTAGAAAACCCTCCGCGGTGGCGCCGATGTGACACCCCGTGACGGGTGTTAATGTGCAGTGAAGGATCGCCGCGCTTTCAGAGTTAATTAGAAACGAGGGGAGGGGGAGTGGTGGTGCGTTTGCGGGTCCTTATTAAGATCAATATTCATTTACTGACTGTTTGTTATTCCCCTCCAGACGGAGATCTCTTTGACTGTATTTATGACAGCCGAGGTGGCAGAGAGAGGCTGATCCCCGACACTGAAGCTGCCTGTTTGGAAAGTTTGGAGACTTCAGAAGCGCATGAAAGCCAGGGTGTGGGAGGGAGGAGGGGGGTGAGGAGGGGGTGGGGGGCTGAGTCAGTGACACGGAGAAACAAAGAAAGGAAAGGAAACGGGGGGGAGAGAAGGCAGAGGGGCGGAAAGTCGTGCCAGATATCGAGCAGATCCGAGGTCGAGACGGGATCTCGACGATTCCACCGAGACCCGAACTCACCGCGAGGTCACGTGCGACTCTGTTATCCACGGAGAAGTGCTGAGTGGGCTCCTGGAGCGAGCTGGGGTGGGGGGGGGGGTGGGGGGGGCAGCTGTCCCTTTGGACGCCGCCCAGGAGCTCAACCCGAGAGTTAGCGAAGCCCGGGAACAGCCCGAGAACCGCTGGCCAAGTATCGGAGGAGCAGAGTAACACTTAATGCCTCTGCCGGTTGCCAGCCCGCGCGCGCGACCCCGACTGGGCCTGACCTAATAACTTAACGCGCGCTCCTCCGTTTCATTTCACGAGAGCAACGCTTGCGGCTCTTCATCTGGCAGCCAAACGCAGTGTAAACACTCGCGCTGCCTCTGATTAGAAGCTTTCACAACATGAAAAGAAAATCGACAGAGCGATGAAGCTGATTTCAGTTTGAGTCTCGCGTGCGCTTTATTAGTTGCACCTTTCGGCTGAGATATTGGCGAAATAAAAGTGGAAAATAAAATCCGGCCTGGCATGAGGTTTGTAGCCGAGGATGAAGGTTAAGACTGAAATATGAGGAAAAAAAACATTGATTTGAAATGACGGTCCGAGTCCGAGCTCTTCTTCAATCCTTCCAGCACATGTTTGGATTTCTTCGCTCTCCACGACCACAATGTGAATTTAATATTTCCCCACGATATCCAGCGGAGACAGATGTTACCTATAACTCCCACTCTGAAGTCGCTTGTTACATTATGTACTCCTGACGACTGTGGAGTTAACTTTAACGTCTCCTGCGGGGTGATTAGCACCCAGATGCTGCTGCTGCTGCTGCTGGCGTCGCCTTCCATTCACACGAGGAAAAACAACAGTCAAACACATCTTCACATCACTTCCTGCCATGTGTCTCATCAGTCGGCAGGAAGCATCATGTAAACAAGCCATTAAATGACAAGATTTGTTCGGCCTGATTTCACTTTTGGGTGAAAAACACACAAGCGTTTGGTGCTGCCTGCTATTAATTAGACACACAGGAAATGAACCAGTTGTGTGCATCCATGAGACAGCCAATGTTGTCAACTGATTTTGTTCACTTATACACAACTTTGGGATGGTTGTGGGACCGAAAGTGTGACTGTGAGTTGTTCTCGAGCACCTTAAGAGGAAGTGTTGAGGACGTAGCGTCACAGTTCCAGTGGAAAAGCTCTCCTAAAGAATAGATATAAGGTCAGTTCCTGCTGTAGATCAGGGAGCTTATGATTTGCTGGATGGGATAAACAAGGGCGGGCTGTGGCAAGGGGGTGGACAGACCACCCCCTCCTCCTCCTCCCTGCAGAGATGCACGGTCACGACCATTTAGGAACAAATCTGCTGTGGGAAAGAAGAGAAAAGAGAGAGAGAGAGAGAGAGAGGCCCGCAGTCAGAGGATCATTTAAAATTAACAAGAGAGATGATATCTTGTCGTCTCTACAAGGTCAAGACTGTAACATCATTTGTTTTGCCGCATTTCCTCTTAGCATGAATCACTTCATCCCCCCCCTGCACTCTACAGCTCCGTCCTTCAAACACATCCTGTCCGACTGGTGTAATTGCACCATGACAGGGCCGATTCCTCATCCCCATCAATCATTCCAATGGAGATACGGGCTTCTCCCTAACATGACTACTCCCCCACCACCACCACCCATCCCCACCCACCCCCCCTCCCTTCTCCCACCCTGATCTGCCTCCGTGTTTTACGGTTATAGTGATAAATAACGGATCGTATGCTGAGCCTCCTTCAGCCCAGCCCAGATTTCCTGGCCCGCGTCCTATCGGGGGCCCGGCCAGGGAGGAGCGCCGTGATTTTTTTGAGTGATGTATTGAGCGCGCTGGGTTTGTGACAGGTTTTACTTATGTCGGTGCTGCCGGGCTGCCTTTAAGCACTCCCCCTTTTGTGCGGCGCGTTTATGTTTACGCCGCGCTTTGTGGACCACCATAAAAGAAGTGCGGGCGACAAAGCGCGCAGAGAATGAAAGGACGGCGTCGTTTAAGGAAGACGGCAAACAAAGGAATCAGAGAACTGTGCATGAAAGTGGCGAGAAAAAGTTGGAGAAAGGGAGAAAAGAAGACTGCATGAAAGTTTGCCGCGACGTTTTGGATCCGAGTGATTGTACGCAGCCTCCCCAGGGAAGGGGGGGGCGAAGGGGGGTCAGCTTTTGGACAGAGTCAGATACAGTAATCTGGGACTGCTCAGATCTGCAGATACAAGATAAGAGCGTTTAATGCAGCGCTGGCATCTCTAAATAGCTTGTTCGGCCGGACTAAGTGATTACTCTACACAATGAGGTTTGACCAGGAGAAGGATCCCACTGCCCTTTAATTAATCTGTTGTTTTTTTTGTGTTTTTTGCATCGCGCAGCTTCTGTTACATCCAGAAACGAGATGAGCGCGGCGGTAGGTTCACAGGCAGGGTATGCTATTCATAGCCGGATGCACAAATGAGTCACTGGAAAGCTTCCCTTCATCTGCGCCGATATAAAGGCTCGCCTGCGTGTTGGGAGATGTTTTGTTTCGGGAGGGACAGAAGTGGAAGGGCCGGCTTTTTTTTTTTTTTTTTTTCCGGAGCGCCCGCGATCGGCTCGCGCTCTCGCCGCGATGGGAGAGCTGTGAATTTACAACACAACAAAAAAAGGGAGGCAGTACAAACAGAAGCTCTAATGTGGGTCCTCACTGAAATTAGATCCCACTGTATTGGAGAGGGCTGATCTAAATTTGAAATCTGAACGCCGCACAAGTTCCTCGCTTGAAGTGGATGTTGTTGTTTTTGTTGTGCCCTCTCTTTGTCCCCTCCTCTTAAATCTAAACGTGAAGACTGCTTTGGGGAAACCTGCAGCCGACCTTGTCCGAAGCACTTTCCTCAAAACCGGAGTCGGTTCCCCCGGTGCCGTCCCGCGTCTGCTCCTAAATAATTACACAAGGTTAAACGCATAAGGACACATTTTCCCCTCCGGGAGGAATGAATAATAAGTTGCAGGTTCAAAACACCTGAGGTTGTTTTAAGAACAGCTATATTCTCCTTGTTGGCGTTTGAGTATTTTTTCTAATTAGATAGCTGAAGTCGCTATGGCAACACGAGGGAACGTGGCTCCAGACATTGGTTTAATTGCACTTAAGGTATCTATTATTGTACACCTACCAATGGGTGTTAAGCAAAGTGTCACTTTGAGGTTTTTGAGCTTCTGTCGCTTTAATCGCAGACGAGTTTGCTTCGGAAAAACTTCTCCTCTGAAACTTTTGTTTTCGCTGCTCTTTGAAAATTGTGTGTGACATTAATCTGTATCCAACTTGAAACACTCAGAGCCAAACGCAGGAATTGAGTTCATATCGAACAATCGCACGCGGCATCGATCACTCCTGGAGCAGCGAGCCGGGCGCCCTTTAACATCGAGGCGCGGACGGGAAAGGTCAGAGTGGCTGATGGCAGCGAAGGACATTCTGGCTTTTTGCCCAACCAAAGCCACGACCTCTCGCGAACCCGGAGCACTTTTTGTGTGTTTTTAACAGTTTCACCCACAATCCTGGTCATTGCAACTCTTGTTGACTTGACCGAAACTATAGAAAAGTGTCTCTTGCATCTTTATTCGCATTCATCCTGGTGCCATAGCAACACTTGTTGATGCTTCAGATCAAAAGATAAAGTGAGCCGCGTTCGTCTCTTTCTTGTGCGAGAATTTATTTCATGTGTTTTCCCTCGATTCAAGTCTTGTACATTCGTTCTGCTGGCAGCAAATAACACGAAGATCAATAACAAAAGTTTC
>JAUESF010000002.1:10938954-10949704 GCA_032274765.1 Malacoctenus tetranemus | reverse complement strand
CCTTGCCTTTACACTCAGCGATCACTGGATCTGCCCGGTCAGCAAAAGTCGACTAAAATGTGCCTCAAAATGTCAACCTGTTTCCTCAAGGTGCTGATTTATCAGCTCTGCACTGTTGCTGCCAAAAAAAACCCACTGCCAAAGCTGATTTCAAAGACATGAATAATTTATAACTTTATTTTTCCGATCTTTATCAGATTAAGTTGAAGACTCGAGTTTGTATTCTTTAAATCAAATTATTTCCAGGTTTCTTTGAATGGCCTTTACTTTTCCTATCCTCTCTTATCCAATCTGATCTTATCAGTGCTGATTTTGTTGCATCCTCCCCTCAACAAATTGTATCAACCTGAATGGAGGCTGCTGTATAAATGTTTTACAGCTGGTTTATTGACACCAACACCGATACTAATCCTCTCTAAACAACAGCTCTGGTGCATCTGCTCTTCAGCACTCTCTCTTTGTCCTCCTTTCGAATATCCCCTCATTAAGCTCAGGATTGTTGATTCACACACCAGGAAAAAAAAAACTTTGCTTTTGTTTCTGTGGAGGGAAAAGTACAACGGAATGAAGAGAGCTTTACCCTGAAAAGACACTGGAGGAAGGGGAGAAAAAAAGAAGGTGTTCCTCATTATCGCTGCTTAGATTCGCCTCGGTTGGGCGCGGGATCTCTCCGTAGCATCACTCAGCCGTCTTGTTAGTCGGAGTGAGGGGAAGCGAAGGGGTTTGATGGAGGGGAGCGCGCAGCCTTCCCACAGCAGTAGCGGCGGCAGCAGCAGCAGCCCGCCGCGCTCCTGAAGTCACGGCTCCCTCTACAGTCTGCGCGCTGGAAATTTTTCCATCCAGTGCAGGAAAACAATCGCGCCGAGGAGCCTGAAGAGGACACAAGGAAAGACGCGTCCGGAGATTACACGCACACACGCGCGCGCCAGCCTGCACTTGGGAGGGGGGGAGAGATGTGCGTCTCAGACGGCGGCGGGAGCGTGGAAAAGCCTCCCGCGCGGACGCCGGCGCGAGTCCTCGCGTGAACCGCTCCCGATCCGCGGGGCTGACCTGCAGTTTGCTGCGGACAATCGAGGGGGGAAATGTCTCATTCTTTGAATACTTGAGGAGTGACGGCAACTTTCCTCTCCCCCACCCCCCAATTCTCGGACTTCGCCAGACTGATCGTGGAGGACAGGGGGGTGACGTTGGAAGACGGAGCGGCATGGGGGGACTGCGCCCACGGACGCGGACGGATCGATCCCCCGATCGGGATCTGCACGTTTGAGCGTCGCGGACTTCGGCGTGTGTCTGCAGCGGCAGGAGGGGGGGCGGGGGGCGGGAGAAGAGAGAGTGAGACCGGGCGCTGCGATCCGCGGAGATGCGAGCCTTGCCGCGGTTCATGTCCGCGGATGTTGCGGCGCGGTCGGGCTGCACACGGAGCCTTTGGGTGGCGGTGATCGGACCGGACACGGACTGGGGTTGACTGAGGGGAATGTTCGGGGGTGGGGTGGGGGGGGCATCTATTGGAGTTTACCGGCGAGGCGGGGAGATGCCAGTCATCCCAGCATAACGAGGGAGGACAGCGTGCGAGCGGAAGGACTCTTTTTTTTCCTTATTGGATTTGCATTTATTAACTGAGACCTGAAGGACCACCAGACAGCTCTGCACGCTCCGTGCAATGTGTTGTTTTGCGGCTTTGGCGAACTGTTACAACATCATCCCAAGTGGATATGGATAGTCTGCCTCTAAAGTTTTGTCTTGTTTTGCTTTTTCCCCCCAAGCATTGGATTGTGAGATTGCATCACATCATTTTACACGACCTCAATTTCATGGACTAAAAAAACAACTAAACTTCCTGCTTGGACTTTAATTCTGAGATCAACAACAAAAGTAATGAGACGTTCCAGTGAGGACTT
Organism: Malacoctenus tetranemus; assembly: GCA_032274765.1. Classification (NCBI taxonomy): domain Eukaryota; kingdom Metazoa; phylum Chordata; class Actinopteri; order Blenniiformes; family Labrisomidae; genus Malacoctenus; species Malacoctenus tetranemus. The sequence goes on along the minus strand of JAUESF010000002.1, from coordinate 10,947,806 downwards.
GAGGACCGGTTTGCCACTCGTTCTGTGAGTCATGTGCCCGCAGACGCACCGGAACATGGCAGGTAACTGGGTGGTGTGCTCGGTCGTCCTCCTGCCGCTGTTCGCGGTGGGGGCGGCGTTCTCGGGGGTCCTCAACAGCACGGACAGGGACGTTTTCACCGACGACCTGCTGCAGGTCAAGCTGGCGCGGGACCGAGCCGCCGAGCAGCGGAGGCTCCAGCTCGCCGACTCTCACCCCAACCTGTATTTCAGCCAGGCGGACGTGCTGCACCTGAGGCAGAGGTCCTCCACCACCCACGGGCACATATTTAAAGTGATCCGCGCCGCCGTGCTCACCATGTTATCTAACGCCCCCCCGAACATGCCCCCCGTGAAACACGAGGAGTTTACAAGCAAGTGGAATGAGATTTATGGGAACAACCTGCCTCCTCTGGCGCTCTACTGCCTGCTGTGCCCAGAGGACGCGGCCGCCCTGCAGTTTCTTATCAAGTTTATGGATAGGATGGCTGAATACCCGGACTGGAAGGTGACCAGCGCGCCGAACGATGAAGTGCCGGCGGCGCACTCCCTCACCGGCTTCGCCACCGCTTATGACTTTATTTACTCTTATCTGGACGAGCGCCGCAAGGATGTTTACCTCAAGAAAATTCGCTCGGAGACGGCGGAGATGTACGAGTACTCGAAGTACCGGGGCTGGGGGAAGCAATATCTCCAGAACCATCAGACCACCAACGTGCTGGCCATCCTTATTGGGGCCATCGTGGTGGGCTCGCACAACGACCGCGAGGCGATGGTCTGGAATCAAGTGGCGGTGAACTACATGGAGAAGACCATGTTCCTCCTGAACCATGTGGTGGACGGCTCGCTGGACGAGGGCGTGGCCTACGGCAGCTACACGTCCAAGTCCATCACGCAGTACGTGTTCCTGGCGCAGCGCCACTTCAACATCGACAACACGCGCAACAACTGGCTGCGGGAGCACTTCTGGTTCTACTACGCCACGCTGCTGCCGGGCTTCCAGCGGACCGTCGGCATCGCCGACTCCAACTACAACTGGTTCTACGGGCCCGAGAGCCAGCTGGTGTTCCTCGACTCGTTCGTGCTCAAGAACGGGACGGGGAACTGGCTGGCGCAGCTCATCAGGAAGCACCGGCCCAAGGACGGCCCCATGGGCCAGTCGTCCGCGCAGCGCTGGGCCACGCTTCACACGGAGTACATCTGGTACAACGCCCACCTGCTGCCGCAGCCCCCCCATCACTTCGGCAAGTCCAGGATGCACGTTTTCTCCAACTGGGGCGTGGTGACCTACGGCGCGGGGCTGCCCACCGGACAGGGCAACACCTTCGTGTCCTTCAAGTCCGGCCCGCTCGGCGGGCGCGCCGTCTACGACATCGTCCACGACAAGCCGTACTCCTGGCTGGACGGCTGGAACAGCTTCAACCCGGGCCACGAGCACCCGGACCAGAACTCCTTCACCTTCGCCCCCAACGGGCAGGTGTTTGTGTCCGAAGCCCTCTACGGGCCCAAGTTCAGCTACCTGAACAACGTCCTGGTGTTCGGTCCGTCCCCCACCAGCAAGTGCAACAGCCCGTGGGAGGGTCAGCTCGGGGAGTGCGCCAAGTGGCTGCGGTGGGCCGACGAGGAGGTGGGCCGCACCAAAGGGGAGGTGATCGTGGCGTCGTCGCACAGGGACACCATGTTCGTGAGCGGCGAGGCGGCGTCGGCCTACTCGGCCGCCATGCGGCTGAAGAGCGTGTTCCGGGCGCTGGTCCTGCTCAACTCGCAGACGCTGCTGGTGGTCGACCACGTGGAGAAGCGGGCCGACTCGCCCGTGACCTCGTTCAGCGCCTTCTTCCACAACCTCGACATCGACTTTAAGTACGTCCCCTTCAGATTCATGGACCGCTACAACGGCGCCATGATGGACGTGTGGGACGCCCACTATAAAATGTTCTGGTTCGACAGCCAGGGCCGCAGCCCCGACACGAGGATACAGGAGGCGGAGCAGGCGGCCGAGTTCAAAAAGCGGTGGACGCAGTTTGTCAACGTCACGTTTCAGATGACGGGCGCGGTCGGCAGAGTCGCGTACGTGCTGCACGGGCCGTATGTCAAAGTGTCCGACTGCAGATTTATAGACAGCAGCGCCAACGGGGTGAGGCTTTCCCTGACCATAAATAACACCGAGAAGATCGTGTCCATCGCGACGAACTACAGAGACATCGGCGCGAGGCAGAGGTATTTAGGCTTTGGGGGCCACTGCAAAGTAGAGGACAGGAATCAAATCACGCGGTACGGCCTCGGGACGCAGCTCGTCCCCAAGCCGAGCAGCAACGACAATCCCCTGTTCGACTATGGCCTGGCGCTGAGCGTGGCCGTGGGGGTCGTCCTCTGCGTGGCCATCGGCTTCCTGGCCATGCAGAGGAAGTTTTACAGCTGCTTCAGCCGGCTGATGCGCTGCACGCTCTTCTTCGTGCTCGTTCTCTGGATCGTCGAGCTGCTGTTCGTGTCCAGCAGCTGCGACCAGCTCCTCTGCGGCGTGAAGTGGAAAGGCGGCGACGGCAAGGGCGACGTGAGCAAGCAGGTCCGGCTCTACGAGCAGCACCGGCTCCCCCTCCCCACCGTCGTCATAACGACGCTCCCCGGCTCGGGTTCGGAGATACTCAAGCACCTTTTCTACAACAGCTCGGACTTCGTTTACATACGGATCCCCACCGAGCACGTGGACATCCCCGAGACCGAGTACGAGTTCGATTCCCTGGTGGACGCCTGCGAGTGGTCGAGGTCGGACGCCGGGCACGGCCGCTTCAAGATCATCCAGGGCTGGCTGCAGTCGCTGGTCCACAGCACGAAGCTGCACTTGCAGAACATTCAGCTGGTGGAGAGCAGCAGGACCAAGCAGCCCCAGAGGGCGGGGGTCACCAGGGACAGGAAGAAGCGGTCCAGGGCGAGAGAGTCGGCCTCCGAGCTGAAGGGCAAGCTGAGGGCGAGTCTGGACAAGGACGCGGAGTACGTCAAGGAGCTGAGACGGCACGTGGAGGAGTACCCGAACGCCCGGGTGGTCCTCAACATGCGGAGTGGGAGCTGGGCTCTCAAGCTGCCTTTCCTTCAGGAGGTGGTGGGACCCTCCCTCAGGACAATCTTCATGGTGAGGGACCCCCGGGCTTGGATCTATCTCATGCTTTACAACAGCAAGCCCAGCCTGTACCAGCTGAAAAACATCCCGCAGCACCTTTCCTTGATATTCAAGGAGGACGCTGTCCGGGACGGCTGCCCGGCCGCGGCGCCGGAGTTCAAACCCCTCCGGAGGCTGCTGTCGCGCTCCGAAACGAACCCCGTGCTGATCCTGGCTCACCTGTGGCTGGCTCACACCACGGCGGTGCTGAGGATCAGCGAGAGCCTCCCCGAGGAGGCCTACCTGCAGGTGAGGTTCGACGACGTCGTCAACTTCCCCCAGGAGACGGCGGAGACGATCCACGCGTTCCTGGGCGTGCCGGCGTCGCCCACGGCGCTCAATCAGCTCCTCTTCACCACCTCCACGAACTTGTTCAACCTGATGTACGAGGGGGAAATCTCACCAGCCAACATCAACATATGGAGGCAAAAAATGCCCCCGAAAGACGTCCGACTGATCGAGGACGTGTGTGACAGTGTGATGAAGAGGCTGGGATACACCAGGTCTGCCAGTTAACTGCTGCTGGTCAGCTGACACCGCGCAGCCTTGTTTACTGTATCTGCCGGACACGTCCACTTTTTTTCTTTGCACTGATTTTCTTTGAATTTTCAACAAAATGTAAACTGGGTCGCCTGTGTTCAAATCTTTTCTCTCGGTTGTGGATGTAAAGTGCTGTACTGACTGCAGCAGCAGAGGGTTTTTTTGTTTTTTATGGGAGGAATGTTTTATATTAAAATAGGTGGAAGGGATCTCTTGCTCTCCTTTCCCGTGGCCCCTTCACACTTATTACTGCAGCACTCTTTTATCGAGTGGGATCGTCGACCTCTGCTCTCATCCCCTGCAGAGGGAAAATCACCGAATCGCAGCATAAATATGTTGTGTTACTGCCTGATATCAGCTGAGTTTTCACAAGGAGAAAAAAAAAAAAGTTTAATATTGTGGATCTTTGAAAGAAAAGAAGAAAACATTGTTCCATTGCTCATGTTTGATGTCAAAAATGTGCAAATTCTGTCTGGTTTTTTTGGGTTTTTTTTACCTTCATTTTATGGCAAAGTGAGTCGTTTTTACTTTCAGGGCAGATCTGAAGTAGAAAAGCTCAAACTGTTTCACTGTATGAGTGCTGATTCCCTTTAAACTTAAAAAAAACAAAAATGCAGCACTTCGTGGATGACGTTTCACTTCAGTGACGCTCGGAAAGGATGCGAGTTTACTTTCAAGCTCAAAGATGTCGCGACGGTTTCGCTGGCTTGGCACTTTTTAAACTCTTTTGATTGTACGTGGGTCTGGGTGCATTCTCTGAGGGGACAGGGCGGGGGGGGGGGACTTTTGACCATATGCACTCGACTAGCCTAGAGATAGATTTTAAAAAAAAAAGAGAAATCCCCGGGGATATCATGTCTAGAAGAAAAAAAGTCAGGAGTATTTATGGGTTCCAAAGACATACGTCCCAAAGGATCAAGGATGAATATGATTATTGTAACTCCCTGTAGCATTTATTGAATTAGATCAGAGGAAAGTACTTAATAGGGATCAAACTGGGGGGGGAGAAAAAACTGTCAGCTTTGACATATTTCTAGAGAAAGCAATTTCCAAAGCATCCCCTTCAGCTCCTCGTATTAATCTGCAAAACGCCATAACTGAGGCTTACCCTGTGTTTTATTGCTGTGATATCTCCACTGTAACGGCCTGGAGGAGAGTCTCGTTCCCTTTCGTGGTCACTCACGCAGCCGATGATCTTTGGGTGTTTTTTTTTTTTTTTTTCCCTTTTGTCTTTAAAGAGTACAGCGCGCGGTGCACTGAGCTGGGGATGAATATAAAGTATAGCTGGAGAAAAAAAAAAAGAAGAATAAAAAAATCAGAGACCGTTTCGACTCTGTGATGTTCTGCTCTTTGGACTGGGCTTGAAAAAAAAAAAAAGTAATATATATATAAATATATATATATATATGCCACTCGGTAACCTTTGATGCTGTCTTGCTTAAACATTTCTGTACTGTAAAATGGATCACACGTAACGCGGGAGACGGCGCACTCGTTTCTCCACCCTCCGTCGCGTCTGCGTACGCGAAAAAAATACAACAACCCCAACAACAACAACATACTGTGTTCATTTGGAAACGTCCATCCTTCCTTTTTTTCCCCGGCTGGAGAAACAGCCCCGTTTTGTTTTTTTTGTTTTTTTTCTCCTCTCCTCTATGAACACTGAAATCCTTGACTGGCTGGAATACCCGTTTGATGTTTGTGGTCTTTGAATGTGTAGACTTGGCAGACATGCTTTCACTTTGGTGTTGCAATCCTGTTACCAACTCTGTTTTGTATTTGCTCGTGGGGATATGGTTCCTTGCTTCTGTGGCCTTGAATTACAATCATTTCTTTTTAAGTTCTCTCTCTCTCTCTCTCTCTCTCTCTCTCTCTCTCTCTCTCTCTCTGGCGCAGGAGGTGGACAAAATGTAAAGAAAAAGAGGAAATAAATTCATAGATATATTGGCATCCGGTTCTTGTTTGCGTGCAGTGAATTACCTCGGACAGGGATATTGGTGTCTGCGATCTGCATCGGCACTCGTTAGCTTGCGTCTCGAAGCCACTATCGTCCATCGATGGAAGAGACAGAACATAAATCTTAATTTGTACACGCTGTCTTTGGATATGATTGCCGCTAACCTACTGGCGATGTGTCTCCTTATGCAGATGCCTCGGCGCCGACGCAATTATGCACCGGCGAAAATCTCCATTTTATTAGACACGGATGACAGGAGCCTAATTGCTTATTCGGGTGATGTGCGTGACAAGGAGGAAGCAACAATTAAAAACATGTCGGGGAAGTTTCTTGTTGAGAAAAGGGGGGGAGGGGGCGAGGGGTGGGGGGGACTTGAGGCGAACGCGGCGCAGCCGCGGCTCATGTCTCAGAGTGGTGACTCAGTCGTTTCGTTACTCATTTGTTCTTGATCCCTCCTGTAACACTCTAATGCTTGGCAGGGTCCTCTGTGCCTAATCCCTCCGCGCAGAGGCACATTATTCACTGGGAAAAAACCTTTGGCAGACGCTCTGGAAAGGGAGGTGCCTTCATGTCTGGACTTGAACTCGCTGCTTTGGAGAAAGTCACGTTTGCTTCGTTCGCCATGCCGGAGTTGCATCGAGCTCTGAGCAACTGTAACAGAGGCACTTTTTTTAAAGAAACATCCAAAGATTTTCCTTTTCTAAGCTTTCTAAGAAGTTTAACTTTTTAAAAGTCAAAATATTTAAACATAAAAAAACAACCAACCAATAATTCTTGCTTTTCCTTTTTGCCTTGAACGCCTCAGTCTAGATTCCCTCCCTTGTTCCCTCGGCTGGTAATAGAGTACTTTTATTCCCAGTCTTCTCTGTTGTTGTTGGCCCCAGAAAGGAATGGGAATATTCCCTCGTCGCTGCCAGGAGAGGACGAGGTCAATCGAGGGCGTCGGCACCACCGTCCGTCCATTAACTATTTATTCACACTTACAGCTCCTGACGTGATGGATTAGCCGGGCGAACCCTCGGGCATTAATTTATTACGGTTTACAGCCGGGCGACAACTAATTGTAATTGATTACGGTTTACTTTATTAATGATTTAAAACTGCAGATGTGGTGGGGCCATTATGCAATAATGAACAGCTGAGATAAAGAGGCTCCTCTGTCACTCGTTACATCCAGACACGTATCTGTTATTACTCACACTCATGCCGATAATATTAATATAACTAACTAAGTCCTTTCATAAATCCACCATGAAGGCTGTCAGTTATTACTGCACGAAATAGATGCCTTTTTCCTTCCATCAGCTGTTATGACCGTTCTGGATTTTACACTCTACGTCTGTGTTTTTCAACTTGTTTGGAGTCGCTGCAGATTTTTCTTTTCCCAATGGAAATAAAAGCGCCTTCAAAATGTTTATTGAGGATTCAACCGAATCTCACTTCTTGGTGTGAGGCAAAAACTGCGTGCAGGGTGAGAACGTTCCGAGGAAAGTTTCACTTCCCATCGCGCGGTGACAAAGTTCATCCGTGACAACACCCCAATGTGAACAAAGCGGCTTCGCTGACACGAAACGTTGAGAAATCACTCGCGGCAGCTGGATGTTGTGGTTCGTATGTCGTGCACACCTCCCGATCTCTCACTGCACTCTCGTGTTTCGGGTTGAGAATCACTGCTGTGTATGAAACTGCATTATTCTGCCTCAGATCAGCATTGCTGGCCAGATTGGAACCCCCCAGTGGGCCCAGTTTGACCCACGAGCTGCATATTTGACACTCCTCCCATAGAGTTTTGCAAAATTAATGTTGTTTACTGATCGCTTCTTGCAACCACTGTACTGTAAGTTTGAATGATTTAAAACCGATGTGCAAAAAATCAAATGGTGAAAGATTGATGAAATGGTAGCGATGAAATTAACGCGTTATTATGCATGAATAAAGTGGCAGCTTATATAAGAGCCACTCTCAGCATTGCAGGGAGTCGTGACAGTTTGTCTTTGGACTTTTTTTTTATGTCATGGCTCGAAAATGTTAACAGCCTCTATTCGTCCTCACAAAACTCAGACACGTTCACGAACGAAGCGTCGGTCTCTATAATCTCCGCCAATTAAACCTAATAGAATCTCACCGACAGAATGGGAAGAAAAGCGACATGTCAGTGTGTCTTTACCGTGGAATTCATACACCCCCCCCCCCAGTCTGAAAATAACACTGCGAAACGCCCACTGCGCGCGGAGACAAATGTGCTTTATGAGAAGCGTTTGAAGTCTGATCACAAGCAGGCAGATTTGCACAACCGAGTCGGGCTGGAAGAAGGTTGCCTGATAGATAATCTCTGGCGCTTGATGACCAGTATCTAATCGTTGCGTGAAACAAGAGGAAGTGATAACTCGCCGCATTGTGATCCGATCCCCCCCCCCCCCCCCACTTGGCGCGGTGATCAAGTGGCTTCCTCATGCTGCTAAGTACATCGAGGTTATTCAGATAGGAAAGGAGACTCAATTTCAGCTGAGTAGTCAAACCCGTTTCCTTTCCTCCCCTCACTTTTATCTCGCGCCGCTGGTGAATCCGAAGTCCCGGGAGAGAGCCCTCCCTCCCCCCGTCACCGGCAGCCGTCGCTCATTAATTAACCTTTGCCGCAGCCGCCATCAGTCAGGGAGCGGCCCTGATATTCCGCAGGAGCAATCATCGATACGGCGCAGGGGCTTTTGTGCCGGCGAATTAGCTGGCTAATGGAGAGCGACGCCATCTTTGTGAGGAGTTCCCCCTCCGAAACCTGAAGATGAATTGGGATGTGAGGGGGGGTGAGTGTGTGTCCTTCAGATGTCAGCAGCAAAGAAAAAAAAAAGTAAAGTAATGGAGCTCAGGATGACTTCAGACACGAGGGTGTAAGCAGCTGGCGGGGCCGCTCCTCCTATATTTAGTCATTTCCAGCGTGGTAAACAATGGCCGCCGGGTCCTCGGGTCCCAGCGTTCGAATTTACCTGCCGATGACACCGGTGCGCTCGGCTACGGAGGAGGTGCGGATCCCGGGAATTGCTGTTAATAAGAGTCGACTGGCGCGGAAATATGGCGCCTTGTCAATTTGCAGCTGGTGGCGAGTCGTTTTCTGGAGTGAAAATGGGATCTTCTGTGCCAATAAAAGCCCCGGCCGCGCCTGCTAATGAAGCCCAGTCCGGGTCTCGC
>JAUESF010000002.1:10907904-10919859 GCA_032274765.1 Malacoctenus tetranemus | reverse complement strand
ACAAGGTTTGCGCACCGACACAGTTTCTGGGAAGAGCTCGCAGCCGTGCGAGCGCCGCACCTCGCTGCCTCGCTGCCCGCTAAAAGACGACTCCACATTTCTCGCATTTACAACGCCTCCTCACTCCGCGGCAGAGGTTAAACTTATATTGACATCAGCTGAACCGATATCGACCCGCCAAGAGAGTAGCAGCTTTTACAAGTTTAGTTTCTTTTTTTTTTCTCTACACTTGGATTTTGCAGAACGGATTCAGCTGATGTTGGAGAATATCTGGCAGATTTACATGAATCCCCCACAACAAAATCAAACCTACAAAATCAGTTTGAAACGTCTGCAAGACTGATGCTTGTTAGTCTGGGGAGAGATTACGAGTGAGGGAGAAACAAAGGAAGGAGTTCAGCAGGCGCAATGTGAAATCTGAAATGTAGGGTGGAGCTTCGGGGGTTTCTGGGTGGGCTTCCTTTGGCCCCTCAGGCGTGTTGCTGAAGGCACGGGCCTGAGGGGCAAACCTTCAGGTTTTCTTTTCCCCGTTTGATGCGAGCACTGATTAGATCTGTTCTGCCAGCTATTGTCATGGTCGGTTGCAACTTTGGGCCTGATTCTAAAGCTGTGGTAGCCTGGAGCAGTGGACTCCCCGACTGGGGGTCTGGGCACCTCCTTGGGGGGATGCCAGAGATCACAGGGGGGGCCTGAGGGCTTTGGCTGCTCTGAAGTTGTCAAATTGGAATTGCTCAATCCAAACACAACCAGAGAGGAAAAAAAGATGCTTTCTAGTATCTGGAACAGACACTGGAAAGTTCTCTTCCCTTTTGTTTTGAAGGCTCTGGCTTTTGTTTGGGTGACAGTGTGAGTTTCCAACATTGTTTGGCTTCACTGTAATGTTTTGACGCATCGAAGATCGAAAAGTGGGGCAATTATGTTGGACTCCGGGGAGAAACACCAGGAAATGCCGACCTTGAGGTTAGAGGAGTGACCTTTGTGAGCAGGAGGTCACTCGTTCGAGTCCCCGGACCATTAGGAGCGATTACCCCGGATAAAAGAAGCCACTGCTTGTCCTCACCCTTACAACCCTTACTGTGGGCTCTTTACCAAGACCCCTAAAGACCCCATTTATGCCCCATCAGTGGCACTGCAACAGCCCACTGCTAATAGCCATGCGTAGCTGAGGTTACCTATGAATGGTCACTTGCACCAGAGGTCTCTCTCAATTGGATCAATAGAGTAACTTGAACTTGAACGCCACTGTGCCCCCACCAATCCCACCCTCAGTGGTTCAACTGCATCCGGAGGATTCTCTCTCTCTCTCTCTCTCTCTCTCTCTCTTTGCTTTGGTGCTCAGTATCAAACAGCATGTTCTCTCCCCTGGTTGTTGACCTCTTACGGCCCCCCAGAGGGAGCCGACAGAGGATGGCGAGAAGAGGACAGCAACACTTTGTCAAACTTGTCACATTTTCTTTTTGTGTGTGTCTTTGTCTGTGCAACTTTTTTTGATGTACGAGAGGAGCAGTCGGGACACCTCTGCCCTTGTGCCGGAACCGCGCAGTTCAAACCGGAGGCGGCGCGTGACGACGAACCGAGCCCGGGCCTTGTCACACCGGATGAGCGCTTAATTATCCTGCTCGGGGCTGATTTTGCGAAACGATCGCTGTGCATGATGGAGGGAAGGGGGCAGGGGGTAGGGGTGGGGGGCAACACACTGTGGGAGAGAGATGATGCCGCTCAGGCAGGGGGAGAAAAAAAGTAACTAATTCCAATTGTTATGGATTGTGACAGATGCTGTTTTCAAGTGGCATCATGAAGATGAAGGTTTTCTCTGAGCGATGATTGATTATGCACTCAGCTGTCGATGGCGAGTACAAGAGGAGCTTAGCTCACACTTCCAAAAAATCTGTTTTCACAAAGCGTCTAATAACAGTTTGATAGAGTACCTGTCTGTGGCAGGTAAACAAATCAATGGATACGAGACAATCAATAAAGCAGTGTGAGGGGGCCCCGCGTCGGCGGGAGCGGCTGTGATGGCTGCCCTCCGGTGGCTGGCTCGCTTCACTGCAGGAGGAAACCCAACTTTGAACATTGTGCTGGGCCAGAAAAAAACATTATCGTCATGAATAAAGAGCACCTAATTATATGGAGAGTATTTGCAGATGATACAAGTGATGAAAATGGCTTGATCTTTAATGATGGGAACCGGGGGGGCCACGCGTCACTTGCAAGGCCACCAATTCTTTATGTCTGCCCCTGTGAATGAAATATGCAAACATGCACAGTTTGTGGAAAAAAAAACCCTGAACTTTCAAACTGTTGTGTTCCATTTAGAATCACATGGCTCCTCAGGAAGACCTCGCATTGACTTCTCTTAAAAGGCCATCTGGTTTCACTGCAGAGGTGAGTCTATTTATACTTTCCTCTGCTAGCTTACTTTTTCCTCTCTCCTCGTTTATTTTTGCTCCCCTCCTCCAGAATCCAGATGCTGGAGGAATTACATGAAACTATATGATGAGTATGAACATAATCAGCCGCCATATGTTGTATTTTAAAACTGGCAAAAGCAGAAAAAAGGGAAAAAAACAACATACCTATCAGCTTGGCAGGTGGCCTGTCTTTTTTCATTATTGTTTTTTTCAATGCTTGCACAACAGGACGATCATAATATTGCTCCCATGTGAACCTGCCAAAAACGAATGAAAAATGTCCCCGGGTGCTTGTTTGACATGGTGGGAAACAAAGCCCGTTCTGACTTGTTTACTTTGCTAAATGATTAGTAAACCCTATGACCGGCTGGATCCCGTTGATGGTGCAACGCTCTCAGGGCTCCATGGGAACGTTTTCCTCAATACTCAGGTGAGACGGACTTCCAGTAAACACCTGAAGGGGGAGGAGCTGGTGGCAGCAGTTGATGAGGGTTTTTTTCATGTTTGTCTAAACATGCACGCTCAGAATCACCGAGTGAACGTACGATCAGTGCACAATGAATGTCGACTGCAAAGAGGAAATAAAAACAACCTTGACTGCCAAACTTAAATCCACAGATTCATTAAACTCATCTTAAATCTCGGCGCCAGTAAAAAACGCTGATCATCATTTCAGTGCAGTTTGACAATAGGAGCAGAAAAAAAAAATCAAAGTCTTGAATGTAAAATATACATGTGAGTCAAGTATTTATCCGTTGCAAAGAAAAGCACAGGGACACGTTTCTGTGGATGAGCCCGAAAGCTTATTAAACCAACAGTCTAATCAGGCCCAGGAGACGTCAGCTTTGCTTCTGCTGTTTGCCTATCACCTCGTTCATTATCGCGCGGCTCTGCGACCACATGTTTCTGCCTCCGCCAGTGATAACACAACACACCGACCGTTTGTGTCAAGCGAAATTTGCGCGCGTCACAGTGATGCTTCCTGCCAGCAGATGGGAATGAACCGCTAAAGGACGAATGCGGTGTTTTTTTTTCCGGGGATCTCAATGGGATGTCTTTAGGAGAGGCTGGATTTGCATAATTTGGTACGATGGTGCGCTTTTCTACGTAAGAGCGTCCAGACAAACACCGAGGGTTTTCTTTTTTTTTTCTAATTTAATGGGCTTAGCTTGAAGACGTCTTAGAATTTTTTGACATTACCGAACACTCGGGCCGGGCCAGGAATACAAATGAGGCGCTAATGAATGCATCGGTTGACTATAGGTGTTTATTTGAGTAAAGAGCCATTAAATTTGATCAGCAGTATATAGAGAGAATATTTCATGCATCACTGTGAAATAGTGCAACAGGCTTTTTTTTTAGCAGTGAATTTAGAAACTGAATGACAACTAATCCACAAATACATTGTTTGTCTGTTAAAACCCTAAATACCCAATACATGCACGGACCAAAACACCTTTATTCTTTTAATACATAAAGCAATGGTGCAGCCCTGGCCGGTGGGTGTATTTTACCCAGAATGCATTTGGAAGCTAATGGCATTTTTTGCTTTAAATTTGCTTGTTTCAAGCTAAAAGTGAAATATGATAATAAAGAAGCTAATTGTGCCTGTGTGGGCACCCTGTAGCATTGGGTCAGGGGTCAGCTGCCCACCACCAAGCCCGACTCGATGTGAGGTGCTTTGGTGCAATCAAAAAGGTTTTTTTTCTTTCAAATTTGGGACTTGAATCAAAAATTTAATTATCTCTTTCATAAAAACTAAAAAATCTGAGACGATCAAAAAGGGTTTTAGTAGTTCAACAAATTTCACTGTGTTGGAACTCGTGAGATTGCGTCTAAAAATGGTGCCACGTCAGTCTCTGCCGAGACCGCTTTTGTTCTGCTGAAACTGTCTCCCGGGCAGGAACCAGCTTTTTTTCTTAAATTCCAATTTATTTTTTTATTTCTTAAGAAGCCTTTGAATCTAATTAGACCCTCGCCTTGGTGGGCATGGGGGTGCAGCTGTGGGCTCCTCCGCTCTGGGCAGGCAGCGCCCGGGAGCCACCCGCATTCCATCCATCTTCATCCTTGTCAATTATGCCGTTAGCGGGCCGCATGTCTTCATTTCCAATGTGGCCAATGTCTCAAAGTACTTCCCAAAGTCACCGTAATCCAATTAGATTCTGGCACTGGCCATGATACAGCCCATTAGAAAAGGCTTCATCAGTGTGAGGTCTTCATTAAAGCAATTTATGAATATTCATCACGGCACTCCATCTCCTACTTTATTGGGACCTGAATCCAACCATTCCCCCCCGCTGGCGTCATAACATAACCTGGCTTCACATTTAATGGGAGCGCATTAAATGAAGGGGTAATATATTAGTTAGGTGAGATGAAGCGCTCTCCACTCCGCGCAACCCATCGTTCGCTGATGACACTCTGCTGGTGGGCCGCACAAAGGGACACTTTCCTGTGTGGGAGCACTGAACGTGGGGCTTTTTGATGGTCCCACTTAGCTGTGTCTGCACTTACTCTTCAGGGTCCACGCATAAACAGCTAATTGCTCTGTAACCCTCAAATTGGTCCTCTCGACAGAGAATAACAAATAACTCTTTGGAGGCTGAGTATCCATTACAAGAGCTTTCCTCTTTATCGTCAAGGAAACCACACACACGCGCATAGACACACACAATGCCCCCTCAACTCCATTTCCTGAGGCCTTCGCTGACTCCCGTACCACTGGCAATTTTGAACCAACTGACTAATGTATTACAAGAATCCCACATATGGCGGCCCGCGTGGATGAATAACGAATTACGACAGCAACCAAGAGGAGCGTTCCCACGCGAGCGTGTGCGTGGTCCGGGGGTATTTCATGGGAGTGGTTTGATATTTTTTTTTCGGAAGCGCGCTGCCTCCTTGCCAAGACTGAGATGAGTAGACTGCTATAGCTCTCATGTCTCTTCATTAATAGGCAGCCCGGGGAAGCAGATGGTTAGCTTTAGCTGTAGCTTTTAGCATCAACACTTGAAAAAGGAGCGAGGCGGCCAGCTTGGCTCCGTCAGAGAGGAAACCAAAAAAAACAACATCATCTAACCGACACTTGTAAAGGCCCCCCCCCAATATCATATATTGCCCTTTAAACACCAAACTACAGCTTTAGCTATGACTACTTCACGTTATATGCCATAAATTACATCAGTACAGATGGACAACATTGAAATTGCTCTAAATTGCGACAAAAAAGGAGCCAGTTACTTGAAATAATTTGTGTCGGACAGATTAGGCAGCGGCTCCAAACGCTCCTGTTTGTCTCTGTTTCTGCATGTAAATGTACTTTGTGATTGGTAATGTGAAACTGTGGCACCACTTAATGTCCTCATTTGCATTTTCAGGCAGATTTGAAATGTCAGACATAACAAGCCCGTCTCTGATGGTTTTTTAAAAATACGGCTTATTATGCAAACTATGTTTGTTCCTCGCTCAGGATCAGAGGCGTCCTACTGAAACCAACAGCCCGGCCCGTCGCACGATGCTGACGGGACTGATTGGGCATCAGCCGTGATGTGCGCGATCATTCACGGCGTTTTATTTCACTTGTTTCTCGCGAAGCTCGTTTAACGTGATGACGAGGAAATCATTCAAGGCAGATGGAAATTAGTCATTCTTAACTGCACTGATGTGGAGATCAATTATGTCTGAGAAGGAAGCATTTTTCTCCTCGTTTTCACTCTAATTTTACTTTTACCACAATGTTTGCCGTTTAATTTATTGTACTTCCATCCGTTCCACACCGTTTGATTCTGATCGATATTGGACGTTGCTGGAGCCAAGTTATACAGATATTGAAGGCAAAGGTCACACATGGAACAGGTCACGTGTTGAGCTGAAAAGTCAGTTGCTGCCCGAGTCAAGAGACAATGCATCTCCAACAGCATTTAGCAAAAGTTTCCGAACTCTTTCAGACATTTTCAAGCCTTTTTTTCAGCAGTTTCTTTGCACAATTCCTCCACTTTTCCTTCACAATTGTTTCCTGCAGGAAAATGAAGCCTTATTGCTGTAAAACAGTGTTTGTTTGTATTTTTTGCTGTGCATATAACAGTGAAAATCTCCAACAGACATCGTGTTAGTGCACACGCATTAGCACCGCTTCCTTGTCGCCTCGGCACCGCCCACCCACATCTGTGTTGTTGCGCTGATATTTTTCCTTCAGATTGAACCGCCACTCCCGCAGCAAGTGAGCAGATTGTGTTTGACGTCTTTCCATTTCCCCCCGTCAAGTTTCGTTGAACTTGTTGAGGTGACACGGCTCACACTCGCTATTCATCAGCGGCAACAGCGAAATAAAGAGCAGGCGGGCCTGCTGAGTGCCAGCTCCAGCTCAACCCGGCAGATCTCCACCAGGAGCTGCTATCAGTCACGCCCGGGGGTAGGGAGGGAGGGAGGGAGGAGGTGCCCGGCTGGGCCAGTAATTAAAGGCGCCGGTTTGGAAAGTAGCTGTTATCTGAAATCTGGTCTGTCTGAGGGACTCACAGGGGGACACCAACTAAGCAATCTGAGCTCCATCTTGTGGCTAAACGCACGCAGTACAAACGATGGGGTGAAGAGGACCAAAAAACGAGCCAAATTTTGTTGCAGAGCCGATAAATTTAGTGTCACTGTAGCAACTGAGCAGAAAAGCAGAAAAATCATCAAAACACAAGAAATACATAAAACCAGTGCAGAGGGAGTTTGATCAATCTACTGTGTGAAAGATCTACATGGTACCATAGGCATGAATCATTGACAACATAGAGAGATCACCACTCCACTTATATTTCTTACAGTTTTGCACTGTTTCTTCTAATTTACTTTGTGCAATCAAAGCTTTTTTTCTTAGAAAAATTCAACAGATCATCACATGGAGGTTAGAATTAATAGCATTCAGCTGCATCATACAGAAACTCATCTCCTTGCACATTTAGCTGTTGCTTCTGTGTGGAAATGTCATTTTCAAATGTGTTTTATTAGAACAAAACACGGAGACTTCAGGCTGGTGGTTTGCACGCCTCCTCCACTGTCTGACATTTGAGTGAGGGGGTAGGGGGTGGGGACGGGATGTGTTCCTGTGGGCACTCTGGTGTCCTCCAACAGTCCATAACATGAATATGAGGTCAACTGGTGACATTAGATTGCTTATAGGTGTGAGCGTGTGCGTAATTGTTCCAGTCGTTTGCCCTTGTGAACGACTGCTGACCCGTCCGGGTTTTACTAGGTCTCATCCCGATGTTAGTTAGCATCGGCTCTGGCAACAGAAAGTGTTTATTGTTGAGCATTATGAAGTTTATCTTCCTCCAGTCGACTGTGTGACTTCTGTACTTGCATCCATTTTCCACTAGATGGCACTGCCTTCATACAGACAGAACGTGGCAAGGAGGGGAAGTACAGTAATCTGTCACTGCACAATACTGATGCAGACAGCAAGTTATTGACCTTGTGCTGACACTGTCCATTAATTAAAGCTGTAATTAAACTCCAATCCGCTAATCACTTCTTTCCCCCTCCTTCTTTGAGAGCAGAAATGAACAGAATCAATTATCTAATGTGGAACTGCCGCCATCACTCCTTCTTCCATGAGATATCACTTTTTGCTGATAGAGTAAATAATACTGCCATATACGTTTCTGAGGCATTAAGGGGAGATGAATCGATTCTCCACAATTACTTTAGGTGCTACAGTTTGATTGTCTCGCGTCAGGGCTGCTTTTACAGATCTTTCACTGATTCACCTCCCACACGTTGCGAAAGGAGCCCGGGGCATCCATCATTGTGAAAGGTCAATACGCAATGAAAAAAAAAAAAGGCGAGGGGGGGGGGACGATATTCAGAGTGGGTCTGTCACCTGATGCGACGCAGGAGGGACATGGAAGCTCACGTGGCTCCGGATCGCTCATCGATCGGAACAAGCTGTTGAACAAAATCGTATTTAATAGCATTCGGGATAATACAGCGACCGCACGCGCACAGACAAATCACCATCGACTGTGGATGCAGATGCTATCCGTCGATGCCCGCGGAGCTCTGCCTCGCGCGTACACGACGCAGCTCTTTACCGCGTTTACATTGACTGACGCCGAGAACAGCCCCCCCCCCCTCCAACAAACAACGCGGGTGCATTTGTCAGGGAAAACCTGCGCGCGCTCCGCCCCGGTGGGCTTCGCCTCGGGCGCCGCTGGAGCGTTTTCCTTCAGGACGAGTCTCGCAGGAAGGTCAAGCACGCCACTGAAAATCATTTAGCATCCTTTCATTCACTTCCATACCTCGCCTCTTTCAGTGAGATCAAAAGTGACAAGGGCGGGGGGGGGGGCGCGATGTCTCTATCTCACTATCTCATATCTATCTTTCTCATATGTTGTTATATTCAATGTATGTTTCTTGTTTTCCTTCACAGGAAGGAGGGGTGTTGAACGTGAGAATGGGAATTGAATTGCAGATGTCAGTATAGCCATAACCTGTGCGGCTGGGGGGGGGCGAGGAGGAGGGGACGGTGGGCTCTGTCGACAAGGTTAAAGCTGTATTTGTTGGTGAAAAATGAGCGGCTGCAATATAAAACCATGTGTTTATTAACATTTTAGAGCTGGCTGTCCATCAGCGCTTCCGCGGGACCATTGAATCATGTAATTTCTGTCATGGGTGAAGGATGAGGGGGGGCTAGCAAAGCGGGACGGCAGAGCTCACTAGTTTCACAAGCGTTCAGGTGAGGACTCGGGGGGGGGCTCCCCAAAAAAAAGAAAATCCAGACGCCACATTCTTCCCCCGGTATGATAAGTGCGGGGGAATTGCTTGCTTGAGAGTCTTTCATTTCACATTCATTAGAACGGGTCTTAAATTAATGATGCATTGTCAAGCACGGCGGGCGATAAGATGCAATAAACAAGCCGGGGATATTTATGATGTGGAGGTGAAGTTTATCACCTGCCGGGGAGCTCGTGTCATGTGCGCAGAGTTCCCCGCGCATATTACATAGCTACGACATGCTATTGTTTACCGGGCCGGTCTCGTGCGTTTGCTCCATTCGGTGCATTGGCAGACATGGCAGCACATGATATTCTGGTGATGCATTTCCCCGGGACAACACGTTTCCGCGCACGTATTGCATTATCATACTCAATCTTCTGGATTGCACTTTCGGATGTTTTGACATGTTTCCCACCCCGTCAGTGTGCAAATATGCAACAACCAAGAAAAAGGAAGAAAAAAACCCTCATCTTATTTCTCATATGCGTCTTATTTTGGTGTTTCCCAACCTGGGATGTGGGACCCTGTTCGATGCCCACCAAATATGCAGCCGTTTTTCAAATGAGAATCATAAACTACTACAATTTAACCATCTGTTTCCAGAGACGACAGATTGATCCACCCCTCCATCCCCCCCACTTCCTCCTGAAGTTGTTGTGTTTAACTTGCCAGCGAACAACTTGCCCATTAACACGTCCGTCAGGCTAGAGCAACACTGGCATTCACTTTGTTTTCTGTTTCTCGGCCACCCGATGAGTCCGCGCCCTCGCAGTCACTCTTCTTTACAGTCTTGTTTTGGTTTTTTTTTCCCGGACTCCTTCACCTGCTGGCCTGCAGCTCCTGCTCCGGCTATCGCACGCTTTCCACACGGCAGGGTTACAGTATCGAACGAACGCACGCACAGTTGATCGAATGACTGATTTCATAGGAATCGGCCAAATGCTCACGTCCCCCAACTGTGTTTGAAGTTTCTCACAAACTTTCCAGCTCCGCATCGATTTTTCAACTTGTGGGGTGTGAAACTGCTTATTTCATTTCGCTTAATGTAAAACGTATGGATGCCAACTCTTTCCTTCCAGTCTTTTAATATTTATTCAGTGTATTAAATGTTCATTGGCCTTTTTTTTCAAATCAGTTCTGGTAAATATAAATATACATATGATCATACATCATATATTTGAATAGAGTCGCATTCAGTGTTATAAGACGTGAGATCTTTCATCTCCAAGCAAATGAACTCAATATAGACGCGAGTCCTTTCGATTCATAAAACAAACATAAGTTCGTGCAGCTTTTTTCACAACAACAACAAAAACAATGGCTCCTTCAGCGCGCTGCGATTGGATGTAAGGAATATATGTCAGCGATATTTTTCAGCCTTTCGCAAATAAGTGTGCCAAAGAGTATCCTTTCAGGGCGGATCTCGAGTGTTTTTCACCCCTTTTCATGTTGTAACCACACTGTGTCAAAGGAAATGGAAATGGACCATTGTGAAGCACCTTCCCCAGCTGGATAAATGGGAACTGAAGCGAACATTATTCCACGCGAGCGCGGCGTGGTGGCGGCGTTTGCGCCGCGATGCAAATCAAAAGGAAAGCCAAGGAGAAAAATCAAAAGTATCGAGCACACGTGTTCGCCGGAGTCACGTGAGACATGAATATGATAGAGGCGTTTTTGTGTGGTTTGGAAGCCACGCGGCGCTCGGGCTCCTATACGGAGCGAGGCTTTTTTTTCTTTTTTTGATTTCAGAGTCAATAAGGCTCCGTGTAGCTGTCCCTGATATGCACCCAGCAAACAAACTTGATTTCCTCGTGCCCTAAAATAATAATAATAATACATAATGCATCAGCGCACGCCACATGGATGATGCCAAGTGTACGTCCCACTTCATTAATTCACCCATAATGAGTTTTGCAGCATGTAGGAGCAACTACCTTAGAGGCAGCCCCAAGAGTCAAAGCTAATTAAATCAGAATCCTAAATTCCAATCTACACACATCTGCCTTTGTTTGTGGAGTAGCAAAGAAAAATGATAATAATGATAATAAATTTAAAAAAAAAGCAGAAATGAGCTTGACTCACACTAAATGTACACATTGTCCTTCCCTCGGACACGGCTACGACCCCGCCTGTACACATTTTCAAGTTTTATCTCCACAAGTCGACTGCAGGGAGTGCTGCAAAGTTGTGGGGGGAAGATGCAAAACCAGTAGGTGTCTCTGTAACACAAACAACTCCTCCATTACTAGACAAGCACCGATCTGCACAGTGTTGATCTCAGTGCGTGTGTGAGTGTGTGTATTGTGTGGTGTCCATGTATATTTCGTTAAACCCACACTCTCTGCGAAGCTGAAAATACCTCCCAACACTCGGTGCGAGTGTAATGCCCCTTTGTTAATTGGTTGCCAGAGGTGCGATCCGCATCTCGTGATTACAGCGAGGCAAGCAGCCAGAGTGTGTGTGTGTGTGGGGGGAGCGCCTCCACGGCAGGTGCCCGAGCAAGGCAGGGGTTAATCTCCTGCTGTCTGTCGTCGCCACAAAGTCCTCAAGGACGTTATCGGCAGTGAAGGGACCCTGATTTGTGTGCTCGCCCATATCCTGCTATTCTCTCACAACTTATTAAGCAGCTGCTGCCTCGCCGATATTGAGTGGCGACGCAACCTTTCCCTCACTGAGGTGAGAGCCTGCACATGGGGGCCTCTCAACAAAGTAATCTATCTATCTATCTATCTATCTATCTATCTATCTATCTATCTATCTATCTATCTATCTATCTATCTATCTA
>JAUESF010000002.1:10880738-10907579 GCA_032274765.1 Malacoctenus tetranemus | reverse complement strand
ATCTATCTATCTATCTATCTATCTATCTATCTATCTATCTATCTATCTATCTATCTATCTATCTATCTATCTATCTGATCTGTTGATCTATCGATCTATCTTTCCAACTTGCAATTTGTGATGGCAGAAGTGTTATTTGTTATTCTCTCTCTCTCTCTCTCTCTCTCTCTCTCTACTCATCCATCCATCCGTCTGTCTGAGTGAGAATGTTTCTATTGTCCTTTTGAACTTTCGAGAGAGGAACTTCTATCTGGTCATTTTGTGTCGAGCACACGCTCGCTCGCTTCTCCGGCTGTCGCCTCATAAATAGTGCATCACAGGCTCGCTCGGCCCCTGCGCGTCCCGTCGATCCGACGCATGCATATGTCTTACAGTATCCAAACAGAGCAGCATACATATGGATGCTAATGTTTCTTGAATGAGCAAAGCGCGTGCCGAGAAATCCCCACAATAGTTTATCAGCAAGCAAGAATTTGGGCGCGCGCCTCGAAATCCGTCTTCTCCGGCTCCGAGCGAGGATCTGCGATGCCCATCTCGCGCGCTCTCCGCGAACACGCCCGGTGCGCTTTATCTCCGCGAGAGGAGCTGTCTCGCCGCCGTTTTGAGCAACCTCGCGCCAACGTCAGAAGCCTCCATTAATCACGGCGGATGTGTCATGCATCACACAGAGGTGGTTTGCCGCATCTGGTCTTTGAGTCATATATCCTAATCACCGGCGTATCAGCGTTTCCAAATCTGTCCGCGAATACATTATTCAAATTTAGTTCATTAAAAAAAAAGTCATTCCAGCCGACAGTAAAGTCCACCTAAAAGTCAGAGAGCGGCCCTAATGACATTATGTTTCATTGGAATTCCTCGGCTCTCGCAGCGCACACATCGCGCTCGTATATAACTCCTAATGACAAATACTTTCCCAAAATATAAAGGGGGAGGCATGGGAAGTTAAGCGTCTTCTCTCACTCTGTGAGGAGAAGTTTTTAATGTTTCAGGAAGTACATTGTGGCGTGTCTCTGGCCATTCCAAACACACATAATAAAGACATTAGCTTGGCGAGGCAGAGCAGCCTCATTTGTACAGCGCATTTCTTTTACATGGAGCCACACAATGTGCTTCAAATGAATCATGGCATCTAAATATGAAAGGAATATGAAAGTGTTGAAAAAATAATGGAAAAAATGGAATAATAAAAATAGAAAAAGAAACTAGAATTGTCTAAAAATTTAATGATATAATGATACTGGCAGGCAGTAATAGTTATAATTAAGGAGAAAAGCGAATTGCAGAAAAATATTGGGGGGGGGAAATCCGAATTAAAGGCAAAAAAGAGCTTAATGATACGTCCAAATAAACAGTTCCTGACATCTGTATTCACATCTGTGCAAAAGGTTCTTTGTTGATATTGACATCATTGTTTCCCACATCTTCCTCCTTTGCCTCGCGGAGTCTAAGTGAGCCTCTCATGTGAGTGCATGACAAATCAATCACGAGATTGTTGTTCAGATTGTTTTGACCGATAGCCACCTTGAGCCCTGGAGGAGCCAAACAACCAAATAACTACAACACACCATAAAAACGAGCCCAAATAGGAAGGGGGGGGGGCAGCAAAAAAAGCAGGCATTTCCAGCTGTAGCAATATGGCTGCAGGTGTGTTTGTATTTCATCGCCGTAATGTGATGTCAAGCTTGTAATCTTACTATTTTATATTTTATAGGTTTGTACAAACATCGTGATGGGGGCTCGGGCTGACCTTGACTCGCTACTGAATCTTTGTGTAAGTGATTTAAGTATTAGACGTGTTCTCTCGCAGCAAAAAAACCCCAACAAAACTGTCTGTTTTGAGACGAATGCATCCGAAGCCATACATCCTGCCTTAAGGATTAGACAGGCTTACACTGTGGAATGCTTACCAGAGACAATGCATGATCCATCTGTCTGCCGCGAAAGTCTGCCTCACCTTTCCCTGAACTAATCTCCCAACCGCGAGTCTCAATTCAACTGTTGACGGAGGGGCTGGAGGCAGATTGTACCCCTGAGTCAAACATCATCTCCGCTCGGTTCACGGAGGACCCGTAAAGACGGCTTCACGCGGAACATCCAGCCCCTTAGGCCTCGCGCCGCAAACGCCGAGTGATATACGCCGGCGTGCATCCGCGGCCCTGTCGGGTTTTGACCTCTCTCGTCCTCCGAAGCCGGCGAGCTGACACAGTTTGGGGAAAATAATTCACGGAATCCTTTTAATAAGAGCCTCTTGTTTTGTGTTGACTCGACGCTTTAGTTATGACCTACTAGAGCCAAAACATTTTCAAATTGAACTCTGGCCATCCAACAGCAGCTATGGGACTAATTTCCATTTTTCTCTGCCTGCAGAGGAAGAAAAAAAAATAAAAAGGAAAAAAAAAACCACAAGCGCTGATGATCCTCAAGGTGACAAAGTGGATGGAAAAGGATGCATTTGCTTCATTTTCTCAGCCTGACCTGGGAAGGAAATGAGAAGAATTAAAAACACGCTGCATCTATTATACAGTATATAAACACTGCAGCATTGCCGCTGAATATGCTATTGGAGCTGAAAACTAGTCATGGACAAACAGTTTTGTTGAGCCATGTTTGTATCTAAACACGTTCTACCAACAAACCGTCTTCTAGCTTGATAAACTATATTCACAGGATGGAAAAAAAAAGAAAGCTAATATGTTATTTTTGTTGCAACAAGTGTGTCTGGCATTGCAGGAATGTTTATTTATGAGTATTGCATCAAATATAATGAGAAGTGTAGCGAGCCTAATTTATGTGCCATCACTGAAAACTGTGTACTCGTAAAATCTGCTGAATTTCGCATTCTGTCAGTTAAATGGAAAAGATTGAATGCTCCTTTGTGTATAAGCTTGGAGGAAAAAAAGAAAGAAAGCAACAACTTTTACTTCCCAAAGCATCTTTTTACACTTCTCAAAAAGCTCAAACAAGGATCTCATAATGAAACTGAAAACACAACAATAAGGACGTTCGCCGCTAAATGGAAGTGGCGTTATTTGAGCGCGCGCTCCTTTTGAAGGCATTTTCGCAGGATACATGTGAGTCCAACCTCTTTCAGTGTTGAATTATAGATGATGTAATTTGGAGAACGCTGCTGTTTGTCAGTAAGTTTACCTAAACCTCAAATCCTATCAACTAAAATTAAAGCAACATATCACACGCAGTGCTACAATTATTATATCCAAAACTGAAGATCCACATTCTTCTAACGATAAAAAATAATTCAAACACAAACCAGAATGTTTATAAATTAGTGAAAAAGAACTAACGAAGAAATCTGGTCAAAAAAAAAAGAAGAAATAAAATCTATTTTTCCTCCAAGTCAGTTCTTAATTTATTCAGTGCATTTGATTAAATCCGAGTTCATTTTCTCATCAGAAAGAACATCTGCGTAAGAACGAAACAGAATTCAAATTACAGTCAGAGGAGACTTTATTTGGAGCCGCAGCAACCTTCAAAGTCCAAAAAAAAGCTGCTGTTTTTAATAAACATTGATCTTTGTCAGAAACACATGTGTGAGAAACGACACTGAACAACTACTCTGAGCACAAAGCGATAAATAGTTCACCTGCTAATACTGATAAAACTACAGTTACTATGTGTTTTTAATAAAGACGCTCGGTGATTGGATTAACTGTTGCAACCAGGTCCTATAAGTAGCGATGACGCAGAATACACAAATCACAGTTGAGGGAGAGATTATCATGTGATCTACAGAGAAACAAACCTGGTAACAAGGTAGCAGCAGCAGCAGCAGCAGCAACAGCAACAGCAACAGCAGCAGCAACAGCAACAGCAACAGCAACAGCAGCAGCAGCAGCAGGCCTTGTTTTGATTGATTCAGAGAGACTGTGAGCTACAGGCTCCTCACATGACTGTGAGAATATTAAACATGGTAAAGAAGTATTGGAAATCTGCAAAAAAAGCCTGAATCATCTTGCTGCTGATAGCACTGCAAAAAACCCCCCAAACATGCGATATCAGGGATGCAAACTAATCAGATCAGCAGGATTGGCAGGGTGCAATTTTTTTCGCTCAGCCGTGACCCATCATCCTTTACCAGAGAGGGCCCCAACCCCGGCGCCCTACAATGTAACAGATAATAGTATTACTGTTATTGCATTGTTGCTGCCTGCGTTGGCCCAGTTGGTGTTTATTTTTCTAACGCTCCATGTCCACAGACGATGGCAGTGATCCATCCTGACAGCCAGAGGCTGAGCGACAGATTCCACACAAGAGGGAACCCCAAGGTAATCATTTGCATTTGTTTTTTATTGCAATCATTAGGGCTCCCCTGCCGGGCCTCAGCACAAGTCTGCGTGACAGACCCCATGTTTTATCTGAGAGTCAGGGGAGGTATGTTGCTGGGAGCGAGCCGAGGAGTACAGTACTCGGCGCTGATAACGAAAAAACAGGCCGGCGACCATGCATCATAGCGACACTGACATCTGCGCGTCCCCACGTGAGCTCCGTGGACTCGGAGTCGGTGCAGGATTTCCTCAATATAGAGAATCTGTGATTAAAAAAATTCAGAGGATATTAATTATCACGCAAACTCACACTGCCAATTTTTCTCTGTCAGTGCGATTAAAAGACATGGGATTATTTTAATTTTTTCCTATTTTTCACCGGATCATCAAAGGCCGGTACACAACACAGCAGCCGCCCGCCGACAGCGTCGGCCGCACCACCAGAGAGGAGAACTGTTGGGGGGGGGGGGAACAAAAGGCGGAGGAATCCTTGATCAGGCCCGGGCAGTGTCATGACCTCTCGCCGTCCCCCCGCGGAGGCCTGGGGAGATCACAAGTGGTGCTCGAAACGGCCGGCTCCATGGCTGTGCATCAGGATCCAGAGATCACCCCGAGCTCCCCTACTTTTCTTTAATTATCTGAGGGTCTTTGGGAGAATCGGGCTGAATGCAAAACACCCTCTTATTCGGAATTATCTGGAGGAACACAATTACCGTATTCGTAACACAGCTGTCGCTCTATAATGCCGGTAAGAAATCTCTTCCTTTATTCACAAAGTGCAGGAGACCTTTAAGAGTTCCCTGTTGCTCGCCGCAGCGAGGATACATACAGCTCGAGGACTTTGTTGTACCTGCTTTGTGTCGCCTGTGATTCATCCGCGCTCTCCGTATTAAGATCCTCCAGCTTGCATTGAATGCAATCTCAAGTGATTGAAACGCCGCTGGTACCGATTACATACAGGCCGGCCCCTCAACCAAAATGCCCCGTGAGTGCTTTTTTTGTTGCTTGAAGCACGAGTGTAGATTTATACCTCTGCCACACCACGCTTCTAATACATTGGCCCGTGCAGCACATTCATTATAATGATGCCTGGTATGAATGTGCAGTGTCACTAATAACCCCCCCCCCCCCTTGCTTGTCACAGAGCATGCAGAATCATTAGGCTTTGATGAAACAATGGCAGGGCCCAAGGTGAGGTGGAGGAGTCCTCCCACGCCAGGGCCAAACTAGTGCTACCGCCACACAGTGTTACACTCATTCAGCTCATTACACAGAAAACTGCTGCTTTTTGACCTCCCTCGCTCACTTCTGTGTGTGTGTGTGTCCCTTACCGGCAGCCCGCACACACACTCTCGTACCTTCTAATAGATGCCTGGGTGTCCCTGGCCCTTCCGTCTGTGTCCGCCTTATCTGCGCTCTCGCCAAAGGAGAGCTGCCCCCTTCTCGCCGCCGCCGCCGCTTCTCAATCAACGCGGGCGCCGGCCTCCAAGACGCTTTCCAATTTGGTGCCGTCCCCCCCGATACCAGAGCAATTACTCCGTCCCGGCCATCTACATCCCTCGTCACACTCGATGCCACCAGGCCTGTCACCGAGCCGTCGCAATGAGGGCGAAACAACTGTCGTGGCTCGGGAAAATAAATGATGGGAAGGGGAAAAAAAAAAGCACACGGTTCTGTTACATCACATGATGCTGGTTCTGTGTGTACACCGCTGTAGGGCAGAGAGGGTGTTTTTTGGGAAGGTCTCGGGAGACCGTGCATAACTGCATATCTGACCCATAGGTAAGTGAATAGATGGGACAAGACTGATTCTAAAAGGCAGAACACGTCGCCTTTATGATACAAAAAAAGAGGGGTTGTGACACTGTTTGTTTAGGCTTGTTTACAACATCTATCAGGAAAAAAAAAGGCGGAATTTGTCCACATCCTAAACTCTACAGTAACAAGCTCCCCTAAGTGTCTGCGAGAGAGTTCTGGCTGATCTCTTTGGCAGAGGTCGCTGCAGAGGTCTCCACGATGGGAAGGTGCCAGGGGTGGACAAGATCCGTGTTGAAGTAATGAGGGCTTTGGATATCAAGGTGTCATGGCCGATACTCCTCTAAAATGACACCGAGACTTCAGGAGCGGTGATGATGGACCTGCAGGTCTGGGTGGTGGTCTCCGATGGCGGCACGGAGGTGGTGGTGTGGGGGGGTGCAGCACCTAGCAGAGATCGCGCAGCTTTTCTGGTTATTGTCAAAAAATGATCTAATTTCAAGCTTAACGTGAAAGTGTTTAACCGGACTTCAGTTGATCAGATTTGATTGAGCTCTTTTTAAGTGAATCTGATTAAAAATTGTCGCTTTTTAGAGAAAAGTCATATTTTTTCTTCGATGGAGGAGCTGCAACAACAGAGGCCTGGTTACTATTGCATGAGGCCACCTGATCAGGGTCTCCTACAGCCGCAGCTTCCCTCCCCTCCCCTCACCTCCCCTCCCCTCACCTCACCTCACCTCACCTCCCAGGCAGCACAGACAAACAACAAGCAAGCGCAACAATGAGAGCGCTCGCACTCCCAGAAACTTCTTGCAGTTTTTTAATCAAGTGATAATTGTGAACCCCGCCTCGCTTTGCACAAACAATAAGACTGCAGCACCAGAAGCCGGCTCTTTATCTCAGCCGCGTCCTTCCGCAACGAGCCGTTCATCATGCTGCGATAACCCCTCGACAACCAGACACTGGTCAGAGTACGTCATTTCAGTCTCTGTTGTGACAGCTGGCAATGTTTGGGTGGAAGTGGCTTAGTAAGCCAGTCACAAATAATGTGGTCTAATGCTCTGTACACTGCGAGAAAAGGAAAAAAGGGGTCAGTCACACGTGAGGAAAGTAACTGGAAACTGGTCGAATGATCTGTCAATGGGAAATCTTCCAATTAGGCTTCCGCAGCCACCACTTTGTCACCGTCCAACTTTGATCAAAAGCGTGAGCCTCACACACAGATGTCGATGTAAAACCAACTTGTGAAGGCTTCCAAAAAGGTATGTCCCTTTTATCTCCTATGATTACCCAAAAAAGGTCAATGTCACTTTCATCGTAATGCGTTTTATGGCTTTTTAAAAAGGCCTGTGTGACTCCCTGCAAAATCCCAGTGGGACATTCGGGAAAGGGGTGGGGGCTTGGGGGGGGGGGTGCTGCCTGCAATGGTTTGCCTGCGACTCCCTCTTATGTACACGAACAGAGCCCTTCGGAGGGAGCGACAGATCCAGCGTGCCCGGCATTCTTGTTCATTCCAGGCAGAGGTTAGCATCCAGCAAAGAGTAGCACAGCGAGCGTCTGGCAGATTCGTGGACAGGATATCAAGAGATCTGGAGAGCATCCAGGAGCCTGCTGTGCCTTGATTTTTTTTAGTGCAGCGCGTCTTCAGAGAATGACATCCCTTTGCCACATTCAGCGAGCGGGGAGCAGGTTTTGGATCAGAATCCACATCTATATCTGGAAACCCGGGGACAAATCTTCCAGAGGAGACAGCGGCTGCCCCGTGGGGGGGCAGTTAATGTGTCCCAGGGCCTTGTCGATCAGCGGGGGCTACAACTGGGACAGTTTGCCTAAGCAGTGACAGGTTAATGTAGAGACGGCAGGAAATGGATTTCCAGTCGGTAGTGATGAACTGAGCGGTGCAGAAGGCAACGATCTGGGTTGGCACGTCTGCCCCTCGTCTGCTTTTTGGAGGGGGATTGGAGGAGTGATGATGATGAGGTCATCGGGGACGGTGAACCTGCTTAGCTGCCACGCTAATCTGGATGGTTGTGGCTCCTGAGCGCCACCTGGAGGAAAAACTCGGCAGTGTCTAACGTTCTTTTTTGTAACTTCAGTCGCTGAAACGTCACAGAGGTGAACCGCAAAAAGTACAAAAGAGTAGCTCCAGACGTCGTCCAACAGTTGCCAGTTTCTTAACAAATTACTGTCTGTTTCTTCACTAAACTCGTCTTTCAGGTTTCCACAGCTCAATTTTAAAAGCTGACAGTGAAACAATTGTCAATAATTATCATCATTAAAGGCAGCAGATCTGCAGTTACTATGACAACGTCTTAAGTAGCTGAGCGATAACTGATTCTGTCTTCTGATGAAATTTAAAGGAAAAAAACCAAAGAGAGAGAGACGACTTGAAAGTAGCTTTGTAACAAGCCTGACAGATGTTAACTTGCTAGCATTTGTCTCGAACCCTGTCAGCGCGGCTCCGCACTTGTTAAATCTCGTTTTGTTTCTTCGTCCGTTTAGTGTTTTATTTCCTGTGTTTTTTTTTCCTCCGTGAACTTACAAATCATTTCTAGTTATCGTTCCAAAAGATTTCGGCTGGTTAAAGGTGACAAGGTAGCAATCTTTCATGGGAAAAAAAAACAAAAAAAAGGAACATGAAAAACTAAAAATATGCACCCGCAGGTTTTAACGTTGCAACTTTTTATTGGCGAGGCCCGCATAAGTTAAATCTTTGACCCATCGCCGCCGCAGACGAGTCCGAAGCTGCCGGCTGCACGTTTGAATTTTCATTCAGCTGGATGTGTCATAACTTATAAAGGGGCAAAAAAAAAAGGTTAATTGCGTTTTTTGACCTGGAATGTCTTTCGTCTTCAATCCCGGCTCGCTTAAACTGAGGGTATCGCGGCCTCGCACGCCCACACGCAGGTCACGGCGCGCGTCCTCGCTCTCTCCTCTCTATGTCGATCTTTAATGTAATTAATCGGGACGACGGCGAGCTAATGATGAGGAGAAGAAGAAGGGAAAAAGGAAACATTGGCCAAAAAGGACTTCTGATGGTTTATTTTTCACTTGCACAATGAGTCTCCCGTGTATGTGTGTGTGGTTGTGTGTTTTTTTTTAAAACTAAATCAACTTCAAATGAGAGCTCTCTCTGGAAGTTTCCATCCCCACACATGCTGGACCTTGTTAACAAGGCGCCGTTTTCCCATCTCACCCGTTTACACCTCCTTTTGCTTTTTAGCTCTTCTATTTTTGAGGGGGAGGGGGGGCGGGCGGCGGTGGGGGGGTTCAAAGGAGCAGTCTCTTTGGCGGCCTGAAAGTGGGACTGCGAGTCTGTTTCGCAAGCTGTTTGACGGGACTTTTTAATATTTTCCTCCAAACAGGAGGTTAAGCCACGGTTAAACACTCACTGGCACCATCTGTGCTTCACCTCGTAAACGCGTCTTCTGTTTGGTTCTCGATGAGCCGCTGATTTCTCTCCCTGTATAGCTACTTTTTGTCATTCTTTTCATGAAGACAGTATTATAATGGTAAAAAAACAGACGCATTGTGTTCTTAAAAAGAAAAAAAAAACTTAAATAAAAGGTTAATTGTTTATTATTCTCGCCAGTTCTCAAATAGATTCGAGATGTCGTTCTCGTGAAGTGGAACAGTGTCAGTCTCAGAGTGGAAAGACAGGGAGTTTAATAATACAAGATCAGACAATAAGTCTCAATAAACACGTCTGAATAAGAGCTAATTCCCTGGAAATGTCAGGACAATAAGGCAGCAGCTGTTGGAGAAGCCTGGCTAAATACAAACATGTCATCCGCCGAGATTATTTGGAAAGCCTTAATATAAGGTGTGACTAGCGAGCTGCTTGTGCTCTGATCCACGCTGGCGATACTGAGACCACACTGAGTCTGCGGCTCCCTGCTAGAGTTTCCTTTTTTTTTTATGGAGAAATTGCCTCATCTGACGAACACGGTGGACCCTCTTTTTAATCTTTGGTTTGCAGAAACATCACAGGGAAGCCAAACTCTGGTGGACACACCCACGATCTCAAACATAAAGAAATAGGAAGCTTCAAAATAAAAGCGTGGGCGGATTGCCAGGTCTCCCCCCTAGTTTCCAGTGTCTTATTCTGGTTTTTTGAAGCCCCTCCTGCGCTCTCTGGCGTCCAAGACCCCAGTTTGGGAAACAAACCAACTTCAAACAGCGATCCAATAATAGCATTTTGGAAGAAAAAAAAAATAATCCACTCATCAAATGTCCGACAGACTTTTTTATTTTTTAATATTATATTTAGCTTCAAATCCTGAGTGAGCTTTCACTTCTGCCTCCTCTCAACGGAAACAAGAGAGGGGAAATTTGTCCCGTGCCATAACGCCGAGCGTCAGTCTGACTCGGCGCCGAGCCATTGAGAACCAACTGTAAACGATAGGAAAATGTGACTTTGACAGTAATCCGGGCTGATTTCCTGAGGATCAGGGCGCAGTTGCGGCTCCGAATTCACACGGCACCGCCGCGCTGAATTGAAAAAACTCAATCAATTGCGGAAGTTGAGAGAGGGGAATGGTTGAAACTGTGTTCCAAGCGCACGGCGTCTTTCAATTATTCCGCGGGAGACAGTCTGGAGCCGGGGTGACATCACAACGCGGCATCTGGATCTGTGGGGGGATCTCTTGCTATTTTAGGGAAATGTATGCATTGAACCTTCTTTCAGGGAGGAGATGAGAGACTTAATTCCGTTTCTATTTATAAACGGCGAAGATGAGGCGACAGTCAGCAGCCTGTGAAATGTATGAAGCAGGTTCCATAGATTTCGAAATGAGCCGGCCGAACTGTTCATAATGCAGACATCGATACGCATCGGTGGTGTGATTACATGTGCCGGTAAATGGATCTCAACTTCAAAGAGGAGCCGGTGTCGCTTTGTACAAGCGACATGAGAGAAGTTATGCGAGCTTGTTGTCGTCAAAAGCAACAAATAACGAGGATTAAACAGACGCGCAAACGCGAATCGAACACAGAAAAAAGTACATTCGGCGCCGCCGCTTCCTGTCGGCGATGCGGCGAGCCCGCCGCCGCTGCTGCTGCTGCGGCCCGTCGGGGGGGGAATCAATCAGAACGGCCCAATCGCTCACCGGAAAGAGAAACGGGGGTCTCGCCCGCCATTGTGGTGTTTACCTCCAAGGCGTCTTCATCAGCACGCCGTCGAGCAGGTGCTGTTTGTAATGGATTAATTACGATCCTCGGCGGAGAAGGGGGGGGGCGAAATTGCGAGGCAAAAGAAAAAAAAAAAAGGGGGGAATTATCATAATTAAGTCATCATTTCTCAATCGATACGAAAAGGGCAAAAAAAAGCGAACTCGCGGCTGAGACGCAGCTGAAATGGGAATAACTCCTCGCCAGTTGTTGTAACCGAGCTTAATGGGAGCTGTAAACACGCGCCGCTTGTTGTTGTTATGCGCCGGCATGAACCCACAACAGGTTCACATTTTTTTTCTTTTAACTTTGCAGTATTGACATTCCGATCCGACTCATCCCCCCCGCTCATCATCATAAATAAATGCCACCATGCGCATATCTCAACCCGCGGATTAGGCTTTGAGATATTCGAAGCCCTGTCTCTCGTTTGCTGGTTGTCGTTCCGTCGCGCAGCTTCCACGAGCAAACTGAAGCGTGGCTCGCGCTGCTGTGGAGCCCGCGTTACCCACGTGGAGCCTCCTGTACCATGAGAGCGGCTCCAAGAGTTTGCAGCGCGCACGTCTGTGTTTCGTACAGCCGCAGCAGACCTCGGCCTTGAACCTTTGGTCCTCGGTGCGATGCGGCGTATACAGAAAGCACTCTCGTCGTTCCGGCGTTGCCGCGGTCCGCGCTCGTGGCTTGCGAGGCTTTAGAAATCACTTCTCTTTTTCTTTTTTGCACATTTTGTAAGAAAGACCCCCACTTTTTTTTCCCACTCCGCTGTTACTCCTGCACAACAGCTCGGCGAGAAAGCGTTTTATGGCGAGAAACGAGGGAAAAAAAGTCTCACAAAGACTTCTGAATATAGAAACGGAAGTCGGAAAAAAGCGAGAAATATTCACATTTG
Source organism: Malacoctenus tetranemus (assembly GCA_032274765.1). Lineage (NCBI taxonomy): Eukaryota > Metazoa > Chordata > Actinopteri > Blenniiformes > Labrisomidae > Malacoctenus > Malacoctenus tetranemus. The sequence goes on along the minus strand of JAUESF010000002.1, from coordinate 10,895,483 downwards.
AGCAAAGAAGAAAATTATAGCTCTATAGCATTTTCTGGAGTATTTAGGAAATAATACCCCATTAATTCATAGTTTTTTTTTTTCTTAAATAAGTCATTCTTTTTCAGTGTATCACGTCTTTAGAGTATAATTGACACATGTGGTAATTGTACTGCAAAAGGAAGCTGGACTCGCTTCAAACCTTTCTCATGCAAAGCTTCATCAGTTCTCGCCGAATGCCGGGAAGTTGAAGACTCGTGCTTGTATAACCACTGACTGCCGGTCTGCAGAGGTGGTTTAAGAGAATAACTCGCACAGATTTTCCCCTATTAACCCTCACATATTCAAGGAAATATTCAGTTTGATATCATAGGATTAGTTTTGCTTCCGATTTATTCCTATTCATGAACGTTTCTCGTGTAAAATTAAAGGGGAAAAAAAATGTCTTGCTGTGAAAAAGGCGTCTCCTCGACCTCCAGACTTTCCCCACTGTCGCTCAACTCCTCACTGAAACTTTCCGGTCTTAAACTTTGGAGACCACTGGCCTAAACACCAGCACCTGCGTATGTATATTTTTTATTCACGGAGCAGAGAAGGAAAGTTAGTTCAACAAGATGTTAAATTCTGGGAGGGAAAAAGAGAAAAAAAAACGGGGGAAAAGTTTCTCCCCTGCTGCTTTGTTGAGCCTGTATATTGAATCAGACTAAAATGAGACTGACGCCAAAACAGCCGGTGTCTCCTATGGGAGCCGCAGCACAATAGGTGCTTTTGGCAGCAATCTCCCGCTTTTTACAACTCGGAGCACAGCTCCCAACTGCTTAACACTCCTCAAACATCTCGGAGCGCTCACACCACTTTGTCTTTTCCGGTTGCTCCCCCCCTCAAGGGGCATCGCTCCCTCTCTCTCTTTCTCTCTCTCTCTCTCTCTCTCTCTCTCTCTCTCCCTCTCTCTCTCCTTCCCTCTCTCTTAGTTAAACATTGAGTCTTCGCAGCCACTCGAGTGAAATCAAGTCCCGCCATCTTCGCGTGGATGTGCCGCAGCTAATCAGAGCCAGATCAGACAGCGGCGGCTGAGCATGTCATTAGCACTATAGCTGTGTTTACATGCAATAATCTCATTATTGTCCTCCACTGATTGTGCGCATAAACCCATTAAGTTGTTTACAAGCATTGCGGGAACTTGGCATGTTAATAAACCACATGTTAATTCAATCTGATACCTCGTAATTGATTAATTACAAAAACTTCCTATACCTGCCATAGGAAATAAGTGGCGCCAGTCATTTAGGTGCTATCTTCATTTGTGGTAATTGGCTGTTTTCTTTTTTTCCTTTTCTGCGTCAAGGTTCCAGGAGGCAGAGTCTGCACACACAGGCAAACCGCCGGCCTGCATATTGATTCGGGGTTCATCTGTCAAACTCGGAGACTCGTTTCAATTCAGCACAGGAGAAAAAGGGACCGGGCGGACAAGCCGGGCGCACGTGTTCCTCAGCCCGTGCACATACATACTTCCAGGGTCTCTGCCTCCGGGCCCACGGGGGTGGGGGTCTTTGATATATGCTGCGCTGATACGGATACTGATACATATCGTGTTGCTGCACACGGACCCACGAGGAAAATCTGGCTTTCAAATGACAGATGGAGAAATGATGTTCACAGTTTCCTTGTTGTTAAACTAACATGTACACATTCAAAATGAATTATAGTTTTAAAGTAGAATAGGAGAAGTAGAATATTGGTAATTATCTCCAAGAGCAAACTCATAGACAGTTTTCAGAGACGTTTTTGAAATGGCACAACAAAAGTATTTGGATTGGTTACATATTTGTCATATTTGTGTCACGATCAATATTAATTTAACTGAAAGCATAAAAATAAACAAAAAATAGACATTTAAATAAACAACCCAAAAGAAAGACATCCGATGAAGTCGGCCTGCTTTCTTGTCAGGTCCAGATCTCACTGTGACAAGTGCGCACAGAGAGAAGTGTTTTATAATTGGTTTGATTCAAGTCAAAATCTGTGATTGTAATTTTAAAGTTTACTCTGACTTTTCCCAAATTCCCGAACAAAGAACAAAATCTGTTAAAAACAAGGAAACGTCAATAAAGAATCAAATTCACTTGTACCTTTTTGAGCTGTCTGACCAGGAAATCACAACCTTTGTTATCCAGAGAAACAGTCCTGTAATGAATGTGTCAGACAGTTTTCAACAGTTCGATGGATTCACACAGGAACACACTGTTGGAGGTGTTGTTACGGCTACCAAGCCATTAGACTCTTTTTTTATTGAACGACCTTCATTCCAGTTTTTTATCTTTTTTTTGGACGATCATCACAGTCGTTTCAAATGACCTCCAGTTGCAAGTGAACATGCAGATCGAGCAGCTGAGTTCACGTGCGCTTTCACACCCGTCCCAACAAAGTGAACTACCAGAGTGAGCCAGCAGACACAATGCGAGACCTTCCCAGGAGGACCTCGTTGTGACGATACATCAAACAAGAAATTAGCAGTCGGTGTTATTTCTCCATTTCAAACTGCAATAAACACACAACCTTGCACGCACACACACACTCTCGCTTGCGCACTCGCCGCCCTGACCTGAAACATAAATGTTACATAACAGCAAATGAACGCAGTTCGAAAACTCTGAGGCAAAAACTCTCCAGAGTGAGCCGGAGATTTGTCTGATATAATGTATCAGGAGACGTATTACCGCAGGGACCGTCGCCCCCACCAGGCCAGCCGTGATAAATAATGCAGCAAAAATACATCATCATGATGTTTCTCTTTATCCAACATGTGTAGCTGTCAACTTTGATCAATACGAGCGCGCGAAAGGCAGTGGTATATAAACACAGTCCTTTTTTTTTTTCTTTTTTCCCCCCAATGTTTATGCATGCCGTTGAACCCAGAAAACCCGGCAAATGAGGCGTTTTGATGCAAAATACTTCAGCCCTTCAGGCCCAAATCTTTAAGGTTGACCCGGGGAGCGCTGCGCAGGCGGCGATATTGTTATCCAGAACATCGAGAGAGGGGGGGAGACGGGGCTGAGCAGTCGATTTCTGCACAATCATATTCTCCGAGGTCCCCCCCCCCCCTCCCCCCCATCCCCGTCGAAAATGACTCCGGCTTGCCTTTTTTTTCCCCTTCGAAATAGCAATTTAGCTAAAGCACACTCCATATTCCCTATATGTCCACTCCCGGGCTCCCCGGCTGCATACCTGTAACACAGACGACGTAATAAGACAGAGGAATTTGAAATTCAAATCTCCCCTCTCTCATCTCTCATCAGAGCGCCGCTGATCTGAGGACCCACCCATCAATTCTGACTGTCAGATCAAAAAAAGGTCTTCATTTGCGGCGGGGCTCGCGTGTGAATTTCCATCCCCGCACGTGGGCTTTTTCACAGCTGCCGAACACGATGAGACGTCGGTATAATTAAAACAACTGGGCGATGCTGATGCATTCTTTCGCCTCGGGTTTTTTCCTTTTCTCGGTTGTTTTTCTATTTTTTTTCCGCCTCTTCCTACAACGCTGGTGAAAGCTGGTGACATTTACACGATTGTTGGGCCCCGGGTTCGGAGGAGTTCACTGATACGGCTCAGGAAAATATATTTAGCGTTTATTTTTTTTTTAAAGCGTTCTTACATTATTTTTAATGAGAGCGACTTTAAAGTGGACAGAAGCGCGGCTTTAAAACGCTGTTACGGTTTAATGGATTTTTAACCGAGCTGCGTTTTGTTACGAGTGTCTGTGGCGTTTTTACACACAGGCCACCTCCATCAAATGCCAATACTTTATCACTGTGTTATGATAGCGACTCAACCCGGTTTTAATCACTCCGCACATAAGTAACTTCCCCTCTGTTGATGGACACTGCACCTTTGGGAGACCAATTCAGGCCACTTTTCCGGTCGCAGTCGCTCGGCCTCGACTTTTCCATTACAGTTCCTGGTTGCAGGTACCCGGTCGCAGGTACTGTGAAGTAGCTCTCACAGTATCTCAGAAGTGCCACTTCCAAGCTATTTCGCAGGCTCGTTCTTTTCATCTGTCAGTGGGCGTACGAGAGTATCTCGATGTGTATTGTGATAGAAGTGTTCGTGATGCTAAGTGAAAAGAATGCATCAAAATATCAACCAAAAAACATGTTGTTGTTTTTTTTTTTTAAAAACTCTTGATTAATTGGGAAAGTTGGCATATCGATAAAAGTAAAATGTGACAAAGAAAACGAAGGGAACAGACTCGAGGAATAAATCACGAGGGCAGAAAAAAAAACAGAACAACAACCCGGCAGCAGATGAAACCAACAGATCTGCGAGGAGCGATGAGGAGCCTGTAACATTCCTCAAATTAAGACATGAAACAAACATAAATCTGAGATGTTTTCTCAGCATTGGCGCCCGCCTCCCACCGAGAATAATACATCAACTGTTTATCTCAATGAACAGACCTCTAATATTTCTGTAACGCTCGCAGATGAGCGCACGCACGCGCGCGGGCTCGCTCGTCCAGGCCGTCCTTCAGATGAAAAGTTCCTTCAAACAAACGCGCAGTTTGGGTGACTTTCAGTTTACCTGCAGCACAAAGGCAGAAGGCGAGCCTTGATTTGGGAGCCCACATCAGAAGCCGAGCATTTGCCTGTAAAACCCCTCCGAAATAATAAAAGAAAAAAAGAGTTCAAAACAAACCCTCAGATGTGGACCATTCCCCTGAAACGCCAATGTTTCACCGGAGCGTGGGCTTCGCCGCGCACACACGGCGCCAGCTTCCACCCCCCCCCCCTCCCATCCGTGGCCGTGTGATTAGCATCAGTGCGCGCGGGCGCGGCTCTCTCTGCATTAGAACCCAGCCGGCGTTAATAAAGACCAGAGAGAGAGATGAAACCGGCGGACTCGACTGTACTCCTCCTGTGGCGTGGCCCCGGAGAGCGGCGGCGCCCAGGGCTCCCAGGACTTTCTCTGAGGCGGCCTTTTTGATGTAAAAGTCAAGGAGCGCTCTCTGTATTCCACAGGCAAGCCCGGGCGCCGGCCTGACCAGCCTGTAATAGCCTATGATCAGAGATCTATTACTCACTTCTTAGAAAATGGGCTGGGGAGGGGGAGGGGGAGGGGGGGGCGCAGTCATTTGCTATTTTTAAATTGATCTGTACTTTTGGTTCCTGGTCCGATGAGACAACATCTCTCAATTTCAATTTCCATCGGCGATATGTGGCTATCAATACATTATTAGAGTCGTTTCATAGGTTATTCGGAAGACTCGCATTTGCATAAGTAGATGCGTTTCATTGCGGCACGGGGATGGGCAAAGGTTTTTAACTGCATAATGCGGCGTCGCGCAATGTGTCAGAGAGGACCGTGGGATAGTGTTGAACTTCCTCTGGGCGAGCGCTCTCCCAGTTGTGTCCCTTCCTGCCCAAACATTTTAGCGTCAGCCGGCGCGGGGGCCCGGGACGGAGAGACACAGAGGGAGGATTCGGAATACATTTGGCCGCGGCAACAAATTAGATTAGTCTATTTATCTACTAGCTGCCTTCTCCTCCTGCCTCACCTCGCCTCTTTTTCTCAGCAGGAGGCCGCGCTTGTGTCAGCCCTGTCTCCTCTCCTGTTTCCCCCCTCAGACAAAACTGTCCACGCTGATCAGCCTCACCGACGCGAGACAGAGCGGATATAAGGAATCAGAGAGGAGAGGGAGGAAGGGGGGGGGGGGAGATTAGCATCTTGTGGCCAGATCATGAATATATTCAGCATGCGGTGAAAAGACTGCGACCCAGCTGTTACAGGAACATTTCATATTACCATCTTCCACATGTGAGGCAATAATTGTGTGAATGAAAGCAATGCATATTATATTTTCATTTCCCTTCTCTCCCTTTTCTGCTCGGGCAGCTGCGGACTTTTATTCGACTGAACTAAAAACAGCTGTAATAATCCCGGCATTTCGCCGCATCAAGGTAATGCTCTCATTCTGGCTCGGCTCTGTCAATACTCTCGCATCACTGTTGTGATAATGTACAATAACTGAGCAGCAGGTGCGTTCCCCAATAAAGCCACATTTTACTTTTATTTCACGCCGCCTGCAAAAAAAAAAAAAAAAAAAGCTTATTGGAGCGTCTCGGAGTCGCGGAAGCTAAATTCGTGTTTAGTTAGGCGGTCCCCGGGTGAGGTGGTAGTGAATCACGTAACAAGATATGATTGTTCAGCGTAAGAAAATAAACTTTGCCATTCCTGCTGCCGCACTGTACCCGCAAAGGCAGTGGTGCGGTGATTCATTCTCCATAAAAAAAAAACCCCAACGTGTTTCATAACAACGCCTCATGAGATGATGACGGAAGAAACGTGGTAACTAAAAGGCGAAAGCCGAGTCGACTGACGTATTTCCCATGAGCGCAGCATATAGTTCGCCCACCCCCCCCCGCGCCCCCCTTCCTTTACTGCAAACTCCGCTCTTGGCTGTCGCGTCTGTAGGTTGCCGCGTGTTTCCTAAGCATCAACAAAACGCTCTCGTTTCGAGTAAACAAGCGAGTTCAAAGCCACAAAGCTGTCGCGGTGAATCCAATTTAATCAATTTGGTTATCTGTTAATTGCATTGTTTGGCGTTCGGGAATGGTTGGAGTGAATAATGCCGCGCTCGCCCGTTTACCCGCCCGAGACTCGAGGTGCTGCTCCGCTAATGCAAAGCGCGCGATTAATTTTTCAGTCTTTGAGGAAATTTCGCATCAGCACGTGTCAATCCCACCACTCACGTCCCCCCCGCTCGCCCCCCTTATGAAAAATACATCACGTGTGTGCTGGAGAGACCAAGCTGACCAGGAGAAGTACGCGCTTCACTGTGAGGAGATGTGAAACGTCATGATTAGAAGTTGTCGTCTGGGTCAGTTCCACTCTTTCTGGGGGGGGAGGGTCGCGCTCTCTTTCGCAACCGTGTGAGTGACTTTCCATCGCCGAGGCAACAAGGCACCTGGTGCAGACGGAGCTGCGCGCCGGCACACCTGGCAGGCCTGTTAAGTGATCCAGCCATGACGAGCCGAAGGCCCGTCTCGTTTTGGCTATGATGCGTGGTGGAGCGGGTCACCGGGGTTGGGGTGGGGGGGATGGATCTGCTCTGTGCCACCCCTGTCTCCCCTCTCCGATGTCAGCACGCCGTGACACTTCATGCCGTGCGGTGGGGTCCTCCACACGGCAGCCGGAGGGGTGGCGGGGAGGGGCAGAGAGATAAGGTCTTATCTAACATTATACAGCCAGACAACTTGTACGAAAGCCTTATCAGGGCTGCGGCGCGTGTATCACAATAGGTGCGGTGGAACGCTTTTTTCGGGGTGCGTTAAGTCGAAATGAAATACAGCGACAATTATCTCGTCGGCCGATATTAGAATTGGCAGCCGGGATGCTTAATGGAGCCGGCGCGGCCGGATGATGTAGTTGTAAAGCCTTTGTGTGACATGCGCTGACTGTCACTGCGTCTGTTGACCTAATTCAATTTTCTTTTTCAATTACCTGTAGTATATTACCATCACCGCCATCGGTTATGGTGGGATAAATCACCTCGCTGGACCCCGTGGCTACAGCAGACAGGCCTACTCCCCCCCCCTGCTGGGTGATGTAGAGCTATGTCCTGTCTGCCCCCCCGTCTCCCTTAAATATATTTCAGATTAAAGGAAAGAACACAAAACACCCACGACCCACATTACTGCTGAGCAGACTGCGCCGCTGGGCCCGTTCATAGGAGCCTTAATGTATAATTACAGCGACTCAAGGTTAGACGGAGGCAAAGCGGAGAGCCGGGGAACAAAGCTCAATGAGTTCTGGGATGTGAAGATTACTATTTGGGGAGGTGTAATTAAAAAGGTCTGCGCGTAATGTACTCCCAGTCTTGCATCTTTGTTTTCAATCGCCACGTCTTCCTCGGCACCTTAAGAGCTTGTGGCAAGCTCAATGAGGCGGACGTTGGCGGACGAGTGGGTGGTGGTGGTGGTGGTGGGGGGGGTCTATCGACTGGGCTGTGTTAGCACTGTTACCTCAGTGTCCTACTGAGGTGAGAACATTGATTTATTCAAGTGTGTGTGGGGGAAGAAGCGAGAGCAACCGGGTTTGAAAACACCCTTTAATCAATAGAGGCGGGTTTATCCAGTGTGCCTAATGTGTAAGACGAATTAGCCGCGCCGCGGACTGATGTGGGCACCGAGCAAAGCTAACGCGGGGTGCCGATGCTAAACGGAGTGCCACACAGAAAAGTACAAGCTTCTGAAAGGTCGTGTGCATCCTCGGGGAAGGTGTTTTTTAACTTTTATTGACAGGTCGAGTCAAGGTTAACAAGCGGAGCTGCTGAGTGTTGCGAGGGAGCGAGCCACTTGTGTCCACTTTTAACGCCAAGCGTTGCATTCCTCCATTTTTCCCGGCGCGCTTTTTATTGTCGGCCGGTCTGCCCGGCGCCGCTTTCAAACTCGAGGAGTCAGCGTGACGCGTAACCCTCCGTCGCGTTCGCAGTATAGAGTTCTTGCGTTCACAGAACGGAAAGTTAGCTGCTAAAGCGAAACGCACAGGGTGCAGGTTTAGTTCACGACGGGCCGCGTCTGTCTGTTCGGTTCCTGGCCCGAGCTCGTTGGCGTGTTTGTTTTTTTTTTCGCCATCAGGTGACGCGAGGCTTCCTATACGTCCTCGTGGGCGGCCGGGGCTCCACGCGAGTTGGTTGTCTTCTCATCCAAAGGTTTCGATGGCAGCGAGTCAACTCCGGAGTTCAGAATCGGGTCTGTCATGACATATTTTCAGGGCTCTCGAATAAAATCCCATCCAGCTACAGTTCGTGCTCTTACATACACAGATACAGAACCGATCAGAAGACAAGGACAAAGAGAAACCGGACTCACTTTTTTTTTTCCTAAGCTCGGTGGCTTCGTAAAGGGTCGTTAATTGAATGAGATGCCTGAGTTGACTCGCCTCCACTCGCGGCTGTAATGAGGTTGATAACTGTGTTCTATTTAATTAAGCTCTATTGTGTCTGACAACCTGTAAATAGAGCTGTAGCTGCAGACCTAAAAGAAAAAAAAAAGAGAGAGGGGTAAAGTTCTGGGGTTACTGCAAATTGCCTGCGATCTCCTCAGACCTCTGCTGGAGAGATTCTCACACCGGAGGAGAGAGGCGCCGAGTCTGTCGCACCTCAGTGCGAAGCTGTGAAGTTTAGGCCAGGTTAATTTCATGCAGGACTAATATTTCAGTAATAAATGAGCCCCTCGACAGCGCCAACTAAGATGACTCGACCTCTCCTGCTTGTTTCGCCGAGAGGTGTGGCTTTAAGGACGCCACAAATTGAGCACATTAGGGAAATGAGACTTCACCGACGGTTCCCAACGATGCATATTTTCCACACGTCCATAGAAAATGTGTTGGGTTTGTCACATTTTTTTTCCTCTCCCCAAAACACATTTTGGGGGTATTTAACCAACTTACAGCTCGGTGGCTGTCACACACGCGTGAGTTATTCAGACTCGGCGCGACAGAACTAATAAGGAGCGACCGCTCTAATGGTGTTTATATCCAGCCAAGCGCTGCCCTGCAGTAACCAAACAAACAAGTTAGTTATTTTTATATTTGACAAAACTGCGACTCCCTTTTTTCGGTCTGTGAAGTCACGAGTAACGTATTGGGCTTCGGTCTCACTGCTGAGCATTTATTTCGTGGGAGTTTGTGTTTGCTGTTTGGGGTTAGTTTGGAAAATCCAGAAGATAAAAGGGGGACCAAATGTGGCCCACCCTCACACAAAAGGCACCTTACCCCCCCCCCACCCCCCCCCACCATGTTATTTAAATGACACCAAATTCGATATTAAATCAGGTCTTTTTCTCACTCATCTTTTTTGGAGTCCACGGACACTTTGAGGCCATCCGCGGACACGAGCGCAACACTGACATATATTAGCATGCACAAAGCAGCATTAGCATTTGGTATTTCTGTGACAAATATTAGTCCAAAGCTCGCTCTACAGCCGGCTCCTGGGGGAAATATCTTTTTAGCCGCTAAATACTCCACGATGTTCACCTCTAATTGTGTGTGTGTGTCTGCGGTTCGGCGCCGTGCAGGTGGCACACAGTCATAATATTGCAGCTTTGTCATTGGTGAGGGCTGCTTGTTGTGTCTGGGAACGATGCTAATGAGAGAGGTGAGATAAATAAATCACAACAACAAAGTTGGAGAGCCGAAGTTCAAAACAATGAGCCAAGATGAACAATTATTTGCGAATGGGCTTCGAAGAGGAGCGTTTAAATATGTTATTATTGAACATTGACCAGGTCTGACATGGAATTTTAAAATTGGGCTGTGAAAGTTAGATATCTGTAATAGATGAATGTTTATTTAAAGCAAGTGCTTCAAAGGTAAAAATAACATTGTTCACGAAACAGAGAGACAATACAGGCGTCATGTTTATCACAATCTACACGTATGTCAAAGATAGTTGATCGATGAAGCTTTGAAGCCTCATTTTTGCAGCACCGAATGCAAAAGCAAGATCCAACCTTGATAACACGCCGAAGTTTCTCTCCTCACTGCTTTATAAAACTTGTATTAATTTGCGAAACGGTGTGCCAGGGGAGCGAGGGAGGGAATCAAGTTTGGTCAGGAGGAGGAGGAGGAGGACGGAGCTAAAGGGAGGCCTGCAGAGACAATGCGCGCGCCACTTTATTTGCATTAAGCAAAATGGAGTTTTAGTTATAAACATTTCTCAGAGGCAGAGCGGCTCCGGGGGAACGGGTAATCTTATTAGTTTAGTTTAACCTGGCAGAGCTAAATGACCAAAGTTTGTCTCCTCGGCCGAGTTCCCCTGTAAAAGATTTGTCTTTCTTTTTTTTTTTTCTTCTTCTGAGGCCCCCAATTAATATTCAGCCAACAAGTCCGGCACCACGGTCACAGTTAATCCTGAAACGTGGCGTTAGTTTATGATCACGGAGCTGTTTTATTTCACATAATTAGCTGTGATTTAGGGATCATGGAACAATCCCTTTCTCTCCCAGATTCATTACGAGGGGAGCATGTGGCTTTCGGTGAACCCAATTTGGGTTATTAACACGATGCATAGAGACTTTTCCTTCACAGTGCCGGCATGCGGTGCATGCGTTTCGGCTAGAAGTTTGTGAACAGGCAGAGAAGAGGCCTTTTTAAATCAAAAGTAGGAGCTGAAAACTCAATCAGAACGAGAGACGCTCATCTTGCTCGTCCACATTTATCCTTCGACCACCGCAGCGAGCAATTTGTCTCGTGAATTTGAGCTCTGGTGTTAGAAAATGTTGTTTGTTGGGAATCATCGGCGAGCTTCGACCTCGTGGTGAGACACTCGACCTCTGTGGTGTTCCGAGTGCGGCGGCGAGTGTTTCTCTGTGCCGCACGGGCCAGAACTCCTGGTTTCGTCGAAGCACCGACAGCAGCAAGGTTAATGAGGTTAATAAGCGCCGCGGTTTGGTTTAACATAGTGATTCGGCTCGTGTCGCTAACTACAGATGAGTCTGGATTCTGGTGTTGGAGCTTCGCGTCTGTTTTTAATTCGCCCAAGAAAGAAGAAAAAAAACGTCGCGTCTGACCACAATCCAGAAAGTGATTACGCGTCAAAGCTGTGTTTGTGGCCGGAGTGTACAGAGACTCGCCCAGCGTTTGCTGACCAGTGGGATATCTCCCTGAGTCAGGGACTCGCTCACACACTGACTCACTCTCTGTGACGGACTCCAACCAGGACAGAACTGTGTCCAGCTCAACTTGGCTGCTTCGACACTTTAACTTGCTGCTCAGCTATTCAGGAGAGGAACTTTAGACGGCGTTGTCGACTTGGAACCACCAGTCAAAACGGCCGTGTTTTTTGTGTGACATAAGTCTAAAAACTGTGATACTAAAATCTAAAAAGTGAAAAAAAAAAAATTCATTTTGTCTTTTAAAATGACTTTTTTCACTTTATGCTGCTAAAAAGTTTAGAAATCTAAAGGTTTTGTTTTTCATTTTGTGCCGTTTATTTTCTCTTTTGGATGTTAAAGGGTTGAAGTGAATGAAGATCTGAACACTTTTATTGCTTGTTGTGTTGTAAGAACAAAAGAGACTGATGTTCATTATACCCAAAAGAAGGCTAATAAATATTTCACACTCGGGGCTTGTTCAACGTTGAATTGTGTTTACCCTCCCGGATGTTTTTCCAGCCGCGTGGCTCGTTGTGGTGCGGGCGACTGCCAAAAATTCAGAGTGGAAAGGTTGAGAGCCCGCCAGTGGACGAGTCTTTTATTTTTTTTTTTTCCCCACTTTCTCTTTTGAACTCCACCCAGCCTGCGTGTCACCGCCTGATTAACGAGCGCGCCCCGCAGGTGGTTGACTGGCGCTGGGATAATGCCCTCCCCTACTTTTTAGTGTCCTCCATCTTCACCGGTCCGGATTTCATCACTCCATCGGCCTCGTGTCCCCTCGATTGATACGTTATTCTGCTCCTCTTACATGAATTCAAAAAAAAAAAAAAGGAAGTGGAACATTGTGTGATTTTACCCTACTGTACACAAAACAGCTGTGAACATAATGAGTTTAGACAACAACAAACATTAAACACATTAAAACAGCTCGACTGTGCCGCTCACAGCCGCACAACACTCGCAGCCACTCCACATTGCTTTTAATTTTCTTACTCCAGCTTTGAAAAAGCCAGAGTAGGTCCTAAAGTGCCGAGCAGACGCAACGGAAATTAAATAAATATTAATTAATCATCTGGGTGTTTGATTCGCTTATTTAAAAGCAGCTCCCGCTGTTTAAAGGTGCCCGTGGAGCTTTTATTTCATGTTTTTAAGAGTGGATTCGCATTTTGTTTTGGTTTCGGGTTTTTTATCCCCTCTCTTTTTTTTCCGCAGACATGCAAGCTCACAGACAACAAAGGACGCTGCCGTCGGTTTTTACATCAGACACTTAGCCCCCCCCCAAAAAACAACAGAGTTCACGGGGAGCATTGTTGCTTCGGAGGCAGGTTGAGATTTATGGGTTTTTATCTCTTCGGTCTGGTTCTCGGCGCAGGTCGAACGACGGCGCGGCCGTCGGTTAAAAAGAGGAGCGACTGTTGGCTCTCAGGCAGCCGGTGATTCTTCCAGAAGAATGATGAGAAGCAAAAAGACTCACCTGGATTCACGCGCTTCATTCAAAACAAGCTCAATGGAGCTGATGAGACTCAATGGCGTTGAGTGTGACACAGTAACGTGAGAAAAGATTAACTTTCTTCTACTTTGTACAGGAACAGAAAGGAAGCGACACTGCCTCAGACCAGCACCGAAGCTTCACCAGATTGAGGCGCTTCATAAAAAAGAGGAATCTTTACCTGAATAAGTGAAAGGTAAGTTTCATTCATCTTCTTTCCATTGAAGGGTCGCAGGGTTTGCTTTTCCACAGTGACAGTAGAGCGCTAGCCACCCCTCCATTCTGTAAAAAAGGAACTTTGTCCGGATTAAAAAAAACACTTTTTTCCTTCCGTGAAGCGACATCACGACACAATAGAACGCTGCCTTGTGTGAACTGCAGTTAAAACAACACAAGTATCTTGTGAATTTATGCTTGAGAACACGGAGAGAAGAAACTGGCAGGCGACAGCGCGCAGTGTTCAGTGGCAGCGGTGGAGGAACTCCCAACGCCTCTAATCCCCCCCTTTTTTGGGACCAGCTGTAAGGATGAATTAAGGGGACGGAAAATGAACACGGCGCAGGGCGACGCGGCCGTAAACCGGAAGGCTTTAAAAGGGCCCAATCACAGGAAATGATCCCTTAAACGGAGTAATCCTCGCAAAGGCGGGAGTTCGATTGGACTCAATTTATTTTGGGTGGCTGAAGCGAACAATAAAAAAAAAAAGAAGCCGCGCTGGTTTAATGCATCGAGTCAGATGTCCACCTGAGTGATTTGTCCTCACTGACTGATGTGTCTTGGCGCGCCGACGTCGCCCATTAAAGCGATCCGTCTTGTTTTAAATGCAGAAGCAACGTCTGCCTCGTTTGCTTTCGCTGGCAAGGAAAAAAGAGGAAAGTTCGGTGGTTACTTTCCACTTTGCTGGCGTGTTCCTGTTTGTTCACTTTGCTGGAGAACTTCCTCAACAATTATGTAAATTTTCTTAATTATTTTGATCTCTTTAATTAGCTTCTTCCCTGAGTAATTGTGTCTCCAGGTAATTTCCATTATGTGTCCTTTTATGTTGTGTGTTTATCTAACACGCCGTATTAATAACGTTTCCGAGGAGCCTGCTCCACTTTTTTTTTTGGGGTGTGTTTGTTTTGTTCTATACTCGCTGCCCCGCTCCGTGGTAACAGGACCTTCCTCGACATGGGAGGGGGGGAGACAGGTGGGGGGGGGTTGACAGAAGGATTGACCAAACGGTCCGAGCTTGGCTGTACAGCGTGCGGCATAGTTCCCCTCTGCGTGCCACTGGGACGTGTCAGACAACCGAGCACCTGAGCTTCCCTCTGTGTGGCCACCGTGGCCTGTCTACATCGGCCGGGGGGGGGGGGGGACGCTGTATGTGTGCAAACAGCACATGTGCAGGAGGAGGAGGGGGCCACATTTACAGTTCTACTGTATCAGTGTGTTGGGATGACGGAGGCAGAATCAGCATGTATTTGCTGACTGATCGGTCTCGTAGCGTCAATGCGGTGAATGTGCCCCCCCCCCACGCGCGCCCACACCCACACCCACACACACCCACACACACACACACACACACACACACACACACACACACACACCCACACACACACACACACACACACACACACACAC
>JAUESF010000002.1:10850998-10878702 GCA_032274765.1 Malacoctenus tetranemus | reverse complement strand
GGGGGGGGGAAATAGCAGGCTTTGCATTTGCAGTCATACTTATTTTTATGCAAATGCTGGGTAATCTACAAACACACTGACACAGTTGGGGCAATATGGTGGCATCATGCTGTATGCTAATGCCGAGCAGGGAGACGGCAGGATGTTTTGAATTCTTCTGCATTCTCAGCACCGCTCAGCAATTCAAAGATTAGCTCATGGAGGAGATTCTCAAACAGGCTGAAAATGTCAAGTCTGGTCTTTTGACATCTCGGACACGTCTTCTTTTTTTTCCTCTTCCCACGGCCTAGGTAACGACTGGATATCGGATGATATACCCTCTTTTTTTTTTAATATTCCCCGTGAGAACTTTCTGGCCAGTGTTTTTTTTGTTGTTGTTTGTTTTGTTTGTCATGCTGCTCCGCGTTCATCCTTGTTAATGCAAACAATTCCGACGACCGTGGCCGTAAAAAGACCTGCATCCGTGCTCTGCCTAATATCTCTGTGCAGCGTTTGCAACTAATTGCCTGGACTGCGGCGCAACACCCGTCGTCCAATTTGTCTCGCCACATTTTCATTACGAACAAAAAAAATACCTTTACACTTCTCACAGGAGCATAGACTTTTTTTTTTTTTTTACCCAAGGTAAAACTCATCAGCTGAACACAAACATGTGGGGTGGCCCGGGGTTGACCTGCGAACGAGTGTGTTTGCGTCACTGGATTTTTACAGGATCCAGGGTTCTGGTTGTCAGATAATTCCCAGGCAGGTTGTGGTTTGTTGTTCCTCTCGAGTCGGGGATGAGTTTTTCATGTTGCGCTGGAAACTGTAAGCCAGACCTGGCAACCCGGGAAGAATCGGCAATGTGACGCTTTGAAGTTGGGGTTCGAGTCCGATTTGTGGTCTAATTTAACTTTTTAACAACAACAAAAATGACAAGACGAACCAAAACCTGAAATCCACTCCTTTCCAAAGTCAAAAACAGTTTATTTATGTTTGGTTTTGGTCTTTTTGTCAGAAAATAAAAAAAACCTGAAAATCAATTTTTCATCACCCAAAGTTTAGTCGTTTTCATTCGGCTCATAGCAGCATCGTTACACTGAGCAACTAGTGTACAGTAAAAAAAAACCTCTGAGAGGAGCGCGGAGGGTCCCTAATTCAAACCTAATCACAGTTTTTATAATTTCATTGAGGAGATAGCTTCAGAATTCATTGGGCTCCAGAAGCGTCTGTAATTTCAATTCTCACGGTTTCCCGTAGCACCAATTACAGCTGCAGAAGCGGCAGAGACGGTGCCGCGCCCGGAGGGATGCTGACCTAGTCAGAGGCTATGGAGGAACGGGGGTGGGGTGGGGGGGTAGATTAAGAGGGAGGGGGAAGAAGAAGAAGAAGAAGAAGAAGAAAAAAAAGAGCATTCGAGAAGTGACTGCGAGGGGAAGCAGAGGCTGGAGTGAAGGAGACGGAGGGCAGTGAGAGTGTAGACTGGAGCTACGCAGGCCAAATGTCACCTTAAAGTCAAATTATCCACTTCCACACTGCATTGTGTGTACAGGCCTCGGCGTGGACACCTGAACACACAAGGCGAGGCCCGAGTTCCCCTCCGTGTAGGAAGAAAGTGACGGCACGTCAGCGCCGCGTTCCCATTCCGGCTTTCCCCATGACTTAGTGGGAGCCCGGGCTCGTTCGGATGTTAAATGTGGACAATTCATTGCCTGTTCGGCGCCGGGAATGAATCGGCGCCGCTGGCCGGCCCGCCTCGCTCTCGCCAGACCATTTAGGAAGCGTGAGGCCCCGGCCTTTTGCCTTTCACGCCACGGAGAAAGAGCTATGCAGGGCACGGCTCTCGATGAACTCCATTCAGCGCGCGCAGGACAGCTTTGATACATTCGCGCAGAGAGAGAGGGAAAAAAAAAAAAGAAACGCGGTGGCTCGGCAACACAAATATGAGATCACTGACCCTGACCTTGAATCGCTCTCGTGGATTAATACAGGCAAGTCTTCTCCGGGGCATTCACGCCGCTGATTTACGGTTTGGAGGAGCTTTTTCAGAGGCGCCACCACTCCGAAGTATTTCATGCACTTAAAATGTCCCCCCCCACCCCACCTTAGAGACCACTCACAACGGGGAATACAAACATCTCTGAAGAACCGACTGACAAGGTAGTTTATGGAGATACATTTGTAATGGCTGAGTAAACATTTGAGTGACTTGATGAAATTAGGTGCCAAAGACAAAAGAATCGAATCCGTCAGCAGTGTTTCCCCCTGCCAACTGAGACCCCCCCCCCCCCTCCACCACCACCACCACCCGACTGCAGTCCCTCCCCACCCGACTCATATTTGAGTGAGATTTAATGCTTCGATTTCCCTGGTTGAGTCGAGTTGAGATCAAGTGAAACTGCACGCGGCCTCCCAAAAAACAATCTTAAGAGAGATAATTTGCGCGCTAATCTGCTACATCCAATAATCTAACGTGCACAATTCGTTCAGTCAAGGAGCTTAACTGATGGGACCTGTTAAAACGACACTCCACGTGTAATCATCTCTGCATGCATGAATACATACAATGAAATGTGACGCTCGCGTTGGCCTTCTCCTCCCTCATTACCGGGTGTTTATAATGGCACTGAGCCGCCATGAATTCCTGTTATTCCCTCTATTTCCTAATCAAATGCATAATTAGTACGCTCCAAACAAGCGATCAAACCAACCACCCCCCCACCCCCCCTCCAAATGCGCCGCCGCGTCCTCTGACAAATGTTTGAGCGGGTCAACCGTAGCAACAGGGGCGCAGTGACATCACCGCCTATTTAAATTCATTAGATTCATTTCATTAGCTGTGATATCTGATCCCGTGCAAATTGAATATTTGTCCATTCTCCAACCGACAAATAAATCTCAGTCAGTCAGAGAATATCTAATCTAAATCCGTGTTTTCTCCTGGCTGCAAAGCTCTTAATACCCCTCTAATGCAATATGCATTATACTGTAGCAAAACACTGCCTAAAGAGAGAGAGAGAGAGAGAGGGAGAGAGGGAGAGAGAGAGAGAGAGCTCCGAGTGCTGAACTTCATTCAGTTTTTCCTGGAGCTAAATAGAGAGAAGCGCGCATTTTACAGCCAGCCATCGACACTTTGGTTTCAGAAAGGAAACCTTGCACTGACTGCTGCGTCGGTTTTTGTGAGAGCCAAAAAGGATGAAAGAGGCTGGAAGCACCGCTCCCTTTTCTCCCACACTGAAGGAAAAAAAAAACCCTGTCTGAGTCAGTCTTGTGTATGTAAACTCATTCAAATCCACATCTGATTCATTCCTCCACTCAGAGGCTTTCAGAGCTGCGTCTCCACCGTTGCTCGAGCTCTCCCTCACGATGGGACTTCGTCGGTTTTGTGCCGAGATCAGATAAACAACGAGATAACGCGGCGCAGTTTGTTGATTGTAGGATTTTATTGCACTCCTTCTCTTTGTATTTACTGTAGTTTATTTCGTATGTTGTGTGTTGCTCTATTCGCTATTCCTAGCCGTGTTTTGCAACGACTCGCTCCAAACTACACTTACTGCGAGCGATTCTCGGTAGTTTCCTCTTGAGAGCTTCTAAACGCGGGTCTGCTCTGTTTCACTAATCATTGAACAACTTGCACCACCAGCTGAGTGTATCGTGTCTCTAGTCAGTCACTTTAATGGAGCAATTCGCTCAGCAATCCTCACTTTATGTTTAGGCAATAAGGTCCTGGGTTTGCATTGTGGCTGTGGGCTGTTTTTGGTTACAAAGGAAATGTAACCCAGGAGGAGGTTACTGTACGTTTCAGGGCTGCAGGAAATGGGAGTCTCAGTAATCAGTTCAAACTAAGTTTATTTTATCATACATCGAACTCAACCAGACTGACTCACTCCTGGGTGTTTCGCCAGCCCGTGCAGGGCTGTGATTGACGCCCTGGGAGTGATAATTGGTATTTGTGAAGCATATGTCAGAAACACGCTTGTCTTAGCGGGTCGCTGTTGCTGCTTTCATCAGCTGAAACACAATATGTTCATTTGTGACTGTGACTGGAATGTGATCAAATCGGCGAGTTCGACTGATCGTGCGCTGATGAGCAAAGTCAGTTTGACCATGAGTAACGATTGTAAAACATTTGTGTCCTCACATCATTGTGGGTCCACAAAGTGCTGTGAGTGGAGTCTGGCGACTGTGCATAGAAAAGGTTTGCATATTTATACATGTGGACAGATGGGGGAGGAGGAAGTGGGAGGCGCAGGAGGTGGTTTGCTGATGCATCGGTGCAAATCACAATTTTGTTTATGTTGTAATAAACCTGTAAACATTTTTTTGTATGAGTCTTTTGCAGCACACAGTAATAAAACAGTTTCTGGCTGGCTCCTTAACAAGAACATGACAAAAATAAAGTTGGGTTTTTTTTTTTTTTACACCTGTGTTTAAAAACAGTCGCATTTGGAGCTGACTTCTGTTCTGAGGAGTGTGACTGTGAATCCCGACAGGTTAATATCCGGCAGCCATATGCTCGAAGTCCTCAACTGTTAGTTCATCAACCTGATCAGGAAGCTCACAGAACGGCGTCATTCCCCATGACAATATTCTCTACACCAGGAAAAAAACAAAAGAAAACCCTGGTTCCCTCTGTAACAACAGGCCGTTTAGCTAAAACAAGCACACAATTGTTTTATTTACATCATCAACTGAGCTCCGGCGTGGCGTTTTTGGACACTGTTCGACAGACCTCTGACGGTGCTTCGTACCTTGGGTGTGATTGTTCTTTGATGGCGCACATTAGTGGACAGCAGTTAGTCCATCAGCAGCGCTTATTGCCTCAGATTACTCTTCCCCCATGAAGGATGTGATCACTGTTCTGTAGGAGCTGCCTGTATTTGTTACCACTCCGAGTCATCTCCGGATCGCTGCGAGGAAGTGAGGAATGATGTATGCCCCTCTCTCTTGTCAAGGCGAAATAACCCGAGACAGTGCAACTATTGCAATTATTCCATCCATTGTGATGATACTGATGTTAGCACACTTTTATTCTTTGTAATCTATGATGCAATACTTACACAAGGTACATCAATGAAACATTACACAAATGGAAACAGCCAACAAGCTGTGTGACATATGAATATGCTGATGAGTCGGCCCCGCTTTAATATTTTAAACGGTTTTCGACTTTAGTGAAGATGCTCGCTTCCTTTTTTTTCTTCTCTTTTTTTTTTCCCCCCCCTTCCCTCGCCCCACAAACAGATACGTCACGCTCTGACAGAATCAGGTGAAATAAATTTGAGGTGACATTTGGCAGCCCCCCAAAGAGACTCCGAGTCTCCCAAGTCTGGCAGCGCGGGAGGCGCGGCCCGGGGTTCACCGGCGGACTATAAAGCGCGCCGCGAGAAAGGCCGCGCTCGCTCGGATCAAAAGGAAAGTTACAAGAGGTGGAGATTTGCAAAAAGTCAATCCTCGCCACCCTGGTCGCTTCAGATACACTGCGCGATAAGGTCCGCGGATCGATGCGCTGATAGACGCGGTGACAGTGGCCGGGGTGGTTATGGACTCCCGACCAGCGGGAGCTCCTGATTTGTTGCGCCATTTGCGGGGACGGCCGGGGGAGTGGACCTAATAAACAACTCGGGTAAACAACGCAACCAGCAGGCGAAAACAGAGGAGAAGGAAGATGTGAGGAGGAGGCAAAATCCTCAGTGACGCTTCCATTTCTCTCACCAGTCCTCGCGTGTTGCTTGATACCCTTACAGGACGTGTTAACCTGAAATGTCGACGCGTCGCCGTGTCCTCGGTCTCTGCGGGTGGATGCTTCGAGTGTCCATCTGTAGCCTCGCTTGCCTGGAACACAGTCAGCCGAGCCTCGTGTCAGAGTGCTTCTCCGTGATGGTCAAGAGGGCCGACAGGCGGACTCGGAACCAAAGGGTTGCTTGTCCTCGTCCCCCGGACCGTCGGCTGACATGAAGGTGACAAATGTGAGAGTCACGGCTTATCAGCCAACCGCGTCTCCGTCCTCGTGAGCCCCTTGAGCGAGGCCGCCAAAACTTTGGATGCCCCCCCACCCCACCCCCCCACCCCCTCGGTGCTGCACCGTGGCGCCCGAGTATAGAATGACTGTGAGCAGTGCTGCTGAAATCCAAAGAATAATCACTGCTGAAGGATCAATAAAGCAACATAACCAAGTTAGTTCAACAAAAGTTTCTGTTTTATATGAATAGTAGCTCCAAATCTCAGAGGTTACAACGTATCATAGCATTTTCTCAGGCACATTCACTGCGCTTGGCACCATTATTGTGACTATATGCTATTTATGACCGTCCAATTAGGGGCTATATTTCCGTGAAAGCATGCAAAGATATTTCAGACAATAGTCCTTTCAACTCCGTGGCCTTTGGGGAAGGCTCTTTGCTGTTTCTACATGACGGTGCCCCCGTGTGTAAAGCACAGTCCAGAATAAATGGATTTCCTGCTGTGACATGGAAAAACTTGACTGGGTCCGCGCAGAGCCGTGACTTCAACCAAATTCGGCCCCTCTGGGACGACGGGAAGCGGTCTGGGAGCCGCGCCCGAACCGCGCGACATCAATGCCCATCCTCATTAATGTGTTTAACGGTTTTAAAAACTGCATGGAGCGCCTTCCCTGGAGGCTGGTAGAGCAGCGCGCTAATGCCTGCCGTTCTGGAATGATATGTTAAACAGGAGCTACGATTTAATGCTGGAGTTAGTGTGCAGTTGGTCAGCGCGCGTGTAAATAGAATCACAAGATTGCGAAATTGGACGATTATAATCATCAGAAAGCAAAGTTAATGAGGTATTTTTGACCCTAACCTGGTAAAATCAGATATTATTATGATTGTTCATTGAAAAACACAAAGTCTTGCAGCGACTCGAACGGCTTGAAGGCATCATTCTGAAGCTGACAAGACTCCTGATGGATATCAGAAGCTGTTTGAGGCTCGACAGGCCTCCTATACAATCCCTTAACATGTTGTACTCCGGTTTTCACACGCAGAATCTCCCTCCCGTCCATCCTCCCTGTAAAAACTGGAATGTCTGTTTAAGCCAAAGCTTGGGCTGCTTCGTCCCCGCACATAGATTTCATTATCGGTTCCACTTATCCGTGGACAGTTCCCCATATCCAGAGGAAACGATCTATTTTGTGCTCACCTCTTAGAGTTCCCCGCTGCTTCACTAAAACACCATAAATCACAAAGGTTCCCTCTCTCGAGCTCCCTCGAAGAAACCGAAACCCCACCGCTGAAGGAAAAACGCATTGAGCCGAACGGCAGGAGATGTGTCCACAAACGCTGTTTTCCTCGCGAGTCTAATGGAGATTCTGCCGCTACTGGCACCAGGCCATCAAGGAGAGAGAGAGAGAGAGTGAGGGGGAGAGAGAGACAGTACCCTCCCCCACCCCCACCTCCCTCCCCCGTCTTCCTTCCCTCTCGCAGGCTCCCTCTGTTCTTATCAGCAGGAGGGAGATTGAAAGTTTCAATTGGGTTTATCGTATCAACTGTCCAGACTGACATTCAGCGGAAGGTCTGGCAGGATTGTCATGGCCGAGGGAAAAATTCACTCGAGACAAAGTTGTCGAGCATCTTTATTGGAGATGAATTGTGGCAGTGGCAGGATGATTTGTGTGGCATTAAGCAACTTCATCACATTGTAAAGCACAGAGTAGCTTGCTTTATATCCCAGAATTCCACACTGGATTTAGGATCATTTTTAGAGAGTTACATTTATTGGTCCTATCTGGTGATGGCTGCAGGTTGCTGGTTGCTTGCAAGCACAGAGCAAAAGCGTTGGTACATCCCAAACACGCTTATAGATCATATATAAAAGCAGTGAACTACAGACAGTTTAGTTTCGTGCCTCTCCTCTTATCTGTAAACAGTGTGTATCTTTATGTCATCACAGATAACGCCACCGATATCACAGTCACACGTTTTACATAAACATGGTCCCGAGAGCAGAGCGTTGTGAGAGATCTGCTCCTCAGCACAGCGCTGCTACCAGTTGCTTTGGTAATTTCACAGCCTCCCTAAAGCCTCACCAGGAGTCATTAGCTTAGCTTAGCACTCCGTGTTGCGGATCGTGTTTTTTCTTTGCTCGAGAAAGTGGAAGGACAGATGCTGCTCCTTAGGAACAAGAGCTTCTAACAGTGTATTAAGAGTAAGTGCTTTGTTTGACAGCATCTGGTTTGGCCGTCGAGTGATTCCTTTTCATGTGCACACGAAACGTAAATTCAAATTTCCTTTGTGCTTAATTGTGACCCCGACTTTACTAACTTTTGACCCGCAGCCTTATCCTCAGACTGACCCTCGATACCTTGGCCTAAATGTCAATGTGCTTTCTCATGGAAACTTTAATTTGTCCCTGAAAAGAAGGCAACTTCCCACAATGTATTAGGGGGCTTTGGTGTGTACGACAGCGTTCACACTTACATGCAGTCACACAGGCATGAGCGAACCATCGTAATCACTGCGCACCATGTGTGGCCTTGCCAATGAGAGTATGTGAACACTTCCGCTCTCAAAATAGCAGCTGTAAATTGGAAAGTTTAGCCTGTGAGATGAAGCAGCGTGGTGTGCTGATACTGTACTGCTCCAGCGTTGAAAATCCTTTCTGTGCCATTAACAATTTGTGCTTCAGGTTGCATTTGACCGGCCGAAGATATTACAAAACGCTCAAAAGATTTCCGAGCCGTGCAACATCAATGCTGCTTTTTTTTTCTGCAATTAACTGCGGGGCACTTGGGGCTGAACTTGGCCAGAACATTTTGTTTGAGCTACGACACCCCAGTGAGCTCTTGTAATAATCACACTAAAGGGCCTGAACCAGGAAGCTTAATGATCCTTTCTCATCCCACAACATGGGAGAGCCGCGGCCACGGACGGGATCGACCTCGCGTGTTCTCGAGTTTGTCTCGGTTCATTTCAAACGTGGTGCTAATATTCATCTAAGGATTGAATCTTTCTCTGGTCTTTGTCAAAGTAAAAGAACAGCTGTAATGGCACATCATTGCCGTCTTCTCTCATTCATACACCATCCACCGAAATGCCTCCCAGCACAATAACAGCAGCATCACTGGATTATCCTTTGCTTTTCAAGGTAAATATGGGTACGAATCGAAGCAAGTCACATCGCGTTTATCTTTCTCTGTGTGTGATGAATGTTCACAAAGCGTGGTGAATAGGCAGTGTGTCTATTTTAATATAGAGTTTGCACCCATAGACCAAGGCCACGGTGGCCCCTGACCCCAAAGGCGGCTGTTTACCTGCTGTGATTGTTTCATTCCACATCCACTCGCACTTCGCATTGATCGTCGTCTCACCAGACGCCTTCTGTTAAGGTGGCTCTCGAAAGTGACTTAACCTCCTCCAGTGTCAAGAAGGCTGCCTGTTGGTTGTGAGAGGTTTAGAATTTCTTATTCTCGTCAAGTTGTTGGAGTGAGAGAGAGAGAGGCAGAGACAGAGACAGAGAGAGAGAGAGGGAGAGAGAGAAAGAAAAATCCATTTTTCCTTTAGATGGAAAAGTTAGAAAAATTAGTATTACTTGAGTAAAGTTATTACAAGGGCACCGAGTGGACTTCTTTGAAAAATGACTTTGGGGAAAAAAAAATCACTCTGATTCATGGGCGGCCGCGAAGAACATCAAGAAGACAACCTCACGGCATCATTGTTGTTTATTTCTATTTAAAGACCGGTCTTAATGAAAGAGGAAATGAAACACGCGCAGTAATTGGTTTTAAAAATACTACCGTTAATTTCAGGCTTCCTGGTTTCCTGACTGAATTTTAATTTATGTTTTGCTGATTTCTTTTTTTCCTTCTTTCCTTTACTTAATCTAATCTGATGAAATCGGTGGTTGAGGATGTGCCGTTGTCTTAATGGGCCCAGAATAAGGGTCTGGGCCTGTCGCAGAGTTTTTCCTGAGTGATCGGCAATAACGTCGCCGTGGCTGCTTCGGCGTTAATTTAGGGAGCACCTGAGCACATCTGTCAGCTCGGAAGCCAAAAAGCCTCCATCGGGCCAGTGTTAGAGGTGTAAAGATTTAACTATAACAATTCAATTTATCCCCCCCCCTTCCCTCCCCTCCCCTCTCTCTGCAGAGATGCTGTACATCATAAAAGATGACATTCGGCCTGCGATTCAGTTGGACTCACTTCAATTTGAGATGATTTATTTCTCCGCCTCTGAAGTACAACGGCTGTGTAAATGTAAAAAGCAGCAAGTGCCTGAGGGGGAAAACCGGTCCGCGATGGAAATTGATCAGCGGGGCTTCAAACGAAGAAACAGATACAAGTGTTGTGCTAATGCTCGTCTTCTGCTAACTGCGGCTCACTTCATGTCACATGACGCATGTGTTTGTCTGATCCGGTGTTAAAAGGTGCTTTCAGACCAGAGCAGGGTTCAGATTTGGTGCAAACTGAATTGTCGATTGTCTGGTCCCTGTTTACATTGGCTGTGTCTAGTAAGGCTGAGCATCATGTTTCCATGACAACGATGCACACAGACATGGCTACAGACCGAGATGAGAAGCTGCAAATAATTAGAAGAAGCAAACAATGAAGGAGTGGATGGTCATAGGGTCCTATTTTTTGTTTTATATTGTTTGCGTTTCACTCAGTGCAAACGATGGAGGTGCACAATGAAGCGTTGCTGCAAATTGAGAGCGTTTTGACGCACCTCATCATTGCCTTTAGCCGGCTGACTGTGCTTTATGCTGCTCGTCCTATTCACTGATTCACCCACTCTAATTCTCCACAGAGACAAGACGAGATGGGGGGTTTAGTGCCAACCTTGCAGACACCCCCCTGCATGGCCACCCTGCAGGTACCTGAATGTCTTTTTTTAATGCATATACTAAAGCGAAACACTGCAGTGTGTGTGTCTTGTCTGCGTGTAGCTTTCTGCCATCAGTCTTATTTAAAGATGTGTAAAGAACTTTGTTGACCATATTTGGAGGATTGCTCAGCTTCCCTGCGGTGGCTTCAGGGTGCATAGAGATGCACTTAACAACTGCTCTGCTAGTGTCACCACTTCCTCTTAAAAAAAAAAAAAAGTAGCAGGAAACCATTGAGTGAGCACAACCTTCTCACCCGGGTGAAACATACAAGTGCCCAATAAATCCCCCAAACTATTATAAAATATTAGCTAATCTTTTTACAATTCACTATGACATGGATGGGGATTTTTTTTAACAGGTGCATTACTGCTCAAGTGCCTTGGGGGCAGAGATTAGCTCCTGCGCCAATGCATGACTGCAGGACTGAATGAATAATGCCGCGAGGCCGAGTATTACTGTGACTAGCTACTATGAAGTCTGCAGCAATCTGAATGTCAATATTTAAGCTCATGCCGCCTGTCCCCGGAGCAGATATTTTGCAGATTATTAAAAAAATAATGGGAAGCTGTGGGTTTGTGAACTCATTTGTAAACTCATCACATTTATCACGGACAAGTGAGAGTGATCAACTTTCCAGTCTGTCAACAAATCTGCCCTTCGGCAGCGTACACAGATGGTGGCAATGCTATTTTTGTGTACTGAGCAATGAAATAGTGTGTTTTTTTTCCCATTTTTTTCTCAGGCTGACGGGACATTTGGAGAAGCGATGAGAATGTCACCTACTCAACCTTCAAGATTAGGTGTAAAAATTAAGGTGGCAAAAGCCAACATGACATGCTGTTCTCACCACTTGTCAACTCGTGTCAAGATGCCCTTTTGGCAAACACTCGCACGACGCTTGGATGATCTGCTGGGAGCTGCAAAAAAAAAGTAGGAGTTCCTCGTTCTGGTTCTGGGATTTTTTGTTCACAGGTTTTATCAGTTAAAATGAAAGTAAAATGTGTTTTAAACTTAGTTGTTTTGCTTTATTTTTACTTTACAGCAGAAAGTGTGGATATTAATAATGGATGATCCGTTGGTTCCTGTCAGATGTTTTGCCTTAATGAGATAACTAAATATTTCTAGCAATGCAGTGTTTTTTTTTTTCAGTGTCGCTCATTTGACTAACAGGACAAACTCTTTTCGGTGGTTCATATTTGAACCCGGCAAAACGTCACCCCCTCCGAGACGCCTCGTTTTGAATCATCATTTCATTCAGTTCAACTCGTGGACAAAATTGGCTCCTCTGTTTGGACAGTTGTCATCTAAGCGTTTTGCGTTGAAAACCAGTGATAAAAGCACTCTGTGCTGTTACAGTCAGTCACAGTCTCTCAGAACTAAAAGTGAAATTAAACGTGCCCCAATTAAAGCTGCAGACTGACTTCTCCCATCACGTCCTCCGTCAGCTTTCGGGTTTGCTCTCCTGAAAACGTTCGGTATGCACGCTTGTACCTTCAACTTTTAATCAGTCATTCGGACTGATGAGTGAGCCGAGCTTCATGCTGATCCAGGCAGGAGGAGCGCTCCAGCTGTGACTCACGTAACTTCGAGCCGAGTCTGACTTTCACTTCCAGAGGAGACTCGGTGTCGTGCCTCATTTTTGCGGCACAGACGAAGGCTGGAAACACCCAGAGTGACCCTCCCACCTCAGAGACCTCACAGTCAGTACATCAAACACACTGCACGCAACAAATAGCTTATCAGTTGAACGAGAAACACTCATCAAAAGCTGTAATCTTACTTTTCTGCAGCACTTCAATCACAGAATCACCCTGCAGCTTTGGACACGCGCCTACTTTAACGCCACTCTTCAGTGATGCACAAACGCCTTCCTGTTTACTCCATCTCAGAAGCGAGGCGCTCTATAGAAAGACCTTGACGAACTGTTTTTAACTACCCCGTCCGATGATTGCTTCAACACGGAACAGCTGTCCACCAGAAACACCAGCACAAATCACTCATTAATCACCCGTTTGCATTAATGCCGCCGCCCAGAGGTGGGGAAAAAAGGTGCCCGTTTGAAGCTTTTATTAACAGCTGATGTTGATGATTACCTGGAGGGCCTTTGTAGGTGATTTTCAAAGTTCTGTCACATTCGGAGATTATTACCAGCCTAACCTGCTCGATAAAAGCCACACGGTGACGCAGCGGCTTCGTGATGGATTAACTTTCTCTTTTTTGTGTGTGTGTGTGTGTGTGTGTGTGGAGATGCCGAAGATAAGGAGACACAACTCTGACAGAGATGGGATCACAAAGAAGCCACGGCGTTGACAACGTCCCCTGTTGTCCTCACATAACGCATTCCTGTCGCAGGTCTCAGACTTACCACTTTTGTTCCCGTCCCCAGAGGTTGCCGCTTTTTCCCACCGACTCGAGGTAGAGGACATTGTCGGGACGCGGCAGCTTATACATGTTAATGCTCCCTTTTTCCTATTCCACTCCTGTTAGATTGATGGCTCAGCAGTGGTTCTCATTGATCAATCAGACACAATCTGCGTCTCAAATGAACCCCGGCCAGGGGGATTGTGCATTCTTCCGCGGGAACCGCGTCCCTAAGGGTATGACAGTGTGGCGCACCGCATCGATTGTTCTCAACTTATTTGTGTAAATACTTTGTAACCTTGCTGATTTATCATCTGCATTTCTGCGCCGTTGCCGCCGCCGAGTGAGAAAACTACAATGGATGTCACGCTGCCTACTGACGTGGGCTTTGGGCTGGTAATTTTCGTCTCTGCGGTCAAGGCTGGAGAAGGATTACAGGAATGATGAGAATTAATTATGCATTTCATCAGCGTGATGGATACCGCACGTTCAACTCCAAAACTATATTTCCCCCGAGAACAGAAAAGGAGCCGGCTCGTTCCTCGCACGAAATCCTTCGAGAAATGCTGTCAGTTCTGAAGATGAAACTTTGCTGACATTAAATAGAAAAACAGTAATGTGACTTTCATTCTGCGGCGGCTCGCGCTAGAACACTTTACTCTCAGTCAACTTAAGCACTTAGCTCCGTGTAGACTTCCAAAAACACCACGTTTCAGTTTAAAGTTCATCAGCGACGTTCAGACGACCGAGGAGACTTCAGTTATTTCCTCAGACGTTAAACGACAGCAAGAAAATCCCCTCCACGTACCTGAGAAGATCCATTCATGTACCGATGCTTTCTCACAATCTCAGGTATATGAGTGTTTATGGGCCACGCGGTGTTCATGACTAAAGGTTTTGTTCGTCAGACAAAGTGGGCAACTCCCATTTTATGGGGTAGACGTAAAGATGGAGCAAACTCAAAACGGGTTTAGTAAAAGAATGAAGTCCTTCAAGAAGTCAATCAGTGGGAGAACAATCAAACAGCAGTAACGTCTGTTCTCCGTTTTCAACTTTTCTTTACACGCCAGCAATACATTTCTTTGACCTTGCCCTTCAAAACCTCCTCGTATAATTTGCAGTGGCAGAGGTTGTTGTTGAACTTGTACAAGCACCCGGGTGGTAAAGGTACAATGTGTAATGTGCCTCGTACAAAAGAATGAGAAATAATCATCAGACTCTGTAACCAACAAAGGTCGCGCCTTTTCGCACAAACATAATTCTGGATTTAAATGAGAAAGTTTGCTCGTCATTGTACGTTTTACCTTGAAGTTAATAGTGTTTTTCTGAAGAGTCGACTTAAAGGAGGCGGAAAGAAAAAAAATAACAACATGTGTGCGGGTCATGAGTGCAGATGACAGAGGAAAATTACGCGAGAACACAACAATGGTTTCCTTGTCTATTTATGCCAGAACGAGTGAAGCGCTCCTAAAGGGAGGGAAAGGGGGAGGTGAAGCACTCGCGAAAGTAATAAAGTAGTGCATGTTTTAAGAAAGTAAAAGCACGCGTGTGAGAGTAACAGCAGGAAGATCTCACGTGATCAGAGAGGCAACAGAGAACGATCTCACTGAGTCCAGGTTTCTGCCACAATCTGATGAGTCTCTCTCGAATCTCGTCCGTCCCAAGTCAAACAGATGAAGACATAGCAGCAGGTAACAGTGATGCATGTCAAATGTATCACTGCGAGGCGAATGTTATGTGTATTTGAACAGTGTGAGGACTGCTAGGAACGAGCTCACGGCGTACAGTCGGACTGAACCGCGCTGATAAGATGGCCTCAATTAGTCGATCAAATTTGCTTTTGCCGCTCCCCACTTTGCCGGGCTTCTGGCAGGAAGCACTTTTAAGTGTTTATGCAAACAAAGTGTTGCCGTCTCGGTCCAGGAGATTTCCCGTGCTGCCCAGGAGCGCCCGCGCCCCGCAGCCGCAGCCGCCGCCGCTCACTCGCTGACAGATTCATGGCGGATCCGAGAAGATCTGAGATGCCTCGCGAGCGATCAGCCAGCAGCTGATCGACAGTTGGCTGTCAGCCACCGTCGGGCTGTTACATTACTACAAAGCAAACAAGCCACTGCGAAACATATTTAGATGTGTGGCAAAGCGTGAAGCCCAGAAAGCAAGCCAAGACTTAAATATCCACGTGAGGCCTGGTGTACAGCCGTGCTGTAGGAACATCGCCTTTGTTTGAATTTCTTTCTCCCAATAATCTTTGATTTTTTTTTCCCTGAGTTCAACAACTTTTTTGTTTTTTATATATTTTTTTTGTGACCCAATTTCATTTCCTCTCCATCAGCCCTGGCAGTTGACAAATGCGTCGGTCTCGTGTGGAGGAGGCAGGCAGGCAGGCAGGCAGGCGGCGGCGAGGAGACGCTGATGCTTCCCGTCGAATAGAGAGATCCACCTTCGGGCGACGTCAGCCCTGTCCTTATTTGTCATAAGTGTCCGCTGTTTCCCATGGCTAAAGACAAAGGCCAAAGAACGTATGAGGAACATGCATTTTTAATGTGACGTCCTCATCAAATTCACCACAGCGGACCGAGCAGAATACCAATGACGCTTCATTCTTCCCCCAATTACAGAGAAGACAGTGCAACAATATGAACATAAGCTGTGAAGGGCACATCTGTTTCTAATATGACGAAGCTTGAACCGCGCGCTCCCCCCTCGGCTCCTCGATGGGTTTGGTCGGGCGAGCGCGCGTTCCTCACGGAGATAGTCGAAGGCATTTATCAGCGGGGAGAATAGTGGGAGAAACGTAAGAAATAATCAGCTTAATGTCACGGCGGCGCTATCTCCTCGTGGAAAACGATGTCTTCGCTGATCGCGGATAACACGGGACATAAAGCCAGCAGTACATCACGGTCCCGCCTTACATTATTTATGCGCCGTGACGCGCCGGTGAATGCAGATTTGACCGGACTCACCTTTATCTTGTCGCAAAAAAAAAAAAAACATGCTGACCATTACTTGGCGCCGAAAATGTCACAGGAAGCGGCCGGATCGCGGGGACTCGTCGGGCCGAGCGTTCGGGCCGAGCGAGCGCGATAGCCCCCGATGTAAATAACCAGCGCTAAACCGCAGCTTTTCCGTCTCTGATGTTCTTCCTGCAGTGGCCGGGGCCCCCACACTCCATCATTATAATGAGGGGAGGCGCAATTAGACAAGGTCTACAATGGGGGCTTTAAATGTCACGGCGCAGGTCCTGACATTTCTCTGTTTGATATGGAATCAGGGAGAAAAAAAAGGGAGTGGAGTTCACAGGAAAGAAGTGGAGGGAAAAAAAAAAGAAAAAACTAATCACAACTTCCGAAATAACAAATTCCTCCCTGTCACAGAGCTCTGAGGGAGGACTGGTGTGGCTGCATCGGAGGCATTTCTACCCGACTCCGCTCTCAGATCCTGCTAATGAAGGAATCCATTAGCGTTGTTTAGGTTAGTAATTAACCCACGGAGGTTAGCATGTCTGACATTTTTTGAGATAATTGCGTCAACACTAGCACACCAAAAAATGACCAAACTTTCTCTGTGGTGTGACTCGGAAGGAGCCACAATTACCAGCAGGACTGTGGCGGAAGGGAGAAGACGGGAGAAGTTTACTCAGCCCGCAAGCCTTGAAGCGTGTTTTACTCTCCTGCAGTAAAACACGGCTCCCTCTCACTGTCTCTCGGCAGTAAATTCCAGCATTGTTGGTTTTTATGCCTCAGCGAAATATTATATTATCACGTCAACTGGAGATGGACAGATGACGTTATCTGAAAGCGGCCGCGTCAAATAAAAATGTTTATGCAGGGGGCTTTAAAATCACAGCGTGCGAGCGGTTGATGGTTGGGGGGGAGCTGGAGGGATGGGAGAGACTGGAGACAGGTGAGTTTCTATCATAATGATGATGTGCTCCTCGCAGTAGACACGTTGGTATTCAAGTGAGATACGGACCGCGAGTCGCTGCAGTTGGAAATCTTTTTATTTATTTTTTTTCCCCCTCCTGTAAGTCTTGCAGCTAAACCTGTCAGGGACAACGCCCGGACCAAACAAAAACAAAAGCTGCACGGTTTATTTACCCAGCTCGGGAGTTTTCGCCTCTGTTTATCCGCAGCTCGCTGTTTGATCATGGCACACAAATATAGGTTCGCTTGTTTGGTCGGGGATAATTTGCAACTTTTGTCTTTCTTTTTTCCAGCACGGCTACAACTGCTGGGAAAAAAAATCAACCCTAATCCATCTATTGGTTCACTCATCCATCCATCCATCCATCCATCCATCCATCCATCCATCCAACAATGGAGTGCACACTAGGAGCAAAGACTGATTCACACGTTGGCTCGGTGTCTGCACCCCTGGAGGGGACAATCCATGTTGAGTTAATGTGATTACATATTGTCTACAACGATAGCAGTGCTGTTGATTATAATCCTTTTTGTACACAGGCGCTGTCTTAAAGGGCCACACACGCGTAAATGCCACAAGAATCATCGTTTTGGATCCCCAGATGGCTCAATCACCAGCAAAATGTGATCACTTGTTCTATGTTCCACCTTTCAACCCATCTTGGAAGTGTGACACAAATCAGGTGAGGACTTTTTTATTCAATCAGTCAATAACTTACCAGCCAATCAACCAACCAACAGACTTGGTTGAAATCCCAACATCAAAGTCTTGCTTTTTTCCACTTTTTGAGCTACCGGATTCAAAAAGCAAAGTAGAACCTGCAGGGACACACTGGACAGATGTTTGCATCAATAATGTTACATCCTGTTTAACTTGTAGTTAACCCTCGATAAATAAAAAGGATATCTTCCATCGAAGAGTCAATTTGCTTGGTTCTAATGCGACTTGGCTGCATTTAATTTTTTCATCAGTGGAGGTAGTTCACTGATATTCAAAGTGGTGACACTTCTGCAAGCACAGCTTGTGGGCTGGAAGGACTGAGGCAGCATGGTGCGGCTGGTTCATCCTTTATTTACGACGTTGGCCTCACTCACCAGTTCAAGTAAACAGCTGGGAGAATGAAGGGGGGCGGGGGGGGGCAAGAAATCTCCGGAGTGATTTTGCAGCTGTGTGTCATGACGGGTCAACCTTAAAAAAGTGGCCGCGCCAGGACCGAGCGCGCGGGAACGGCATTCTCCTCTGGTATGAATGTCAAAAAACAGGCTGTTGCCGTCCTATCACTAGCAAAACGAGTGACCTTACAGTGGATGAATTACCATCCCCTCAGTGCCCGGGCTCCACTCTAATAAGCACGGGATTGTTCGCAAAAAATGGGGTGGAGGAAAAAAAAGGCAGATAGAAATCCATTTGTAAGTCTGGGCTGTGACTATTAGCATGGCGATGAAGGCCCTGAGTGTTCTGCTGTGTTCAGATGTGAGTCCCAGACAATAGAGGCTGTGTTTGTTCTTCCCCGGGAAGTTTGAGAAGGACAGGAACGGGGAGAAGAAGAAGGAAAAGAGAGAAAGAGAGAGAGAGAGAAAAAAAAGGGGGAGGTCGTCAGCGGAGGGGATTACGCATTGTGAGAACCACGGGCTCTCGCGCTCGCTATTGTGGTGTCTGAATTGCTTTCCAGTACCGGGGTATTTAGTTAAGCAGATTGTGTCTCCTCACGCCCAGCGACGATCTCTCTTGGCGGCGGCTGGTGACAAGTGGCCTGAGGGACGGGGGGGACGCGCACAAACAGGTGGGTGTGGCGGCGGACGCCGTGCATCTTTGCTGGAGATGCTCTTTTGTTGGAAGATGATTAAACGCCATTCTACACATTTTTTCAGGCAAGGCTTCTTTCTTTTTTTTTTTTTCTTTACCACGGGAACGAGGGGAATCTCAGGGTTTGTAGTCTGAGGGCAGGAGTGAGGGCCTCTCGAATGCTCAGTAAACCCAAGAGTGACTTTGTGTTGCAGAGCGAGATGAAAAAATCTACAGAATTCTTGCATTTCTAAAGATGGCAGCTGATAGTCGGAAGGCTTTATTCAACTGTGAAAGAAAAAAGAAATCTAATTTAAAACGTGCTTCATACTTAGTAGTTACAGACCTCCAGTTTCCAGCAACAGATTGCAAATTGTACATAAAATTGTTGATTATTTTGACGTTTCGATCACATTTTCTGAACCCTTTAACATCCTGTTTACTGGTTGAACCCCTGAGTCCTCGAGGAATTATGATCAACAGCAAACCGCCAGTTTAAAATGGTTTGTTAAAAAGCACTTGGACCTTCGTAGATATATGTCGAGCATAGAGACAATATTACTTTTCTTCTTTCTATGACTGACTGTTGAGCTGATCTATAAATAACATGTGAAATTTCCACTCTGCTGTCACTATAGTGACGCCCTCACAGAATATAAGGCTGCATTCAAGAGTGTCACAGTGTCCTGCGACATGTCTGAGTAAACATTGTGGCTCAGCACTTTATCGGCTCTGTTTTGAAAGTACGTATGATAATTGTAATCTCCAAAGTTGTTGTTGTCTCATAGTCTTTGAGAGTTTTGTGGCCGACTTCTTTTTTTCCCCCCCTGCTATAATTAAGTCTTTATAGATAACCGTGTCTAGTTTAAATCCACAGATCCTGGTTGTTTTTGTTGTTGTTTTTAATCCGGCTTTAATAACAAGGCAGTGCCAGTTAATTGTTTTCGATGAAAAGGGAAAAGAAGCAAATAATATAATGAAGTCCGAATTAACTCAGGTAAAACAACTTGTCACAATTTTTTTGCTAAACAGCAATGATTTCCACTTGTGCGCATAAGGAAGTCCAACAAATTACTTCTGAACAAGCAGACGACTGTTTGACACCCCCGCTGCTGCTCCTGTTCAGTCTCTGGACTCGTTCGAGACCCTGAATCAGGGAACTTGAGCTGCATGTCAGTGTTTTTGTGTTACCGAGACGAACTGTACACAGCAAAGTCCCATGATAGGCTCCCGAATGACCAATTAAAGGAGGGTTTTTTTTTTCCTTCTTTTTGTTCCAAAAGAGTGATTTAAAGGAGTGAAGCTGAACAGATGAGTTTTCGTTCAAGATTTTTAAACATCTGATGTTAGAAGGAAAAAGCAGTGGAATCTATATTTAGCTCTGCCTTTCAGCCCCGCAACGTTTCCCGTATTCAATTATCCCACTTAAGACCGAGTCTGAAGAGCCACGCTTGAAAAACAACATAATTAATGCTCATATAAAGTTAGCGTTACTTAGCAGTTAGCGTCGGCCGCGCGTATTGATATTGATGTGTCAAGCGCAAAGTCAAGTGGAGGCTGCTCTTACTTTATTGCCGCGTTTCCACATTTGCGTTGGCACATTAGACACGTTCTAATAGCATCCTGGAATGATTTCTACAAAAGAGCCGCATTTTATTAGCTTCCAACGCATCACAGCCGAGTGAGGGGGGGAGGCGGGGAGGGAGGGGGGAGGTGGGGAGGGAGGGAGGGAGAGGGGGGTGATGTGACGGTCTCAGCGCATCTAGTGCTCAACATTGTGAGACTGCAGCTCATTGTCATTCTGTCATGTGGCCGAGCGGCGTTCTGTACATACAGGCTGCGGGAGGTCTGCTGGAAATGGGGAGGAAGGCCTATTAGAGGTAATGAATGGCTGTCAACCGCAGGGCACTCGCCATGTTCTGCATGTCACGCAGAACGGGAAATTTTCGTTTTGAAAGGAGAAAATTGACCGGAGAGTTTAATTATTTTATTTTAGTTTTTCTTTTTTTTTTTTTTCCAAGCATTTTTCCACTTCTGCTGGTTCATTCCCTCAGGAGACAGACACCTCCAGCTCATAGCAGAGACGGCATTATGAGAGAAATTCACGGAGCGAGTATATATATATATATATATATATGTACATCTATGCGTATGTATGTATGTTTTGCGGTGCTTTTAAAATCCAACTTTGGCCATTCACCATCATTATCAAGCGCTATCAGGATAGCTGTCACACATGGACATGTGTTCTACCAGCTTCCCGACACTTTTTCTATTTACAGACCTGCTGCTGAGAGCTTGTTGTGTGTTTTTTCTCTCTTTGGCATGTTCATTATATTTCCCCGAATTTCATCACTCATTTCTCGAAAGCCTCATCTCGCTAAATTGGCACCTAAACATCTGTTGACCTGTGCCTTATCCCAGCCAAACGCTGATGCCCTGACGCGCCCGGGGAAGGTTTTTTTATTTATTTGTTGGTAGTTTTTTTTTTTTTTCCTTTTTTCCGAGGCGGATTCCTTGGCATGTTTGGCAGCTGAGGCGCCGCTTCCTGCTAGCGTCATTCGAAGGGCTGTTGTCTGGTTTTGGCTCAGGGCGCTCGGTATGGGCACATGCTTGGCAGCCCCACGAAAGACCATAACAGCCCCACGATTCACTGGCCACTAATTGGAATGTCACTCCGCACCGCTCGCAGATACGAACGCGGCCTGTAAAG
Organism: Malacoctenus tetranemus; assembly: GCA_032274765.1. Lineage (NCBI taxonomy): Eukaryota > Metazoa > Chordata > Actinopteri > Blenniiformes > Labrisomidae > Malacoctenus > Malacoctenus tetranemus. The sequence continues at coordinate 10,857,098 of JAUESF010000002.1, read as the reverse complement.
ACATACGTGCGCGCGGCTACGTACGCGTATTCACGTTGGCGCGTTAGAATTGAATTTCAGAAATAAAAGGCCGCTTCGGTAATTGATTTTACCAGCTCGTTACAAATGGCTCTTGACAGCTAATTTACTTTTACAAGATTAAACATGAACATTATGAGCTGTTAAGGCATTAATGCTGCAAGTCGTCTCTCTGCTGAAACAACTTGGTGTGTTATACTCTATATTTTACGTCACGTACTCCATGAGGCTAACCATGCTAAAGAGGCTTGTACTTGGGCTCAGGTGAAGCACTTCACCCTTGAACACCTCACTCGTCTGTTCAGACTCTTTGTGGCACCTCACCAAACTTTATTGTGGCAGTTTTTCCTTTGACAAAGAAGTCAAATATTCCACCTTTGTAAAAAAAAAAAATGTTCTTTTTCTTTTCTCAGTGAATCCTCGTTCCAAAGGGGAAATCCATGAAGTAGTCGTCTTTATTGTTTACAACTAAGATACAGTTCTATGTTCCGTAATAGCGCCTTGCAGCCACGTAGCTTCTACATTCCTTTAGCATGTCCAGAAGTTTAACTTTTCTTCCGATAGTTAGCATCTTCCTCTGCCTTTCGGGCGTGTTCGCAGCTGCCTTTGCCGGTGCAGAACGTTTTGTCGACATTGTGCTTTTGTCATGGAGAAACTTTGCAAACACATAAATTTGTCGAGCCGAAAGCATTCTGCACCGGACCGAAACGAAGGACGGAGGAGATTGATTGACATTGGCCTGTAGTCCCTTAGCCAATCAGTAGGCAGAACACAATGTGCATTTAGACACTGTAAAAAAAACTAACAGAAAACCTGCACTAAAAAATTGCTGCGAAAGATGATCTGCGATATTGCAAGTGTTCACTGTAAATGGTATTTATTTCATGCCATTTTAATGTATTTCTTAAAAAAAGTATAATGTAAGATTAAATGAGGGATAATAAACATTAAAAAAGATATTGTAAACATTATATAAGATATAATAAATGTCAAATAGGAATAAGAATATATAAGATATAAGAAGCAGGCAAAGGTGGGTCACTCAAGCTGAGCGAAGTTTTATGAAATTTACAGAAATGCAAATAGTTCATCATAAAGACTTCAGGCCCATCATGGGGCTTTGTGTGTAATGTGCTGATATTATAGTGTCAAAAAAAACAAACTTAATTAAAACAGTTCAGAGTTACAGCTGTGACTTCTCGCTCTCGATACAAGCGATCCCACTGAGTGCTGCTGTATCACTCCAAGAGTGCTATTAAGTCAGGTTCAGGATTTCACGTCTGCATAAATATAAAGCGTCTGTGCTGCTTTTTAAAAGTGGATTGACTTTTGCGAGACGAAAGTCAGACAGGATCTATAGTTTCAAGCCAGACACACCAACGCAGAGATGATCCTTTTTGAGCGGGGCGGAAACTCTGTTTTGTTTTGGTTTTTTTTGCTGTTCTGTGACCTCGGATGACAAGCCGACTTGTTGACATGTGAACGTCGAGTTGACAGTTGATGGTTTTTGTTTGTGCGTCAGAGGAAGATGAGAAAACGCTGCGGAATTAATTTGTGTTTACATAAAGAAGACTGATGACTTTGTTAACGTTCGAGTCCTGTGAGCTTAGCTTGATTGTCAGCACCAGATAATGCATCGGTGCAGTCCAAACTAATTTGCTGTCTCGTCTGACTTTTGCTGTCCTTACACTCTTGACCCTGATCTGGGTGTGCGGCATAATTGGCGCATCGATTTGACTCATGGTTTGTCAGAGGCATGTGTGTCTCTGTTTTCCATGTCTGTGGAGACATTGATCTAATTAGAAGTCTTCATTAGTCAGCTGCAGAGTGCAGTGTCATGCTTAAGGAATGATGCTCTGGCTCTGCAACCCCCCCACCACCCACCCCTATCCCACCCCCATCCCACCCCTTCCACCCGGCGAAACACAAAGCAGAGCCTTGTCTGAATTCAAAACAGGGGGCTGTTTTTCAGCTGCCTGTGCAGGACTCGGCAGGATGCAAAACAAAACGAGGGAAAATGAGAGCCCAGACAAAGAGTTTGTCTCTCTCTTTTTTTTGTATAATGTCGTTTTGTTTGAGCTTTTTCTTTGTCTGCTTTGTGCCAAGATTGATTTGCAGCCACTGTCAGTGATGATATACTGCTGTATTCCCAATTCTTTCACGAATGGTTCCAGTCCATCCGAACCACTTCTTTGATTTCAAGCGGCATTAAACTGCAAGGATTAGCGTGTGATCATGCAAATGTCTGCATTTTCTGGTGATTACTTCATATTGTCTGTTGGAAAGCTACTTAAACGCTTAAAATGTGACATGCAAACACTTCGTTTTTGCTAAATGGCTCAAAAAGGTGAGGCTGGTGGTTCAATTCCCCATCTCGCCATTTCCATATGTCGGAAACTCCCTCAGCTGGACACTGGATTGTGTGAGCACCTTGGGTGGCAACCTTCCTACTTGTGCACGTGTGTGTCAATACAATCCAGCTTAGACAAAGTGGGTTAAAGAGGCTGCTGGTGGAAGGCCAGAGCACAAAGAAAATATTCCTTTGTTGATTCATCGTTGCTTTAAATGCACGTCAGACCTACAAACGTGACGTCAAAGACATAACTATACAAAACGGTCAAAAGGGGGACATGGCGGCAGAGAAAGGCGCCTATTGATGGTGACGTGTGTGACAGGAAGAACGAGGAGCCGCGTGGTGAAAAGTGAACCAGATCACTCTGATTTCAGGGCAGCAGTATGCTTCCCATTAACATATATGCACTTTAATGCAGAGGCTTAGTGGGGCTGCAGCCCGGGGCAATGGCTACTGTTCAGCCCCCCCCGACTGTGCGCGTTCGCTTTATGTTGTTCCCACTCGATCCGGATGAACAAGATGGCTCACAAGGTTATAACTGTTGTGTGTGCCAACATTGCTCATGCTTTTTACTCTCAAATGTGAGAAGTGAATGCTGCCCTGTATAGAGGAGCTTGGTGCAGACGGAGCGGCGTGCCGTCTCCTGTTAGATACTGAAAGTGTCAACAATACGCAGATAAGCCCTCAGAACTTCACTGCTGAATATGCGTCTGGGTCTGATGAGTCACCTTTTTTCCTTTACACGGCACAGATTGGCTGCTCACCTGTCCGACATGGATGTGCTTTAGAAAAAAAAAAGGAGGCAAACAGGTCAAGGCTGTGTGATGCTGTTGGAAAACAGCTCGCCGGGGAGCCGTGGGTGCTGCCGTCTGTGTGGATGTTACACTGACATACACAGCAACGCTTACCTCAGCCTTGTTGTGGATCCTTGAAGGTCCTTACGTTTAAACGATGTTTTTTCCAGATTGAGACGGTCCCTTTAGGCTGGATATTATGACCTTTTGGCAGCCCACAGAGGTTCCAGGAATAGACTGAGCACCACAAGTCGTTGACTTCGCCTCAATTATCCAAATACCCAAACCAACGAGTGAATCTCAACATTATGCAGATGGTCACAACCTTATGGCAGAATGAAGCAGTGTCATGCTGCTTTGTTGCTGAGGTTCATGAAGTATCTGCTGTTGTCACTGAAAAGGGCTCAACTGTTTTAACTTCCTTTACTGGTTTTTCTTCCACCTGTTTCTCAGAGGTGTCCCGTTAACCATCAGCTGCTCTGTTTGTTTGCATTGTCATGGTGCAGACAAACTCAGTCCCAACTAACTTTTTCCAAATAAGTCTGTAGGCACAAACATAAGAGCAAAAAAATAAAAGCGGTTTATTATAAAGCCGTCGCACCTGCTAATTTATTCTTTTTCGGCAGGCACAATCTGAGGAGCCTTTGGGGCGTTCATAGCCCAGGGGCCTCCATTTATATCAGGGCACCCCTGCCCATGCGTGGTCTCGTGGAAGTGAAATGTTTAAAGTTGCCACCTGCCTGAAAAACCGCCTCTAGACATGTCCTTCAAAGAACCGCTCTTTACATTTTAATTGTTCCAGGAGGCTGCACATCTCTATTTTTACCCGGAAAAGAAAGGAGAATCTGTTCTTGCAAATTCACCTGCTATTTTTTTGTTCTTTTTCTCTTTAGCCAAGTTTAGCCAGCTCGGCTTGATTAAAGTCCACGGGTACTTTTGCCAACTCTGCAATGTAATTAGCTCACTTTGAATTTCACATACTTTCTTTCGTAACAATAAAAAGGCAGAATCCTTCTCACACAATGTATAATTAAACACTTTTTAGATTTTATGTCACTCTAACAGAGACTTCAATTTCACTTTGCAATCTCCGTGCACCGCTGGAAATCTGTCACTGCCGACATTAATTGAATTGTAAACTTTTATTCCAGAGATATGAGCACGCATACAAACCGCATCGTGACCCGGTGGGATGCGGCGTTTCCCTGGATCCCGAGTCCTCGTGTCGGCGAATGAAGAATCGGCCCGCGCGGGAGCAGTGACATCCCCCCGGTCTTCCGTCCACTGACGATGGGCAACGCTGAGGAAACGCACCGGTGGACGGTAAAGATGAGCGCGCCGAGTGTTCTGGCGGTGGTGACGGTCTTCTCGATGATTCCTGGCGGCGTGCTGAGCGACATGAGAGCCACTCCGGGTCTGGAAGCCCAACAATTGGCCCAGGGGTCCCCTCATCTGCACCGGCGCCTGAAGAGAGGCTGGATCTGGAAACAGCTGTTTGTCCCCGAGGAAGATCCCACTCCTCGCGTTATTGGCCAGGTACCGCTTTATGTTGAACGTCCGCCATGTCCTTGATACGCTGCTTCCCTTTTGAAAATGCATGTTTTTTAAGTTACCAGAGAAAAGGATGTCCTCCAGCTTTCATATCTCCCCCTTTCTCTCGCTCTCTTTCAGCTGAAATCCGACTCTGACCGGGGCGAGTTTTCCATCAAGTACATTTTATCAGGCGAAGGCGCCGGAGATGTGTTCGAGATCGACGAGAATTCCGGCGAGATCTGGACGCTGAAGAAGCTGGACCGCGAGGAAAAGGCCTTCTATGTGCTTCAAGCCCAGGCGATCAACAGGCGGTCCAGCGAGCCGGAGGAGCCCGAGTCCGAGTTCATCATCAAGGTGCAGGACATCAATGACAACGTTCCCCAGTTCCAGAACGAGCCGTATGTGTCCAGCATCCCGGAGATGTGTCAAGTTGGTAGGTTGGATAAAACAAAGAGGAAGCTTCTTGTAATGCTAATCAGCGAGTTATGAAGACACCCAGCTGCATTTAAAGGAACAGTACACTAAAAAAAACCCTCAAGATAGTTCAATCTGATGTTTGAGTGCAGTTAATACAGAAAGTTTACAATCAAAACACCTAAAACAAATGAGCAAATATGATATATTTTGTTTCATGCAGAATAATACTTCAAATTTGTAAGATTATACACACTTCTGATCACCGTCTGACATTTGTTTTTAGGATGTTTTGTAATTATTGTCAAAATAAGTTACATTACTGTTTTGTTTGTGAAGAAAAGGTCCAACTTTTGCTGTTGCACTCTAGGAGAAACAAAAACAACTTGATCTCTAACGGAGATGATTCCACCCCCCGAAATTAAATCCTGACTGAAGATGATGAGCAAAAGGTTATATATGAGTGCCTGTCATCTGTCCCCCATCCAGGAAGTTAAAAGTATTGCGTTTCATTTCGTGGAGCCTTTGTGGATAGGTTTCTTAAATAATGTTATTAGAACCACTGGCCTTTCATACCACAAACATTACCATTTCAATTTATATGTAATCTGCTTTTGCGGCGTAATATCTCGCGCGTAATAAATCACAATGCGTTTGACTTGGAGAGGAAAGAAAGTGAGGGGGGAGAAGGCTGGAGAAAGCTGGAATCCGTGCCTGCGTCCGACACAGAGAGCATTCTGGGAAAGGTAGAGTGGAGGAACGAGGGAAAGATGCCGTCGAAAGCAAGGTGAGAACAAGGACACGGTCAGCGTGGAAAAAGGGGAGTAAGTGTGAAAGATGGAGAGGTAAAGCTGAATGAGTGCGAAGGAGAGGAGGAGGAGGAGAAGAAGAAGAAGGAGGGGTGGAGGCGGGGTGGGGGTGGGGGTGGGGGGTGGGGGGGTGGATGGGGGGTTGCCGCCCCAGGGCTGGAGAGGTTGTGCCGCACACC
>JAUESF010000002.1:10825771-10850898 GCA_032274765.1 Malacoctenus tetranemus | reverse complement strand
GATGCAGCCACAGGGCTGGAGAGGTGGTCACGCACACCTGCACAACCTCGCCTGAGTCGCGAAAGACCAGCGCTGCCCTCCCCCTCCTCCTCCCCCCCTCCTCCTCCTCCTCCTCCTCCTCCTCCTCCTCCTCCTCCTCCTCTTCCTCCCCCCAATCCCTCAATCTTCCTCGCGCCTTTTTTGTCAACAGCCCTCCTCTTCTAACCCTACCGCAGCCTCACTCCCTCGCCCCCCCCCACGCGTCCTCCTCCATTTCCGCTGCCCACCCCCTCTGAGCCAGACAGACAGACCCTGCGGGACTGAGGCATAATCACTTTATTTCCCCGTCGACTGGAACTGCTGCCCGAGCTAACTCCGGCTGTGTGATCCCCCCCTCCCCTCCTCACTCCACCCCACCTCACTCTCTCTCTCTGTCCCCACCCCCACAGGGACCACAGTGGCCCAGGTGACAGCCACAGATGCTGATGATCCCATGTTTGGAAACAATGCCAAGCTCATTTACTCCATCCTGCAGGGGGAGCCATACTTCTCTGTGGAACCGAAAACAGGTAAAATAAAGAAGGGTCATAAAGCTTTTAATTTGAAAGGCTTTTGTTTTAAAGGGATTGATGAGTGAGAGAGAAAAAAGCTTGAATTTGACACATTTTTAGGTTGTTGGTTGAAAACAACCCGACTGTTTCGGACGAGTCTGAGACTTCGCCTGACTTTGAAAATTGCATTAGTTTCCATAAGTTTCTCTCTTTAAACAACTATTGACCGACGCGACTCGTCTTGAGGCCATCAGTTCGAGTTCACACCACCAACGGAGAATTGATTCCGCTAATGTCCGTGAACGTGCGTTCACGCTGCTTTCCCTTGTGTCACACGTGGGTCAGCCGGCGCTTCCCACACAGATCGTTGACACGAGCTGTGAGGAGTCGGGGGAGGACACCATTGATGATGAAGAAAAATGTCCACAGACTCTAATGCAAACGAATGCAGTATGTAAACGGGGTGGGGATAAAAATAGTCAGACTTTTCACAGCCACGTTTTCTTTTTTTTGTCCTCACTGAGGAGATTTCGTTTTGACTCGGAGCCACAAATAAGTTGAAGTTTTGCTGGTGGCTCCGGGTGACCTTTGGCGATAACTGTGGACAGAATCAGTGTTTTCCTGATGCCGCAGATTTGGTCTTTATTTTTATATATTTTTTATTTCTTTATGGAGATCAATACAAAAACAAGAGCTTCAGTTTTGCACTATTGGACTTTTCGCACCTCGACCAATCCTGAATACTATTGGTGTTACATGCTTTATGCTGTGGTTCAATAGGGAGACATTCATTTATTGAGAGGCTTGCAGAAAAAAAATTGTATTGTACAAATGTAACAGTCAATCAATAAGCAATTAACCATTTACAGGGCACTCATTGGAAAACTTTGAGATGGAAAGGTTCAACCCGACAGTTTTTGAAGACTTTTACTTTTTTACTTCTGTGTATTTTTAAAGTAAACATTTCATGTCAATAAAATCTGATAAAATGTGTCTAATAATGTGAAAATAATCAAAAGAATCATCAGTTTCTAGCTTCAGTATGACTCGCAGAACATGGACTGACATCCTTTTTGGCTTTCTTCCATTGTTGTCTTCAAATTGCAAGTAACAGGAAGTTACCATATATAGTCGGCCGCCTGATTGAGGGTTGAGATGTTGATCTCAAAGGCAACGAGTATCAGATAAATTTGCAAAAAAAACAACCTAAATCTTTTGATCTTAATTGTTTACTGCAGCCTCCAATCTGGCCAGAACAGAGGAAGCATCAACTCATTTGATGGACTTCTTAATATTTCTTGCTGTGCTGATTAAATTTGAAGATTTGACATTTATTGTGGTGCAGTCAGACTGCACAAAGTGCGCGGTGCTCTCCGCCACTTAATGGCAAACTTTGTTTACTTCCATTTGAATAAAAAAGGCATAAAGAACCACCCACAGCCGCGTTTGATGCTGTCTGAGTGAATCAGTGTCCCTCCTTCATCCCCCCGTCCCCCTGTCCCCCCCTCCCTTGTCTGTCTCCTCCACCTGCAGGGATCATTGTAACGTCCTGGCCCAACATGGACCGTGAGGCCAGGGACCAGTACCTGGTGGTGGTGCAGGTGAAGGACATGCTGGGCCTCAGCGGCGGCTACTCCTCCTCCACCACGGTCACCGTCAGCCTGACTGATGTCAACGACAATGGCCCCACGTTCCAGCACCGTGAGTCACTCACATGACTCACAGTGATGCAAACGCTGGGCCACACACGCTCACTCACACAAGCACACGCACACACCCGGGGAATCGATGAAAGGGTACGAAGCATGGCGGGCTGCAGGGACGTGTTTAATATTATACCTACGAGGTATTTATTTGATGGCGCCCCCCCCTACCCCCCCCTCCGGTTCGGGGCGGGTGGGTTCGCCCCGCCAGCGCCGCGGTCGGCTGTGCGCGTCACGTTTTTTTTTTCAGCCTCGGCAGTCGGAATTAAAAAGGAAGAGAGCGGAGGAACGAGAGGGAGGGGGAGCGAAAGAGACAGGCGGTGGGGGGGACGGGTGGCGGGCGGGGGGCTGCTCTCTCCGGCTCATCTGCATGTGCACGTGTGCCACACACTGGATGAATTTAATCATTCACACATGAAAGGACATTTGTCATGACCTTTGGAAACAAACCTGGGCTTCTCGCCGGTAAACCTCACTAAATGAACGCCGCGCCACGAAATCAATTCCATAGGTGCAGAACGGCGAGGACAATGCTTTTAACCATTAATGCGGCATTGGCATTCTCCGCAGGTCCGACTGTATCTTGTGGACTCTGTGTTCAGTCAAAGGGGTCTCATAAATATTGCATGGCCACACTTCACTTTGAACTCTGCCCTCTGTTTTGTCACATAATTACAAATTATTATCAGCAGGGATTATTTCCCCCCCCCCTCCTTAGCAGCAGCTGGTTGCTTGTCGAGTCCCTCCCAGTTGTGGCAGCCGTCCAAATGGAGTCACTCATACACACAATCGCGCTTTCTCATCTTCTTATTAGAGTTAGGCTTGGATTATAGGGAGTTGCCACAACTTATCTATGACTCACACAAATTGACCCTCCACCACAATGTTCTCCCCTCCTTATCACTTTACACCCCAGCACACTCTCCTGACTGGCTATTAACAGCTTACTGTCATCCTCTGCGCGCATTATTTTTTTGTTTTTGTGGGAAAACTTTATTATTGTTGTTGTTGTTTCTCTGAAACGAATCGTCTTCTCAACCCGTCCTCGCTCTCTTGCCCGAGCGCCACTTCTGGCCAGGCGCAGATTTGATATTCCCCTTTGATATTGCGCTCGAACGTTTCACCTTCTCAGGCTAATGATGTGGATGACTTTTAAAAGTCTTTTGTTTCCAACAGACCTGTACACCTTTGGCGTCCCTGAGAACGCAGCCATGGGAACCACGGTGGGACGGATCATGGCGGTGGATGGCGACGTCGGCGTCAACGCTCAGATGACCTACAGTCTGGAGGATGACCTGGAGAACCCCCCCGCGTTCGTCATCAAAACGGACCCGGTGACGCAGGAGGGCGTGATTCTCTTAGACAAGGTAGACCCATTGAGTTTGAAGAGTGTCAAACTTCCTGTGGGCTGTATGTGAGCCCCTTAAATGAGTACAGCCACGGACGGGTCGCCAATCGCAAATGCAGGGAGACACACGGACACAAAAGCAACACAACGAAACTAACTGAGTTGAAAACGTTGCTTTGCCGAGCATCTTTGTCGTAACAAAGATCAGTTCCCAACAGTTAAAATCTGCAACCTCTTTACAAGCTAATTATATCGATGTAAATAAACAGCGTTTGACTCCTCCGCAGAGACAGGGAGCGTAAAAGTCTTAGTTTTTATGAGTGAACCACCAAAACGGATTCACCGTGACCCAGTAGCTCCATCTGTTCCGAATCAAAGGAAACATGGGGAGACTTTGGAGCTACATCCAAATCAGAGGGGAAAAACAACAAAAAAACGCACTATTAATAAAGATTAGATGAACGATATTAGCTTGAAGTATTCATTTGAATTTGTGTATAGGAACTCGAAGCCCTGAGGTCCAAGTGGAGTGATTCAGTCCCAGGAAGGCCCACCTGTTGGAAATAACGTGTGGTTATGTTTTCAGTGCATTTCTACAAGTGGAAACCACTCAAACTCAGGATTAAACCAGATCCTACTGCTTCCTTCTTAACCCGCTGTTGATTTTTTCCGACACTCTTAAAGCTTTTCCTTCGAGCTACATCGCGGCACTAATTATATCACAAACCAACACATGCGCCTGTCTGAGTCATTCCGAGAACGCGGCAATAGTTTGCATTCTGCTTTCTGTTTCCTGTCATTGTGACGTCAATCAAAAACACAGCATTTTTTTTAAGTGCATGCATACAGCTCGCTGCTTATTGACATTGACTGAACAAAGTCCACATGTGGTCTGAGTCACGTCCTGCTGATGATCTTCTGTCGAGTACAACTCGGCATAAAGCCGATTGAAGAAGCCGGGACTCTTTAAGCCTGTTTAATGACGTAAACAAGCCGTTCTCTCTGTAAGAGCGATTCGGGCTTTTAAAATCCACCGTCTTTCCCTCCCAGCCTCTGGATTATGAATCCAGGAGACGCTTCGTCATGGCTGCCGAGGCAGTCAACGACCACGTGGACACGCGCTATTTACCCCTGGAGGAGTTCAGCGACAGGACAACGCTGAAGATCGTCGTGCAGGACGTGGACGAGCCACCCGTCTTCCTCCCGCCGACGGCGCCCGAGTGGAAGGTTCCCGAGAACGCCGCCATGGGGACGGCGGTCGGCAGCGTCAGCGCCCGAGACACTGACACGGTCAACAGTCCCATCAGGTAACGTGGAAGAATGGCGCGTGCCAACCATAATCCACGACTGGTGTGACAATGAGGATGGGGGACGGTAAAGGGGGGGGCGCCCTATCGGTGTGGGCAATACATCCGTGGACGATTTCCTCCACAGGGTGAGAAATCGCCCCATTTCAGATAGCGTCAGTGGCTCGCTGCTTCCATTCTTACCCTTGATCTCTGGATACCCCGTACACGGTCATATTTATCTCATATTACTTTAGTAGGAAATGAGCCCTGCTGAATAAATCATGACAATATTTTTTTATACCTCACAGGCTTTTCTATCTATCGCCGTGGTATTATCACAAAGCGACGTGGCCGGGACGTGGGAATGTAATAAAGCACCATGCGAGGTGGCATATGGAATTGAGATTTGCGGTAATTTGCAAGTGGGGCACGTCGCCGAGGAGGCAGCAGTGCTGCCGGTGCTTGTAGTCCATCTCGGCAGAGCTTAAGAGTGGCAGGTGCCGCATATCATCCTCAGCGTCGCGTCGATTACTGTCCCAACGGTGACAGTGTCTCATTGATTAATAAATACGGGCTGACATTTTCGGGGGTTTCCACAGTTCGGGTAAATATGATTAAGTTTCCTGTGGTCAAATTGGCCCGGTTCCCGTGTTGTTATCAGCGGAGCGGCTCCCAGCAATGATTCATCACTCTGGAGCTCTAATTCACTGTGGTGCTCTAATCACGTATATTAATAAGCGTTAAAGGTACGGTGATGTGAAAGGCCTGTGTGAGCATATGCAAACACTTGTTTCTGTTTGCAGTGTTATCAACAGGCTTACCAAACTGAAATTCATGAATTCATTAAAACAAAAGAAGTTGCCCTTATATTAATGAATGGAATGATGAATAAATAACAAAGGGTTAATATGTCAAGGCTTTGACAGAAAGAAGGAATAAATGAGTATTTACTCATATATGCTCTTTATATTAGTTTTCTAGAGTGTTAAAAGGTTAAAAAAATTAAAGAATCTGACTTTTTGATCACAATAGTTATCAAATCATTCAAGCAGTAAGTCAAAAATAATTCCTACAAGGTCTTTTATTTTAGAATGACAGGACACTACCACAAATGTTTGCATTGTTTGATGTTTGATGCAGTATTTTCATCATATATTAAATGCATTAGTGCTGTGATGAATGTAGTTGTAATAGCTAATAAATTATATCCTGAATGGCCTAAAAAACAGTTCTGATGAAAGGCTGAAATTTCAATCTGGTGAAATGGGAAGAAACCTTTATTGAAAAGCCAAAAACTTCCTCCATCACCCACCAGTAACAAACAAGAAACATTGTGTGGACATCCAGGTGCCAAAAGACATTCTCTGTATCTGGCTCTTGTCCGTTTACGTCACTCCAATACAAGTGCAACAAATAAAAAAAATGTTCTTGGCCATATTTGAAATGAGTTACGTGATTGCTTGATTACAGTAAACGAATAAAACCTCATTGAAATAATTGTGTTTTTGTTGCCGTGTGACGTGAGGACCATGTTGTTCCACAATATTGTTGCTGCCTCACACATGCTCGTGTGGCTATACTCGCTTTGTTGGATATCCGTCAACAGTTTCCAGGAAAAAAAAAGAAAAAAAATTGAGCAGTTTGCCTAATTAATCTCCCCGTGGTATCGCAGTGTTTTGTCTGCCCAGAAAACAACCTTGCCTGCTAAATGTGCTTCTCTGTGATTTTTCTTCCAGATATTCCATTGACAAAAGGAGCGATCCCACAAAAGCTTTCAAAATAGACCCGAACAATGGGACTATAACTGTCGCGAGAGGTTTGGATCGAGAGGCTGCAAACTGGCACAACGTGACGATTGAAGCCAAGGAAACAAGTAGGAGAAGCATCATTTGATTATATTCAGCAATGAGAGAGTGAAACCTTCCTTCGTTATCCCAATCCCTGTTTCTAAATTCTGTTTTTTTCCCATTTCCACTCCTCGATAGCTTGCAGTGGTCGAGTGCGGCTCACTTATCCGTCCATCTGTTGATCTATCTGTGTCGTGACTTACTAACTCTCACCATGTGGTTGGGGTAGAGTTGAGGGTCAGCGAGACATGGCATCACGGTGGTGCTGCTCAGATGTCTCTGTAACCTCCCAAGGTCGTCTTGGTCTGACCTTGCCCGAGCTGCCTGCAGACGGTCCACCTCCAACACTAACGCCCAACCTTGACACCCAAATCAAAAGGCTTGTGAAACATGGCTGCCTGTTGGTTGACTTCGAGCCCCCACAGCCTAACCCTTTCACAAAGGCCACCCTGAGAAGAAAATCCCATTGCGTCTGCCTGAATAAATGATCTCAAAGCTTCAGTCATGACCAAAGGTTCATGATCCCATGCGAGCGCGGGGATTGTAGGTTGAGGGATTTATAGGGTGTGGGGGGGGCTTTGACTTGCTGCTCAGCTCCCCCTTCAACCATGACGGTCTGCAGCAGCACCTGCGTTACATCTGCTGCTTGTTAGAGAGCAGAGATGATATCATGATCCTCTCATTGCTGGATTGTTCTTCAGAGTCTCTTGAAGGCCATCTGACCGCTGTTTTAACACCGGCTCCCTGAACTCATCCAATTCCACCACTTTTGCCCCTTCTAGCCGGGTTATAACTGGATCCAGAGCCAAGTGTTCCAAGAACCAATCAGGACTCCTTGGCTTGACTCCAACCACCTTTCCAAATGGCCGTGTCCATCCGGGCGCTGCTCACATGAGAGTGGAAGTAATAGTTGAGGTCTGCCAGTGGGGTTTTTCCACCTACTTACTGGAAGGCCGAGGGAGGCACCTTGTTGTCTGCCAGGATAAACTCAGACTGTAGAAACTGGTCTGAATCACCACTTGAAGGCGGAGCTCCTTGGTGCCAGAGTGATGGGTTTCTTCAAGGGTGATCTCAACCCATCAGTCGTCGAACTTCACCATCCACCAGTTAATACTCCTGACCTTTTTCTTTTGAATGTTCCTTCATTCTTAACTATCCACTTCTTAGTTTTTCAACTGCTTGTTAAGTATGTTTCCCTTTTATAAGCATTCAGTGTATTTTCTCCTTTTCAAGTATTTTATTTTGTTAACCAACCAATATTTATCCAGCACTCTTTATTTCCCAAAATGTATTTTTCATGTTTACAAGGGAATCAGTACTTCAAAACATTTTAACCATTATTTTCAGTTACTTACTGGTTTTAGATAAACAAATTCAACCTATCTAATCAAATTTAAATCTAACCTAACTGTTCTAATTTAAATCTGATTTTATAACCTCCATTTTTGGACCCATTTGTAAGACTCAGGGATGGTAAACGGTCCCAACTCGGTGTGAGTGACGGGGGAAAAAAAGGTTGAAAAATCACTGACAAACTCCTAAATTTCAACCCACGATTTACTATTTTTCACTGTTCAGTCAATTATCTTGTTTTGGTGAAAGCTGTGTGAAATTGATGCCCACTTTTTTTTTTTCGCCCCGCAGTCTTGATGCGATGACGACTAAACATTTGTCAGTCTTAAGTGTTATTCTGACAGAGCTTTTACAAAGCATTTATGATACATGCACCCAGTGGACTCCAGCGGATGTCTGTCTTCACTACTGCAGCCCAGAACCATTTATCCTCCTCTGTGGTGGTGTTCATCAAAGTGCTGGACATAAACGACAATGTGCCAAGGCTTGCAAGAGATTACCAGCCATATATCTGTGAAGGGACGCAGGCGGGAGAAGTATGTATATTATGATGCACTGATGTTGATGATTCATTGTGGAGCTGAGTGGCAATCCAAATTTACATGAATGCGATTCGTAAAATATACATAAATGTAGTTTTTAAAGGTCCCTGTAACATTATACATCATAGCGGCACAGTTTTTAGGGGGGGGGGCATAAATATTGCAGTGATCCCCAACTTTTATTTATTTTTTGCTGAGTTGTTGTGTTAAATTGTACCTGTGCCCCATCCTCCACCCAGACCACTCACCTCCGCCCACCTCCACTACGCACAGCCACTGCTCCTCAATTGATTCAGTTGAAATGATTTAATCAGAACGCACAAATGGAGGTCTTCAAAATAAAAGCAATGAATCACGCCCCTGGTCGTGTTTATAATCCAACGAGTCCGGCTGCACTTCTCTTTAATGTCCATTAATAATCCTGACCACTTCAAATCAGGCAGCGCCTGACAGAGTGCAATAGTCTATGTTAGGGGGGGTTCAGGGGGCTAGAGGGGCTCAAAGTTTTACAAAATTACAATTGCACATTTCAGAGAATTTACCGGAATAGGACAGTTTCAGGAATGTCGGGTTGACCTGTGAAACCGTTCATTGCTTTTATTCTGAAAGTTTCTGTTTGATGATGTAATGTTTTTTCCATGAGTGTTTGGCTTCATTGTAATGCTTTGATAAATTTAGGAATGAACAGGGGGGCCACAGCCTTTCTTAAAGAAAATATAGGTGAACTCCACAAGTATAAATTTGGGAGACATGGCAAATACTTCATGTGTTCACTTGGAGCATTTAGAAATGTTTATGTTGCATGATGTCTCTGTGTCTGTGTGTGGTGCTCATGTTATTTTGCATCGGTGTCTCTCAGCTCATTCAGCTGCTCAGCGCGGTGGATCCAGACGACCCCGCGGAAGGACACCACTTCTACTTCTCCATGGTCCCCGAGAAGCACATCAATCCAAACTTCACTATCAGGGATAATCAAGGTTGTAGATAATTACACAATAAGGCATATGAATGTGTCTCAGTGAGAGTTTGTATTCCTAAGCAGGTCACGGCGGCTTTGTCTGGCTCACTGCTCGAAGTCAAAACTCCTTTCATCTGCTTCAACATGTTGTATTTTATACTTGAGTTAAGTGACAGTAGCAGTGCAGAAAGCCTTCAGAATTACTAACTCCTCAGTTATTGTTACAGAAACAAAGCTCTAAACAAAGTGAAACTGCTTCTCCGGCTCTGTGTCGCCTTAGCCGACACTGAGGCATCAATACGGCTCCCTGGATGACCAAAAATGTTTTCCGAGGTCATGTGCGCCGCGCTGCTTCTTGGGTTGGTGGCGCGACTCCGCGAAGATGTCGTCAGTTCATTGAGGTTGCACAACTCAGCAGACTTTTTGTTGCGAGGCGCTCTCGGCACTTTCAGTGTTTTCCTTTGGACCCAGTCAGCTCTCCTGTTCCTCCCCATTTATTTCCAGTCTGCTTTTTTTAATATTGGTAACTGAGCTTAGGCTCTGTTGGCTGTAGTTTGCATTGAGACATGTGTGAGTTGTATCGATCTCTTCTTCTCGCTCTTGGCATAAAGACAAACAAGTGAAATTCTCTCCAAAAAAAGACCTTCTTTCTTGCATTTTTCCATGTAGACACAAAAAGCAAAAAACTCAACTGTATGTAAAGATATTTCCATAACATAGAAAAATCGACTGCAATGCAGATTTCTGTTTTGACATTAATCAGCCTGTGGGCCAGTCTGACTGATTTTTCAGTTGTTACAGACTGTCTGGAAGCTCAGTACTCAAACTGCGAAACCTTCAGCATGAACCAAAAAATAATGCCGTGGCGGAAAAAAAAAAAAAGAAGCTGACTTTTTCTGTGAGAGGCTGAAGGCTGTGGGTTAGAGAGCGAATTCATGAAGATGCTGCACTTACCCACATGACGACGAAAAACAACCCGGCACAGCTGTCAAACCCCGCAACCTGCAACAATGCGACAATTTCAGGAGCGAGGAACGGCTTCTAATCACAGGAATCCAAAGTGAGATGAGCACAGACGTGTTGTTTGGAACAGTTAATAAAATTCAAAGCGCGCGTCGTGCGTTCTGAGACTGAGTCCTCCTCCAGCAGCCAATCTGAATCGTTTTGCCTCGCAAAGCCATCGCGCCGCCGCGTCGACTCGCGTTTTTTTTTTTAAGTTTTCAAACAGAAACAGTGGCGAGAATTGAACAAACAGTCCCGCTTAAAGTATGCAGCGTGTCTGAAGGAGCCGCTGCGAAATGTATGCAGGTGCAAAGCACGGGTGGTTAGCCACGCAAGCACAGCAGTCCAGTCAGCAACCCGAAAATGAATAATGAATCAAGGGGGGGGAAGCACATTTATTAAAGCGCATTTCCATACGCCACGAGGCTTATTTGACTTTAAAGAAGTTTTCATTCAGCGGCCTGATGAAGTCCTGCAGGAGCGCCCTGGAACCGAAACAAATTTCCCAAGTTCACTTATTCACACACAACAATTTGATTCCGTGAACTGCCGAGGCCTCTCGGAGAGCACCGAGATCGGCTCTGGAATCACATTACGTGTGTCAGTTCACTTGTTATTCTCCTTATTTTTGGATTTCCCCTGAAACGCGTGCACTCGCTTCAGGTGCAGCAGTGTACTGAAAACGACAACACCCCCCCCTCTACCTTCTTTTCCTTCAGACAACACGGCCGGCATCGTGGCTCGCCGGAGCACGTTCACCCGGAAGGACCGCACCCACTACCTCCTGCCTGTGGTGGTGGCGGACAGCGGCGCCCCCGCGCTCTCCAGCACCAGCACGTTGACCATCAGCGTGTGCAGCTGCCAGCCCGCCGGTCACTGCCCCTCGGGAGGGGTGGAGGCCCTTGCCCTGTCCATGGGGGTGAGCCTTCAGACCCTGGTGGGGATTCTGGTCTGCCTGGTCACACTCTCAGGTGAGCCGACGCAACGTCTGCGGGTCGTGTTGTTTGATTTTTTCTTTTTTCTCGATGCCGCTCCTGTCTGGATAGCCATCCCCCGGATATCTTCAAAAGCAGGAGCGCACTCGCATTTATTAAAGTTATTTTGGAGTTTGGTCTCCTGGAGGCCCACATTCAGCTTTGAAATTCAAACCATAAGATCTCCAGAGTGCGCGGCAGTTAAACAAGAAGTTATTTATACGGAGAGAAAAGTGTGAATCTTGAAGATTAGATGAGTCATAAATTGAACTCGTTTAACAAGACATCGCTGGCAGGTTCACTCAAATATGGAAGGTCAAAATTCATTACGGCTAATGTACTTTCGGAAGGAGAAGGACTTTGTTTCGATGAGTTCTGGTGTTGGAAAATGAGGGAATGATAGATACCACCAGGGTGTGAGTTGTTTAGGAAGCCCTCGCCCTCCCCCCTTCCCCCTTCCCCCTCCCCTCTTCCCTCCTCCCGTTGAATTATTTTCATCAGACCAGAAAATCTTTATCTCCCTCTCACAGTGATTAAAGCTACTTCAGCAGCAGACCAGACAAAACACAGCCAATAATTGTACACCAAGTGGTCCTTTCACACAGTTCGAGTGACACTCATACTATTAACTCTGAGATCACACAGATTTTGCTTGATGACTTCCATACATTTTTTCATCACAACAAGCGATTATTGCAGGAATCCAACAGCAACAAAGTGATTCAGAGAACGTGTGCAAACGAGAGGATTTTACTACATTATTACACTCTCACTCTACTTCAGCTATCAGTTAATAGGATTTTAGGGAGGTTATTCCTCATATTCACAACTGTTTCTTTCTGGATGCACACAAGTGTTTTGAACAGAGCTTATTTCAGGATTGTAAAAATCTAATCACGCACGCACGCACGCGCTGATTTTCCTCCCGCATCGCATCCTGTGCCCTGATTCTTCAAACCAATAAACCAGGTGCTAATACAGAGCTACCTGTCATCAAAATTTCCTCATGACATCAATGTGAAAGGCTGCTGCGGGGTAAACAAAGCTCCGTTCCTCCAGACATCAGCATGATTGACAAGTCAGACGTTTGGCTAAACAAGATTACTTCTTCCACGGGCCTTGTTGCAAATATAGTTTGTTTTGTTTACACTAGAAGACTGAAGCGAACTCAGGAGGTGGTTGTTTTTCACACCGCAGACTCACAGAAGACTTCGCTAATGATGTAGACTGAGAATTTTGGAGGAAGGAAAAACATTACTGATTTTGAATAACGCCAGGCATCTATTGCTGCTCATCCGTTGGGCTTAACCAGCAGATCAAACTCCCCGAAATGCGCGCGCGGTCTTTTTAGGAAGCCCATCAAATGGCAATTTTCACCATTTCTCTGTAATTCTGTTGTGAAAAAAAGTCATTCTTTTTGCAGCGGATCTGTTGAGCTAAAGCACTTCCGTCTCGCATCACGTTGGCAAGTATGATCATGTGTTAAACAGCAGGATTTTTCATTAACAAATTTGCACTTTAGTTTGAAGCCGCTTCCTTCCTTTTCCTTTTTTTTTTTTTTTTTTTTTCAAAACTCACCAGCGTGCCTTTAACACACACTTTTAAAATGCTGAAAGCTTGCTGAGCAATGATGTCAGGTAATGAGCGTATTGGTTGCAATACATCAGCAGCAATGCCATCCTGGGACATTGATGGGTTTGCATAGTGAAGAGCTTTATTATGACCTCGGCTGCTTTGTGTCCTCCCTGTGCCCATCACATGAAAGATTAATGACAAAACCTGCTATGCTAACATTCTGTCGGATGAAAACAATAGTCGGTGGGAAGAAAAAAAGGAGCCGGTGTTCGGTGCCACATGGAGCAAATAACAACGCTTTCTTTATGTGTGAGCGCAAATTAAAAGAGATAATTTATTGCTTAATTTGTCCTCATTTTAATGTTTTGCATCCTTGACGAGATGCACAACAACAAATCTGGCTCCAGTTATTATCAGTGCACTTCCACAGTCTTTGTGCATGCTCCATCAGGCACTGTAGTTATTCTCTCACTGAGCTCATGCCCTGGTGTTTAACTGTAATGATCTCCGACTGTGTTGTGTCTGCAGTGCTGTCAGTTCTAATGCTGATGGTGAGGAGACACAGGCGGAAGCAGCAGGAGGGGCTGGAGGTGGAGGTGAAGGAGCTGGAGCTGCCCGAGACGGTGTCGCAGAAGGTGCTTTATTACGGCGAGAAGGGGGCCGGAGGAGCCGTCCTGGCCCGCTGCCAGCCCGCGGTCCCCCTGCGCCCCCACCCGAGGAGGAGGGAGCGGAGGCTGCGTCGGGAGGACGTCAGGGCCAGCATACGGATGTCCCTGCGCGAGTCACACCTCATTGGCCCGGAGGACGAGGTCTTCAGGCAGTTTATTCTGGACCGGCTGGCAGAGGCTGATCAGGATCCTCACGTGCCCCCGTTTGACTGCCTGCGGACGTACGCGCACGAGGGGTCAGGGTCCCCCGCAGGGTCCCTGAGCTCGTTGGACTCCCTCTCCTCGGAGCCTGAGTGCGAGCAGCCCGTTTCTAATCCCCGGCCCTGTTTGGTGAGACTCACTCCTTGGTTTGGTGGTGCGGAGGAGGACACCACTTTCTGAGGGCGCCTTCAATTTTTAATTAATTTAAATGTTGCATGATGAACGAGGACACCACATGTCCAACTAGCACTCAACAGACGACATGAAAATGCGTCAGACGTTGACTTAAATGTTGCTTTTTTTGGGGGGGTGGATCTGGCTTCGCTGTAATTCTGTTCAATATAGCTTTAAAGGTGCTGGCTTACTTTTTTTTTCTTTATACCTTTCCACACGGACACGGCTGCTCTAAACTAAACTGGATGAAGGCTTTAACCTCAGACTCAGCGCTCACTGCCAAAAAAAAATAAAAAAATGTGTTTACCGTTATTTATTTGAAGATAAACTTCACATAAAATCCACAACTGATGCAATAATCACAAACCCAAACAGGCCTATTCTTGCTGTAATCTTTTCTTATAGATCGTTAGTTCTCTGAAATATTTGACTTCTGCAGCAGCTTGTTGTTTTTGTGTCTCAAACTCATAATGTGGATTGGATATCCATCGCCACAAAAATCTCACAGTGCCAAATTATTTTCGTTCACATTCATAAAACAACATTGATTTGTTGATTTTTTTGGGGGCGGTGGTTATTTCTACACAGGTTGAAAGTGTTTCTCTAGACTGAGATAAAATCTGGGAGGATTCGGAGGATTGGTATTGGACTTGTTTTTTGAGGGGGGAGGCGTCGCTAGTTGTTGATTCTGAAATAAGATTTTTGTGCAACATGTGTTTAGAGTAACAGGTATAAAACAAAGTTATGTAGGAAATATGCGTTCAACTCGTTCAGTCGAGTCATGTGGGTCCACGCAGACATTGCAGAGTGTTTTACTGAACTCGAGGGCATCAACTGCAAACTTTGTTCCCAATAAATCTGAGGAACTGTGTGTTAGAATTTATTGCTAAAAGTTACCCCCCCTCCCTCCTTTCCACCAATCACAAGTCATCAATCTTTTCGAGCCATATTGCGCACCAGAGCCAAGGGAGGAAACGAAAAAGAGCCTCAAACAAAACTTCTCGGCTATCGTGTTGGCAAACATCTGCTGCGTTGAACGCCGACCCACCATAATACAGCCAGCGTGGTCTTAGCTCTCCTTCGAGCTGCTTCGCAGCCAGAAACACAATATGCCTCTTTGCCTCTTTAGCTTGTTAGCTTTGTGTCCTCCGTGACGCACTTTGCAGGACGGGCGCGACGGATCCGTTTGTTCTCTGCAAACCTGCTGAAAAAAAAGAAGCTGGATGTCCTGAATGAGCTATCTTGGCTTGTTTTGATGGTGTGATGTCACAGCTGCAGCCATACTGACGTGTTCATAGTCATATTTATTGGCACTTGTAATCCTTTTATCATATTGCTGTTTTATATTTAGATTTTTGGCCAATACTTTGTTTTGCATGTTCCCTCATTTGTAAAATCCACATGTATTTGCCTGCAGAATTTCCTGAATGCAGATCTGATTTGAGATTTTTTCCTCCATCTAATGAATTGAAGTCTTACATATAGAGAATATCCAATAAATACCAAGTGCATAACATGTATTATGCCGTATGATGTAGGTTGCTGCTTTTTGTTGAATCCTCAGAGAGCCCGTGTCAGCCAATCAGCAACACAGAGAAGACATGGTTGACTGGCAGCAAAACTTCCAGCAAAGTAAGGTTGAAAGATGAGAGGAGTCTGCAGAAGGGGCTTGATGTGAAATGTATAAAGGGGGGGGGGGGTGAAACTCTCCAGAAACACAACAACTGGAGCTCCATGGGAAAGAGGGAGGGGGTGGGGGGGGCGGGAGTGTCTGCAAATGCAGCAGTGCGTGACTCATCTGTCCTCGCGGTCATTTGACAAACACTACAGTTAGGCAGTGTGGGCGTCTTCACGCGGGGTGACTGGAGGTGATCGTGCCGCGATGAGGTCCCGCCCCCCCCCTCCCCTCCTTCATCTTCTCACCTTCTAATTGGGCCGCCTGTTGACTTCCGTTTCGCACAGGGAGAGAGAATACAGTTTCACACTGAGGGATCTCCGTATACAAAACTATACAAAAGAGCGCCGGCAACACTTGAGAGGGAAGAGACAATGCCGCGGTGGCGGCTTAATTGCTCGCATCGCGGCGGCGTTTCTTCTCCCGGCGCGCCGTCTTGTGTGAGAAGGTGCGGTCGCTCGGCAGGACGATTTCCAGGCATCAGTGCAACTCAAAGAGAGCTTCAAATCGCTTCCACGGAGGGAAACAATCTATCTGGCCGGCGCTTTTTTGGACTAAAACACGTCTCACAATGACTTCTAAAGACACAGGTGTTCGGGGAAAAAAGCCCTTTTTTTTTAAAGTCTTTTCAAACCAGTCTCCACAGTCCGGCGTGTCGGGTATTGGTTTTTGCCTGTGAAGGCTCTGTTATAATTCCCTCTTTCAATGGTACCTTAATGTCAAAAGTCATTCAGCTCCTGGCGTCATTTAACCTTCTGAGTTTCTGCCATTATCCGCGGCGAACATCACGGGTAATTTAACCTAACAGCCCTTTTCTTTGTGTAATTATACCCATTACAGCACAGTGAAGGATTTCTCTCCGTCAACCGTCTCTGTCCTCCCCCCTCGCCACCCCCCCCCCCTTTTTCCTGCTTTCTCCGCACAGGTTATAGATTCAGCTCCTCTTTTCAAAAACCCGGTGCCAAACTCATCACGCGGCGCCACAATGCTCACTGGAGGGTCTTTGAGACGGACTCTCATTTGGCAGACGGCGAGGTGATTGAAAAGATGCCTGAAAGGATTTTTCTTTTTTTTTTTTTAAGAGCCCCCCTCTGAAAAAAAAAAAAAGAAAAAGGAGAGAAAAGGAAAAATCATTAGCAACATGTAAGCCTTAAGGATCGGCTGAAGAGGGACGAAAATCATTCAAGTGTAATTTGTAATGTGAACATAATTATACACTATGGAGATTATATTTTGGACGGGACTCTGAGCAGCGAAAGGCTGTTTTGGTGCGTGTGTGTTCACAGCTCCAGATCAACGCGGCTATCAGATAAAAGGCCGATGCCGGCTCAATCCATATGGATTGCTTTTGGAGAGGTTGCTCCACTCCAACCAAGTTTGGAACGCGCTCTCGATTTCCCCGCTCCCCCCACTCCCAGGAAATGAAGAAGCTGCTCACAGATGATGGTGGACCGGCTCCAGGACAATCTTGGGGAAACAAAAAATGAATAATCGTTTTTTTTTTTTCTTTTCTTTCTTTCTTTTTTTTTCAGAAAGAGCTTCATTAGCAGAAACTTTTGATCCGAGGGAAGAGTTTCTCTCAGTCTGAGTCCGTGCCATCCCACCGACACGCGGCATCTGAAAAGCCCCGGTCGAAGTTTCACAGCGATCCATCTCGGAGATAGTTCAGTGTGGAGCAAAGTGGGAGATGGACCAACAAATACACCCAGAGACTGACACCGCCCGTCTGCCAGCCAAACTGGCACTTCAGCGCAACAAAAAAAAGAAGAAAAATCACCCCCCCCTCGCCCAAAAAAAACCCCTGAAATACAACAACTTTAATGACCCAATAAATTTTATGAAAACCGTTTGCTGCCAAAACGCGAAAGGTTTTATTGCGAGTTTCTTTGAGGTGGATTTTTATAAATATGGCGAATTTGAAGGGAGGCCAACTGCAGGTTCAGGATTGAGTTCTACTAATGAAACAGCTTTGGAGGAAGGGGGTGAAATTTCACACTAAAACACTTATTTGAGTTATTAGACTTGATCAAGAGCTTCGGGATCGTCTGTTGGAATTAGCCACAATGTAAAAATACCACGAATGTACTGTGAAGACAATCAGACACGTGAATAATGTTCTCTTCAGGACACTTCATCATCTCGTGCACTACTTCCTTTATTTGACTGAAAACCTTTATGAAAAGCACAACAAGGCAAAGAGAGAGTTCATTCTGAGAGAGAGAGATTAGAAGTAAACTTCGTAGTATTATTAGATTTGGTCCTCAGTTCATGAAAAAAGAACTTTCTTTAACGATTGACCCCCAGGACGTCAAAATAAAAGCATCCAGGCAGGAACCAACATCCCAACAATCGAAATCAAAAACCAACAAAACGACTTTCTTTGGTGCGCATGATCACACCGCCATCATCCACTCACACACACCCATGCACGTGTGCCGTCGTCTGACAGCAAAATGTGCGAAAAGATTATGCAAACTTTAATATTTTAGGATTTACTGAATACATTTCCTGCGAGTTATTCCATAGCAACGCTTCTTGCTATTCTGGTCCATTAATGAGCTTCCCTTCATTGCGATGCGTGTCGGGGATTGTCACACTTTGAAATGAGATTAATAAGTAATAATGGAATGCAAAAAAACTTTGGGAACTTGTTGTGTTGCTCATCAGAGGCTAATTGGAGGCGCTTTTGGGGTGTAATAAGTGGCACCCTTTACAAGGCAGTTGACAGTGTGATATCGCGCCGTGAGCGGGATTATTACGAGGACTTTCACTTTCTCTGACTAAGTTTTTGTCTCCAGTTGAAAGATGTGACTCCTCAACAGAGAGCACGCAGAAAAAAGGACTGGAGCTCGGATCAGAGGGAACAAGTTAGGAAGCTTCAGACCGAATAATCTGCCGCGGCTGCCTGGTGACTTGGTCTTCTCACACAAACGCTTGAAACTACTCAAATGTGGGGGGGGGGATTGCCACTGCTATTGTAACGTGCATTCTTCTCTTACATGCAGTGTATTTCTGTGCTTGAGGGTTCTTTAATTAGAACCGACTCATCCATCCGTCTCACGCAGCTTTCCCAACTCGCCGCAGCCGACTCCGCCTCTCGTCAGGTGAAGGCAGCAAACAGCCCCGGACAGCTCGTCAGTCCATCACAAGGCAAACACACACGCGCACGCACACACACATTGAACACCTTTGGGCAATTTAGATTCATCTTGGCCTCTGGGAGAAACCTCCGTGCTCGCAGGGAAAAAAACGAGTTACCGCAGCACAGAAAGGCTCCGCCTGGCTCTGAGGTGAGCAAGCCGGGGTGCTGACCACCAACAGCACTGTGCAGCACCCACAGCATCAGTTTAGAGAGGCTGATTTATTGGTCAGTGTTAATTCTGGCCTGTTAAACCTTATTACTAACAAAATAACTCAAGGAGACTTTTCAAATCTGGTCATTTTTCTTAACTTAAAGTACATAAAGTAAACAGCACCATGGCGCACAAGGAGTGAGGTCTCTTCAGGTCTCCTAAGATGCATTTTGGTCTTTTTTTACCCCCCCAATCTAAACAGTTGCAAGGAGCTCAGCAGTTTTGCAACTCATCTATGGAAAGTTTCACCGAGCCACCAGAGATGAGTCTGCATGCAGGAAGGTTTGAACATCACACAGTGTTTTGGAAGAGAACCTCGGATTTGTGAAGCGCAGCATTGGTGTAACGTTAACCTCGAGCCTGCGATGTACAAACCCTGCAAATGGTCTCTCGCTCGTGTGGGAGGACTCCGACACCCAGTAGTGACCCTCTAAAAGAAAAACACACGTTTTATTACAACCGGGATCCCAGATTGGAGGAGGAGGAGGAGGAGGAGGAGGAGGCCCGAGTTGCCATTCGAACGAATTCTAACCACATAACTCGCCGTTTAGTGAGAACCATATCAGGCGCTATCACCGAAGGCAGTGTTGTCAGGACTACTCCCACAGGATGGGAACACAAGGCAACCGGGGGAAGGTTTTAAACTAAACATAGAGAGTTTCGTTCCGCACGAAGGGGGATGCAAAGTCACACAAACCGGCGACAAAATAGAAAGAGAAACAGGCCGACGGGGCTGAATACAAAAATGAAGTTGACTGTCGTGGGAAAAAAAAACGCACCGGGGAACGGGAGTTTAAAAGAACAGTCCACTGGAGACCAGGAAGGAGCTGAGAGGAAGTCCTGGGAGGCTCTGATCGATGAGAGGAATACTCGTTAAAACGTCCTAAACGATGACGACACTTATGACCCTTTTTCCTCCGAGGTTCAGCTCAGCTCAACTCGACTCAGTATGTCAAGTTTTCCATCTCAAACCTACCGCTCCAACGTGAAGCAACATGAAAAGTGTGTGAGAAGTCACGGGTCATCAGAAAAAGGCTGAACTTTGGATTTTATTTCTGTTTGATGCACGTCTGGCGAAAGAAATCGAAGGTAGGAACGAAAAAAAATAAAGAAAACACCATGTGAGGAGTCGAAATGAGTTGCTTTCAAACCAAAGCAGCTCAGCAATGCGCACAAGGAAGCTGTCTACACTTACTATGGCACTTTTTTTTCTCATTTCCATTGAAGGAATCTCTGCTGTGCATAAGCTATTTTCAGAGTTCGCCT
This sequence comes from Malacoctenus tetranemus, assembly GCA_032274765.1. Taxonomy (NCBI): domain Eukaryota; kingdom Metazoa; phylum Chordata; class Actinopteri; order Blenniiformes; family Labrisomidae; genus Malacoctenus; species Malacoctenus tetranemus. The sequence continues at coordinate 10,830,440 of JAUESF010000002.1, read as the reverse complement.
TCTTGCGTCTCGCCTCCCTCCCTCTCCCTCTCTCTTCCTCCTCGAAGGGCGCGCGCTGAGTTTACAAAGAAATACTTTCCACTTATCATTCACAACACATCCACTTGATCTGATTTCATATTGTTCTTTCCTTAGGTCTGTAGTATGAAACTACTATTATGGAATACCAAAGGCCCCGGGTCCAAAGTGAAAAGTCCCATTAATAAAGAAGAGATTACTTTCACTTGCTGTCAAGGCCCTGTGCTGCTAAAGGATTGATGCTCTCACATTAAATCAGCCCCTTGAAAGGTCCTTCTCAAACTGCATGAGCGCCAACTGTATAGGTAATTTTTTTTTTCTCTCTATTATGTTTCACTTTCAGGGCATGTTCAGTGGTGTTATCAAGGCATTGATATTTGGATTTTGCTTTGTTTGTTGGTTTGGTCATTTAGAGAAAAAAAAAGGAAGAAAGAAAAAAAAAGGAAAGCAGCGGCGCGGTGTATTTGTCATCTTTCCTGAGCGTGTTTGGCACTTTCCTTTGCCGCCTTCCCTCCACTTCCCTCTCTCTTCAGAGCCACAAGGTTTGTTGTTCACTTTTTGTTGTCTGAGCCATCATTCAAAATGCGGGGCTTTTCTTCTGACAGGCACTGGAGCAAGGAAATGAGAAATGACTTACACAGTTTAGCTCCTCTTCATTTTACCCCCCCCCCCTCCCCCTCCCCCCTTTCCTCGCCTTATTATTATCAAACACGCGCACGCACGCACGCAGGGGCGGCCCCGCCGCGCACCCACACCGGGTGCGCACTCGTGCGCGCACTTTCACAGATGATTAGTGAAGTCTCCTCAGCGAAAAGACACCGAAATCTGTAAAGCGGTGAGAGGTTTTTTGTCAATGTCCGCGCTCCGTGACATACAGTGGGAGTAGTCGGCTCCGACGCGGCGGAGAGTGATGGCCCCCGTTCGCCACTAATTAGCTGTCATTCATAATTGATTAGAGTCCGAATGTAAATAATAAATGGAAATTGAATTTTATTTGGGATGTCTTGTCGCCTGCACTTACCTAAAACATGACGGAGGCCGGGTGTAAACATGGAGGGGAGGGGGAGGGGGCATAATTACGTTACATTGCGAAATAATTTCCTTGTAGGATTTGGTTAATCATGTTAGTGGTGGAGAGAGAGAGAGAGAGAGAGAGAGAGAGAGAGGCCCGAGGTGTCTCTTGGCTTCAGTTTTTTTTTATCTTCCCTCAGCGCCATTTCTAATTCTGGTCTGGAGAAACAACGGGCCGGGGTCTTGATCATGTTCTGAGGAAAGCGCTTAAGTTTTGACACTGAGCCGAGCTTTCAGAGGGATCTTTCGCTCCGTTCTGAGAGGACTGTTCGTCGGAGTGTGTTTTCCTTGACTCCCTTCCGGAGGTAAACGAAATCCTTAAAAAACAAGACTAATATGACGGGGTTAGAAACGCTCAGTTTTTAAGAAATTGAGAGCAAGAGGGAAGCAAAATCGACACAGGTATACCACTCCACGCATAATTGCACATTTGCGCCATTTTTTTTTCCAGTCCTACTTCACAAGATTTGAGAGATGACCTTGGTGCCACTTTAATTTAAAAAAAAAAAAAACAAAACATCATGAAAAAGGTAGAAATGAAAATGAAAGCCTGAGCCTGCCTCCTTTGAGAGGTGATGAGGTCATATTGCATCAATAGGCATAAAAAAAGTCTCAAAAATCAAACATATGATAAAAAAAAGTCATTATAAAAGATTAAAAAGACCTTTCCCATATTCAAGAGTGACACGTTTCATACAACTTTTAGATGATGAAAAAAGCTGTCTTTGGAAAGTGTATTATTTGTCAAATATAACATTCACATTAATTTCCTTTTGAAATTTAACCCAAGTAGTGCCTTGTACACACCAACGCGTCAAATTCTAACCAATTGAGTGAGAACTCTGAAATGATCAACTATTTTTGTCCAATTTCTCGGAAAATGAGGAACATCGTATCAAAGTCAGTAAAAATGACTAAAGAGATCCTTGGATGTGCTGATCGCAGTGAGAACGAGCACCTGATTCAGTGAGTGGTGAAGCCAGAACGTTGAACTCACTGCTGGATGCTGATGACCCCCCCCCCCAACCCCTTCTTGTTGCCTTCTTGAGGGTGAAGTAAATTCAGATCATTTTGTTCAGACACACGTTGCTGGACCACTCACTGCACCAGCCTCTGCAGTGATCACTTTACACCGTGAAACTCTGCTGCCTTCAATCTCACAGACGGAGTCATTTATCAGCTGTTTGAGCATGAGGCTCAACAGCCTTTGAGTGATGTTGCCACAGACAAATCAACCTCTGGCAATGTCAACATGATGCTGCAATATGAACACATATAACTACGTTTATATCGGAGCAAACTGTTTTATGAGGTGGACATTTGTATGATGCAGTCTGATTTTGAGTGTCACTTCTCCTGCTGATCTGATCCCACGATTTAAACACAGCTCGTAGCAGAACTTGGTCTCATGTGACCTTGACTCATTTCTTACAACTTTTTTTTTCCCTTTCAGTTGTCTGGATGGTCGGTGTGGGACATGAAGACAGTGCTTTGAAAGATACCCAGACGAGAGCAACTCGAGACTTCTTGCCACTCAATTATCCTTTCGGAGGCCCGCGCGTGACGCGAACGCACTTCAAGATGGTGTCATCTATTTTTAAGACCTGTATCCGGCGACGTGCACCGCTAGCTGTGGGAATACACCGGAGAGGGAGTGTAGTCACATGCATCAAGCTGTAAGTATAGACGCGCACAAAAGCATTACAAACACTCCTGAAGGGACGCGAGCGGTAATTTGTCTCCGGTCCCTGTGGGTTAATCAGGAATGTAACTACATGGTTTTAAGGGAAGGAGGGGAAGCTTGACTTTACGTCACAGTGTGTCGAGAATCTGCGGGACGTTTCTCTCTTCGCTGGGTTTTGGCCAGTGCTCGTGTGCGTCTGGGTGTATTTTTGGGTACACTTAGCAAGCAGTTTTAGTAATCGGCACCAGCCGGCCCGCCACCGGTCTCCCCCTCTGCATTTTGGATGCCTGCGCATCTCCATTGTGTATGCGCATATTGTGAGGGGTGTGCTGTTGGAGTCAGAAAAAAAAAAGAGAGAGAGAAAGAGAGAGAGAGAGAGAGAAAAAAAAAGCCATCGATGCAGTCCTCAGAAGTAGCACATCATTAATAACGGAGGGACCTTTGAAGATCCTGCATAAATGTCTAATTAGGTTTGGTAACCTTTAGGAAACTCAAGTGGGTGAATACTAAACAGGCCCCGAGATCTTGCGCTGCATGGCAAACTAAGCACTCAACATGTGGGAGAGAGAGCGCTGACATTGAGGAGGTTTGTTCCCCCTGCCTGAAAGGGCACGCAATTTAAGCCACATTACAAGCGCGTCTGAACTCATTGGCCAATTTCGGGCCAATTTAGCGCAGTTAACCATCCTGTGTACACACGTCATCGTGGAGGTGGAACAAAAAAAATGCACCGTGTTTCTTTGCCTCTTTTTTTATTCAAACCCCCCCCCGCACCCACCCATCCACCCACCCGCCTGCCCCCCCTCCAGACTTGCCCTTCAAGCTGTGCGGATCATTGTTTTGCATAAGTGTGACAAGCTCGCGTGGCATTTAACAGGCCCTTAAGTGTGAGTATTGGAGCCCGGCAGCCATGTTTGTGCCGATCCAGTGTTGGAATGATGTGACCTAGAAAATACAGCATGTGAGAAGGACCAAAAACACAAAAAAAAACGCACACACACAACAAAAAACACAACAGCAGGGTCTGGTTTTACACGTCGGTGTCCTTGTCTCAGCCTAATAACACGTGTATTGAGAGATGACAGCACATAACAATAAATGCGGTGCCATGTGTTGTTTTAATATGCCCGGTCTCCTGCTGACACCGTGCTGCAGCCTGTTAAGCTTCAATCTCCACCAGCAGCGGGAATCTTGGGTTGAAGCGCCGCTGTTTGTCTGACACTTTTTTTTTGTTTTTAATTTCATCATTGGTGACAAATTTGTTCCTCTATTAAAACAACAAACAGGCAGCTGATAAATAAAACAAAACAAACAAAAAAAACCCCTAAATATTCTTTGCTAATTTTGTTTGATTATTACTTATACATGAACTTTAAAGAAAACCTCCTCATGAATAAAACAATAGAAGACTTTTTTTGGGGCTGTTTTTCACTCAATGTGAAGAATTAATTCAAACTAATTATTTCTAATGGAAATGAACAAGAAATCCGCCTCATAATGATATTGAAATCAAGACTCATTATACATATTATTAAAGTTTGAATAAGTTAAAAACAAAACAGTCGTTGCGGCGTTTGCCTGCTTGATTTCCTGTAAATCTGCTCTGTAATTTGAACTTAATTTCCTCTCTCGCGGCTTTTGAAATCTATTTTTCTTTAAAACAAACACCACCTGTCTGCTCTTAATCTTTGACATTTGGGGGTCTGATGCTCTATCTCTCTCTCTTTTTTTTTTGCTTTTTGCTTTTCATAAGTGTCGCCTTCTCGCCAAGATTTGAGAAGCTCTTCAAAGCCTTCAGAGGAAAGCTGGGAGGAGGAGGGGGGGGGTTTGGGTAGAAGTGGGGGGTGGATGGTGGTGGTGGTGCGGGGGGGGGGGGGGGGGGTGTGGGGTGGCCCG
>JAUESF010000002.1:10787501-10807745 GCA_032274765.1 Malacoctenus tetranemus | reverse complement strand
GCCGCCGCCGCCGCCGCCGCTCCCCCAGTATTTGCGAAAATACTCGGGACGGTCCCTTCAGTCTAATAGCGCCACCAATATCCATGACACTTTTTAGTGCTCGGAGACAGAATGCCAAGTGTTTCTCTGGAAGATTGTTTCCTCTGATTTTAGGAACTCCAGTCATTCGAAATTCTCTTCGATTCACCGAGGCTTCTGCAAAGTGAATTACAAAGTGGCACATGGAAATAGGATATTCTCAGTGCTTTCCAGCAAAGCTCTTTAGGGTTTAATGCCTAGAAGGCAACCGCGATGCATCACGCGCTGGAACCGGGCCAACATCGAATCACGACCTACGAGGATGAGCAGCTGGATGGTCGGGCATACAAATACACTCGACTTGTGTCAAGTACCAGGGGTCCTGTAAGAGATGACTTCCAGGCTCGGGCAGTTTAGCAAACCAAACCACGATACAATGGGAGCCCCCCCATGTACCGATGATGTATACTTAATGGAAAACGGAGGAAAAAAGAGACCACTTCAGTGCTACAGAGGCTCTCGCTGTAATTGAATTGTTTAAATGATCCACCGCGCACGATCAATAGTGAACAAGGTGAGTTTTCTCCGCTGCCCTTTTCTTACCAGCAGGCATCACTTTCTCATTAGAGTATTTTCTCTATGCGCTGTGTGGTTCTGGTGAACCTGGGAATGATTATTTACTCATTCTGTCACCCACACACACTCGCCGCGTCTCCGCGCCGCGGTGAAAATTAATCAGCAGCTGTGACGCCGTCTGATATGAAAGGAAGTCTTATGTTTAAATACTAATTAATGGAAGGTAGATCATGTTTGTTGTAATGTCACTCACATAAAAAATGAAGCATCCAACCCAAATTATTAAAGGCCCCCGAGACCTATTGTATCATCTCGCTGTGGGTAATGAGGTCTAACATGAACACAATTCTCTGGCAACCTTCAGCGTGTTATGGGAGGTTTCTGCTTCTCTCTTTTGTTCTGGGTTGAGGCTTGTTTGCGCCCGTCACTAATAAACATACCGAAATCGTAATGTGATGCAAGAACACTGTTGGCCGAGGTAACTAACGCCACTAAATCATGATAATAGGATCAGGTTAAAGTCGGGCTTTTTGAGTTACAAATAAATGTTTTTTTTGTGAAATTTTTCACTCAATGCTGCTGATTCATGACAACAACCAAAAAATGTCGACAACACAGTTAAAAAATAAGCTCAGAAGCAGCTCAGGTGCTTCAATCATAATCATTGTGGCTCAACACAACGTCAAAAATCAGTCGACAACTGATACGATTATTCAGCCGGGGAGAAGCTGGAGCCAACATCAAAGTCTGTCTGGCCCTATAACCTGCGGTATAAGGTCTTGTGAAGACTTGTGGGGGATGAAAACGCTGGCCCGCAAAGCCAGTTTACCTGCAACACTGAAGCCTGGAAATAAAAAAAAGCAGGCAGATGTGAGGTCACGCCGACCTCCACGTCCTCCTTGTTGTTCCTCACCTTTGCTGAATCACTTTTATTATTGTGTTGGAACAGAGAAATACTGACATAAAATAGGCCCATTTTCATGTATCTTCGCCAAAATCCTTCAACCCAAACCAACAGTAATGTTCGACGGTTGCACGTGTTGCTGTTGTGGTTGTGCTTTTCCTCTGGCATGGTAATTGAAGTAAATATTTGTTTAGTTTTTTTTTCTCAAAATCTACAAAAAGAAAAGCGATGCTGAGAACACTGTGTGTGTGCGTCCAGATGTGCGCATGTGTGTGTGTGTGGGTGGAGCCCCTCGATGGCCCTTCATCAGGGCAGGCAGCACATAAAGCTCCGTTTCTGATTGAAGGCTTGATTTGCTGGTTGTTTCTGATGAATTACATGTTTTGCTGTTATTCAACCGACAAGTGTGAAAAGTAAAATAATCCATCGAAACTCTGCTGGAAGGAGCAGAAATTGAAAAAAAAAAAACAACGTCCAATCAGATGAGAATGTCGGGCTAATCAGTGAGCCCACCGAACACAAAGCGGCACTTCATTATTAGCCGGTGGTCACTGGTTGGGCTGGCTGAGCGAGGTGGGTTTTCATTTCCAGGAAGAAAAAAAAGTTTGTATTATAACTTCTTGTACTTCAAACAGAGGAGTCACCTGCGTTGCTCCTCCTGAATCCGGTGGTTTCTTTCAATTCGCATCCGACCAAAATTCAACCCATCAGTCATCAACCCCGAGGTGACGTTTGGAAACAGCTCGCTTTGTCAACCCCCCAAAAAACCCAAATTATATTCAGAAACATGAAAGAAAAAGAAGTGCTTACATTTGAGAATGTGAAAACAACAGAACATGTGCCGTTCCTCTTGTTTTAATTTTTTTTTTTGTGGGCTAATAATTGACTCAAACCATTAATCAATTCAAATTCAAAATAGGTGCTAATTAATTTTCTGAAAGTGCCATTATAACATTAACCGTGCTATCTAATGTAATTACCGGAACAAAGAACAACACACATGGAGGAGAGGAGGCAAGAAAATAACAGTGCGAGGACAAAGAGAGAAGTGTCACGCCTCCTCGGCAACATGACAGATATCACTCTCCACCAGGGATGACATTGTCTGTCGCAGCGAATGCCTTCTGCACCAGTGCTTGACAAAGAGCACGAGGAAAAGGAAAGGGGGAAAAAAACAAAACAACAACAAAAGAATCAGCAAACATACAACCTTCCATCGCCGCCGCCGCCTGCGTTTTGGCCTCCGTTTATCAGCGCCGCTGTACGTTCGCAGCACGGTCGGAGCAGCTTTTACAGCGTCTGTGCTGGCGCTGATTTTTATCTGTCACGCTGTTAACCGCGCATCTGTCCGCGTTATGTGGCTCTTTTTGTTTCGTCTCTTTTTTTTTTTTTCCTCCCTCCATCAACATTTGTGCTTTTATTCACTCCCATGTGTCCTTCCACATGTCGTTTTATTTGACATAAGGGAATGTTTACACGAGATACTGAGCGAAAAGATACTCGGTGCTGATTGCCTTTCTCGGGCGTATGTTCCTCTTCTTTATTCGCGTTATTAGCATCATCAGCCGGTGTCGTAACGATATCAAACAATTAAACAGTGAGGTCGCGAGTTTTGACTGCGTTTGCATCGATGCGCGTTGTCGATTCGGTGCATTCGATTCGACGAAAGACTCTGCGACGGAGGACTCGCGCGAGGGACAGACGGTAGACGCGCGGAGGCAGACGATTGGACGTCGGTGATTTATAGAATGAGTCTGATAAGCAAAGCCGGGATAGAAGCAACTGTCTGGAGAGACGCGGGGTGCTCCGTATTGTCCTAATTGGCCCTCTGGAGGACTGAGCGATACCTGACCCGCGCTGGTGGGGGAGAAAGGAAGAAAAAAAAAGAAGGCGCTGGATCTTAACGAGATAATGATCGTCTCAGTAGTTTGGGTGTATCATCCGAAAGTGGCTGCATCATTAAAAAGAGGGCTTTTTTTTTAAATGACATTTTTTAAAATGAAAACACAGTTGTGCCCAGACGTTCGGGAGAATATTACCGCGAGAGGCAGAGGACAAGCTCGGTGATTAAATCTAAAAATATCAACCCAAAGATTAATGGCCACTTAGCTTATGAGTATGGACAGCTAATGCCCGGGCGCGTGCGCGCGTGGTGCGCGGCGCCGTGCGGTTGGAGGGCAGGCAGGTGAAAGCTCCGTTCTCCATCAGCTGGTGTGATTGAAGGTCTGAGACGAGGCCCCGGCGAACGGCGAGACAAGTAGAGGTATCAGGAGGGCTCTCGGCGCGCGGCATTCATTGTAGTTATTAGAGCCGGTCGGGGCGACAGATAACTAGAATTAGTGCTGCGGCGAGGCGAGCGCGTCGCCCCTCACCTGATGAGAAAGTGGAGGAGAAGGAGCGGTGGTGGCGGCGAGGGGGGTGGGGGTGGGGGGCGTGAAAAGGAAGAGCCGATTTGAGACTGACAGTGGCTTGAAGATGACGGCGGCGAGCCGCGCGGCTCCCATTCCGGCTCGTCGGCTCATTCACAACAATACAATCACACACAATCACGGCCTCGATTGCTACCTACAGATTGAAAAAAAGAAGAAAAAAGAAGGAGGAGAAGGAGGATCTTGATGGAAGACTATCAGGGGGGGATCCGAATAAAGGATTGGACGGAGCTGGCCACGCACAGGGGGCTGTTAATACAAAAGGAGACGGAGGCCCGTGATGAGACCAGCGCATATGCACGGAGTGGAGAGAGGGGCGGATCCAGCTGAACGAGAGAGAGAGAGAGAGAGAGACTGGGAGGAGGACAGCTGAGGACAGCCAGTCACACTCACACAAACACGGAGATAAGGCGACTTGGAGGTATATTAAACCAGAGGCCATTAGTTCTGAGCCCGTGGCCTGAGGCCACGCCGCGCCGACTACAACCGGCTTTCATTAGCGATGCCGAGTTCAGGGCCGCGCGGCTTCGTATTTCCCCCTGTTGCTCTTTTGAAGTTTTCATTTATCATAAAAAAAAGAGAAAAGTATTTCTCTGTTGCAATAAAAACGCAGCCGGACTTCAAGGGGACTAGAATAAAAGCGAGATTTGACCCCATCAAAGATCTCATTCCAGTTATTGTATAGGCTGTTTAGATCCATCTCAGCTTTCAATGAAGATCACCTAAGCGTTAAACTATGACTCCACCCTGATGGCTGTGGGGGTGGTTGCGGGTAGGGGGGGGGCTTTGTCTGTGTCTCTTTTTATGAGCCCTATCGCAGCCTGGAGGTGACGGCTCAGCGCTGCATCATCTCCGGGAGCCAGATAATGAATTCGCATTTACAAGTGTCTTTACTAACATCTTAACATATGGTGCCAGGAATGGAGAGAAAAAAAAAAACAAGCGGAGTGTCCTTGAAAAGTATTATCCTATCCGGTAGTTATCGCAGTGACCCCCCCCTTGGATTATTACGAAGCGTATAAAACACACTGACACGTATCTGGAGGACGCCATTGTGAGAGTTTTCTTAGAAAATGATCTGAAATGTGAAATCTCATCACTGACTCAGCCTGCCTTCGGGTTCTTTTCTTCTCACTATAAAAATGCACATTATCGCACTTTTCCTCCTCCCTCCTTATGCTCGAAAGCAGGAGGGGTCTAGCTGTCGCATTAATGGGGTACAGCGGAGGTTCCCAACATAGGGTTTGGGCCCCTTCAGGGGGGACGCCTGAGGTTTTGGTAGCCAAAATCAAAACGGCATGTTTAGAAAACGACGCTAAGCCCTTTAGAATCTGGAGCAGGCAGAGGACAACTGTCTATGCTTTTAATTTGAAGGGTCCTGCTTCGATATCCTTGATTACTTGATGCCTTGCGGGGTCCGTCAAGCCACCACGCGTGCCAACACGCAGGAGGAGGAAAAGCCATTAGTTTGCAAAGCATTAGCCATGAATGTCTGAAATTAATGTGAAATACGAAGTGAGGCCTCACAACTGAGGCCTTTTTTTTATTACTCCGAAAAAAAAATTACAGTGGAGTAAGAGAGAGGACGAAGGTCAATGTGAAATCAAATGTGTATTTCACTCGTTCGCAGTTCAGCTTTGCACAAGAAGGAAACAGACAAACATTTCTACCACCTGGCGGATTCTGCTGTGCACTCGGGCGCGGAAAAAAAAAAAAAAACCAACAACAAACAAACCGAAAAACGCTCCAGAAAAACTCTGGAAACCCGAAGCGAACCAACTCCGGCTAATTGATCCTGCTGGCAGGGATTCAGCGGCATTATACTTGTAAACACCCGGGCGGCTGTTCAGAGCCAGCTGACCGAGGTCACATGTGTTTACCGGAGAGGAAATATGAGGGGATGATATCTCTCCCCCAGGTTTGACCTGCGTGAGACCTCCAGATGCAACTCTATTTTGGCGAGGTTCCTTTTTTTTTCTCTCTCCTCCTGACACACTCGGCAGCAGAATGCAGAACACTGGAGATTAGCGCGAATGTGTTGTAAATACTGGCGCCGCGCGGGACGGTAAATCTATCACCCCGCCCCCCACCCCCACCCCCACCCCCACCACCACCCGAATCGCAAACTTCACTGTGAGCTGCAGAGGTCGTTACCTTAAGCTGGTGAGGATATACAGTAGGTTCAGCCAGGAAACCAGCCACGCTAAAGCGATGCACAGCCTGTGCGAGCTGCCAACGCTGTGCCCGGGCTTTGATTTGCAAAGGCAGTCATTTATTATGGGAGCAGAGGGGGTCACAGAGGGGGGAGGGGGGTGGGTAGGGGTTCTGATTTTTCCTATTTGGCTGAAAGGAAGGCAGTCAGATTCTTATTAGAAAGCCGGGGAGCTATTTTTCTTTATTTTTTTTTAGATATACATATTTTTTTAAAAAACTGGGCTCCTTCCAAAATATTTCTTGCCTCTGCGACATTATTTCGAAGGAAAAAAACAGGACGAGGCGTCTCAACGCGACAACAAAAAACGTAATTTGTTTTAATGTTTTCACTGGCAGATATGCAATCTCGTACGCATCAGGCTTTAGCATCATATCAGAGAGCACAGGAGGGGGGGGCAGTTTTCTGAGGCTTCACGTTTCAAAGAAAATCCTAATAAGTCTGTTTTTTTTTCTAAAATCCAAAGCGGACATAGGAAAACCACCTGTTGCTTTTATTTTGAAGGCTCTTGCTTTTAGGTGTTTTGGCAAGTGTTTGGCCTCACTGTAATGCTGCATCGACTTAAGAGTTTTTATTAAACACACATAAACCTGATGATGGAAGACAGCTGGGTGAAAATGTTTCCATCAGGTCTCTCGTGGCGTTTTCTCTCCTGTCAAGTGATGTTGTAATTGCATTTTTTCTGCTAAATTGTCACATTTGCAACGAGGCTGAAGCAGCTTGGCCTCAAAAAACAAACATCTTTAAAGTGGAGTTCACAGCTTAGAGACGGCAGCGAGTCTCCCTAAAAGGTTTTTCCTTCGCTGAGATCCGGGCTAATACCGCTTCACGTCACCCAATATTTGCTCGCTCTAATATCTACAATGACAGCCAACATCTTGGCTTTGTTCACTCCTTTTTTGCAACATCAGTAGCTATTAGCCGCTGATACTGCCGCTTGTTATATTGCTCTTTTACAGATTTGCTCTTGGACAGAGTTTCGGCTTTTCTCTTTTTTCTTTCCTTTCTTGGCACTATTTTCTGCTTATATGAGGCTACTGTCAAACTATCCACCGCAATTGCATTATCTACGTTTTTAATAAAGTTTTGGCCGTGGTCTGAGGCCAATTTCTTCCCCGCTTGTCCTCGATCGCTGACACTTTTGGACATGCACCGACAAGCATCAGCTTCAGCGCGGGCGGTGGCGCTGCGATGCATATTTACACGGGCGTTGTGATTGAGGTGCCTCACGTTCTCTTCAATAACTTCATCAAGAGCAATTTCAGGCTTCTGCCTCCGTCGCCATTTTTCTTCCCCTCGTAGACCCTGCAAGATTTCCCCTTCTGAGTGAATTCTCTTGGCTCGACATTGATATTGCTTTGACAACAAACCAAGGAGTGACTCACCCTTCGTGTAGAACACACAAGGGGTTTTTTCACCATATAAGTTGTCCTTGTTGCTTTCAGCTGTTTGCAGGGTTCTTCACCCTGAGTTTATTGCGTCGACGCAACAGGCTGTTTGTGTGCCTCCGGAGCAGGACGGTGTGCACTTAATGCATGTCACAGAAGTAACATCAATATGTTCTTATCGCCGCGAGGACGACAGGACCGGTCCTTATCTGACCGCCGATGGTATTGTTTTCCTCGCGTCGCTCCAGACGTGATAAGTGTCGCGCGACTAGATTGTGTTTGTGCAGAAAAGTCGCCCCGCTTTTGGCCTTCATTAGTGATTGACGTCTCTGCCATAACAAATGGGGGAAAGGTGCGACTAGGTGATTATATATAATAGGAGAGAGCACGTTTTGAATGGTTTGTTTGGAATTATGTCGATAGGTTCATATCGAGCCTTATTTGCTACAGATAACATTCCCTTCCTGGTGAGTCCATGCGTAGCCCACACCGCAAGAGTGTGAATTAATTAGTTTAATGAGCAGAATATTGAATGTGGCGGATGAATGAGGGTGAAGGTGAGAGAGGAGGTCGCCGGACCCTTTGGCAGCCGGGCAGGAGGAAGGCACGGTGTGGGTGGGCCTCGTCCAAGCCGTCTCCCTGACCCTCACCCCGAGACCTCCCAACCTCCCCACAGCGGCTCAACCACCACTTCCACCGCACGAGGCCCAAAAATAGGGGAGGAGGAGGAGGAGAGGGTGGAGGAAAGAGGTGAACGGGGTCGACGGAGGAGTGGGGCACAGAGGGCTGGATTGGTGGACCAGCGATGAGAAGACTGAGAGGATGATTGGAGAAGAGAGAGAGAGTGGTGGTTGGTGGAATTTAGGGTGGGAGACCAATGGCTGACCTTAGATTTGTGGTTTGGCAAAAAAAACAAAAAATGCGGGTTTTTCATATTTCTTGCTTTGCTTACAAGGTCAGAAACAATACAATGAGTGGTGTTGCTCACAAATTAAAGTCCATGCATTGATGTCTTGTTACAAACAGCAGAGACAGCCCCGTGAAACCACAACATCTTTCACCTTTACGATAATACCACCAGGCTTAAAAGCAATCCCCTCAGCTATGAGGAAAAAAGAGTAGCAGCGTTACATGAACTTGTATCTCTGACATCGTGGAGAGGGGCGGGGGAGGGGTAGGGAGGGGGAGAGGGGGTGTGTGTGCGGCGTTGCGCGGGTCTCACCGAGAAGCGTGATGATGCAGCCCAAGATAGCCAGGAGGGCGCCGGTGCTCAGGCCGGTCGCCGTGTAGGCCACAGCGCCGCAAGACAGCGCCACGCCGTCCGAGTCGCACTCGCACACGCGCACCGACAGCGTGTTGGTGCTGCTGAGGGCGGGGCTCCCGCTGTCCACGATCAGCACGGGCAGCCGGTAGACGGGCTGCTCCCGTCTCCTGAAGCCACCCCGCTTTGTCAGTATGGACGCCGTGTTGTCTGCGGGAGAAAGAAAGAAAGAAAGAAAAAAACAGAGAGCACAGGCGTATCAGTATCCGACTCTTTGGAAAGAGCAGTGCAAGCTGTATTTAATTTGCATATTAAGTTTGTTGGTGTCGAATAAAAATTGAACTGCAAATATATGACTAGCGTGAGGCTGAGCTTCTTTTCCATAATGATTACTGCGCTCTGGTAGTGCAGTTTGAGATGATTTTACAGTATTAAAGGCAGGAACGCCAACAGATGGTGTCATTAACACAATTCATTATATGACACACTGTGGCGTCTCTCCCTGATCTTGACCACCTGTTGGCTAATAACAGCTCCGGCTCGATGGTGGAAATCTTATATGGAATCGCGGCGTACGCGAGGCGACGGAGGCAGCCGGAGGAGAACAATGCGCCATTACAGCGGCTAAAAAAAGCAATTTCATGACAACCATATCAATAGACCGAAATGCACTTTCAAACTGAGCAGCCGCGATTGAAATGCAGATTTCCGCCTTGAAGGACAAGTCCTTTGTTTGTCAGAGTGATATTCAGATTGCTTTCAGAAGTCGAAGAACAAGGTAACAAAATGAATATACAGAGGGCTTCTCTTGTAAATGCCACATTAGTAAAATTCAGGAAGAGAAAAAAGCAGGAAAAAAAAAATCCACTCTTGTTGATGAGGGAAAAAACACGCCGACTGTGAAGGGATTAAAGAAGAAAAAAAAAACAAGGTTAGAGGAGCGTGTCTTGGTTCTAAGTGTGATGTATGTGGTTTTGGTGAGGCCACGTGCGCTTGAGGGACGTCTGTGTGTAGCAGGGCGCACATCAACTGGACTTGAGAGGCTACGATCTCTTTATCACAATGAAAAACATTCATGGACAGACTGTGTGCTTCACAGCATGAATTTTAAACACTCGCGTTTGAGTGTTTTTTCTTCCCCCCCCCCTGACAGAGCTTCCGGGGAAAACCGGCAGCTGGCCAAGTCGCTCCGCCGGGTCGCGCCTCAGACGCCCGGTTCGTCACGTAGCACCTTGTATCCGCTCAGCTGGATTGCCGCGGCCACAACCTGGATGCCACCACCGCCGACCCCCCCCCACCACCACCACCGTGAACAGCAACATGGGAGCCTACCTGAGCTTCCCACACAGGCGAGCGGAAAGACTCGTCTGACGCGTCACCTCGGAGACTGACTCAGCCCCGCGCGGCGTGTTGCGGAGCAGCGGGGGATTGGTGTAAGTGAGCGATGATGGAGTCGGGCACAATTCTCGTGCGTCTTTAAAGCTCTATGCAAATTAACACTTAAGTTTTCCTATAGGGGAAGCTAATTCTTTTCTTTTTTTTTCTTTATCCGCCCACTGACTTGCGTGTAGGTGGTTTGCGAACCATTATTGTACAAAGGCAGTTTTCATCTTGTGTGCTGAGGTTAAAGTTATTCTATAACACTGTGCAAAGACCTTTCGAGCTGAACTCCCCTCCCCTGGAACAGAGGCTGAGACGGCCGCGCTGTGATACCGACTGTGTTCTCCACAGATGTGCTCCACTTAGGAGAGAAAGTTTGTTTTTATTTTTTTTGCATCCAAGGATTGATGAGGAAATTTGAAAGGAAAAGGAAACGGTGGAAGGTGGGGGGGTGGGCATTGTCATGGCAGAATTATGGCTTCATTTGGCGGCGTGGGGCATGCCGGAGGGCACCCGTTGATCTGTAATGCTGTTGCCTGAGTCAGGGGCACAGAGCGGATTGTAGCCCGACGTGGGGGGTGGGGGGGAAGGGGGGGAAGGGGGGAAGGAGGGGGTGGAGCACGTAAGGAGAGCTGGAGTGAGCAATGGCTGAGGTGTCAATTGTCCCCCTGCCAGGCTCAATTCGAAGCAAGTGAGCAGCAAATAGACCGAGCCCAAACCTGGCCGGCACCTTTTTCACCGACTCTGGAGGCGACTGGTAATTTCCTCTCGGGAGGATCCGAGTCAAAGCCGAGCCGATGTGACACGCGGGGCTGCTGACAAAGATCCTGACACCTGAATTGGTGACTGACTTGCAATTAGGAGATATTACACCGGCTGCACGGGCGGCGTCTAATTCATTCCCCCACACCCTGTTTTCCAGACACTTCGTCTCACTGTATTATCGTTCTTGATGCTTTCATTAGTTTCATTCATTTGACCCGGACCTTAATAAGCATCAGAAAATGAACGAAAAGTGATTGGCAAATGAAAAGAGATTGAGTTTTTCGCCTCATGTAGACATCTTCCAAAATGAGGGATTGATGTTCTCTGCTCACAAAGGTGAAAGTGTCTGACAGACAATCAATCAAACAGTCACGTTTAATTGAATGGAGTCGGACGCGATTCGATATGAGCCACAAGTTGCTCACGAACTCAGAGAACGAACGCGCGCACGTCGATGTTACAGCAAACTATCAAGAGTCAGGCTCGAAAAACGCAAAGATAAAATGCAAATGATTTGCCGCGTAACGTGGCGCTTTAAATTTACATCGAGTTGTGGCTCCTTCGACCACTCGCTCTTATTTGTACGTGTCTGTTTGCTCTTTCTTTTATCGCTGACATTTTGTTCAGGCCACACTCGACGAAGAGCTCACCTGAAGCACCACTGCCTGAGAGGGGATAAAACAAAGAAAAAATAAAGAGTAGATGGAGCTCGGCAAAATATTCAATAAAACAAAAGCTTCCTGTAAGCATCATTTTTTTCCTTCCCTTTGCTTTGTTGACTTATAAAATAAAATTAAGGACTTCAAATAAAACGCTCGCAAAAGGACCTGGTATCTGCAGACAGTCGCACGAGGCAGTAAAAAAAACACCATGTCGCCTCCGGGCAACAAAAACACGCACAGGAGCCTCGACGCACCTTTATTATCCCGCAGGGTGAAGTTGAGGTTTCCGGCAACAGGTGTGGCCAGGGCGAAATAAAAGCGGTGGCCGTTGGGAGGCTCGTCTTTATCCACTGCGCTGATGGTCTGGATCACCTGAAAGAGAGAGAAGAGCAGCAGATGCGTCAGCTTGTCCATCTTCATCCTGGCTTATTAGCTGTTGTTGTTTTTTTTCCCTCCCAGCTGGATGCGTGCGTGCTATTTATCGCCCCTTGGCTGTATTAGCTGGAGGAAAGCATTGTCATCAAAGCCTTTTCCATATGCATCACTTTTCACTCCGTCATAGATTTATAGGCGCTGGGGAGCATAAATCTCCTCCTAAAAAAAGAAAAAAAACGCAGTGCAACAGTGTGAGTGAAGTGGAGAAAACCAACTGGATTCTGATTGATGGAAACAATTTGTTTTATAATGTTTGGCCGTGGTTTTGTGTCATTTATCTCCTCAAGTACAGTAAGTGCTTATTTGGCAAGAGCTTGGCAACCTCTTAGGGATAAGTGTTCCCTTTTTGGGGACGCTCTTTTCTCCAAAGCAACATTATTGCCCCCCCCCCAGATTATTTCTCAATCCCACCCGCTCGGACCACCCGCACTTCCCCAGCGTTCGATATCAACGGTTTGACGGCTGCACAAAAACGAGGGAGGGGATTTTGTTTTGATGGATTCGCAGTTAAACAAGACAGAAATTTTTGAGCTTTTTTCTGAGAAACTGACGTGTTTGTTTTCATTTTTTTTAACTTGGCACATACACTCTTTCTACATCGGAGTGGAAATCGCAAGGAAAACATTGCAAATGCTAAAACACGACCAAAGTCACAGTATGCGGCATCTCAGGACAGTGACAGTACATTTACGGGGGGGACTGAGCTTTTTTTTTTTTCTTGCCTCGATCTGACAGTTTTCCACTGAATATTTTGGCTTCTTACAAACACTTTTTTACTGTAGTTGTCAAACATGTCAACAAAAACGCGAGA
Source organism: Malacoctenus tetranemus (assembly GCA_032274765.1). NCBI lineage: Eukaryota > Metazoa > Chordata > Actinopteri > Blenniiformes > Labrisomidae > Malacoctenus > Malacoctenus tetranemus. The sequence goes on along the minus strand of JAUESF010000002.1, from coordinate 10,794,904 downwards.
GAATATTTCTCCGTGTTGAGTTTTAGTGGCGCTTTAAGGAGTGAAGCGAGACGCGGAGTCAAGAATCCACCTGTGATTAGCTGTAGAGCCGGCTCGAGAGCCCCGTTACGAGGGGTGGTGGTGGTGGTGGGGGGAGGGGGTGCACAATGGATAGAGCTCCATCGACAAACCTTTTTCTCCATTGTTCAACGAGTGTATTTCTCCCTTTATCTTGATTAGTTACATTAATTCTTTCTTCCCGCGGAGAAGCCGCGCGTGATTTCATGATTTCACTGTCAACAATAATATTAGGTTGCTCCTCGGATGCATTGTCTCCTCAACATCTGGTTCCTCAGCGTAATCAGAGCGCTATTCAGAGGGAAGAGTCTAAGCAGCCTAAGTGGTGCAAAACAAGAACAAAGCCTTTTAGAGCATTGTCATTATCACAGTGTATCGTTTAATTCACTGTTTCGCCGGGAAGAAAACACACAGAAATATCTCCCCGAGTGAAACGAGGACAGAACGAAGTTGATTCTGACACTTTGTCTTCCGAGTTTCTTTGTCAGGTGTTGATTCGAGCCCGATGGCAGGCGGCAGGCACCGGCAGAGCATAGGCTCCGCCCCTTTGTTGTACAACTGTAACCAACTGAAGGGTTCGATTTTGAACGAGACTGAACTGCGCCACCTCACACGCAAAGACCCCAGTTGTAGGGCCGAGGCAGTGGAGCAGACCACTCCCACGAACGCTGCAGACCCGTGTTTGAACCGAATGTGACGCAACCACAGAACTCTGGTCGAATAAGTCGGCTGAAAATCTCACGACAGCAAAAGAACAAAAAAAAAGTTTCAGACAATTTTCTATCGTCAGAAACCTGCAAACTGAGGAGGCCCGATAATCACCGGAAAACCAAACCATGTACAGATAATGGCGCCACCCTATTACACGTGTTCTTTGCACTCTTAATATCTCAAGCACAATCGGACCTGCTGCCACGCGGGAAGAAAACAAAAGCAAACACAATCTCTGGCCCGTTTGTCGTTGCGCTGATGCTGTTCAGAGTAAACACGCACCTTATGCAGTCAGGCGTTCCTACTTTATTATTACAAGTATGAAAATGACTCATGATAAGAACTGCTCTTGCTTGAGGCAATGCGAGACAACATTCGTATCTGCGAGTTAACACGAGCGCGCGCGCGCTATTTGTTTGGGCCCCCTCTCTATTTTTTGCCTCCCAAACTCGGCAGAATCTCGCTGCCTTTATTATATAGCCGTGTTGATAACTATAAATAATGCAGGAAATCAAATTACCAAATAAACCAATTTATTTACACCCACCAGCGTGCTGTGATGATTTTTCTTATTCACACAAACACGGTATCTGGAAATCAAGTTATCTCGGGGAAAAAAAAGGAAAGAAACGAGCTTTAATTTCAGCAGCTTCAGGAAGAGAGAGAGAGAAAAAAGGGAAGAATCTCAGTCGGTACAAGCTGTACACGAGAAGCACATCACACACCAAGATGCCATATGGGCGACGAATGATAGCCGGCGCGACGGCCATCAAAGTGGGTGTTACGGCGGCGGTGTCCTTATAAATTTAGATCAAGCCCGCCGAATCCTGTTTTTTCTTTTTTGTTGCAGGCAATCGGGAGAAACTCAACCCCGGCGACGACTCCCGTGGACGGGATCCAGGCGGCTCGGAGACGCAGTTCACACCAAATTATCAAATCTCGCAGCAAAAAAATAAGTAATAAATAAAAAAAAAAAAGGAGGAAAAAAAAATATTTAAAGGACGAGGAAGAAGACGTTAAAAAAAAAACAACCCAACAAAAACAAAAAAACAAACCCAATGATCCATCAGTGCCGAGACATGGATTATCAGTTGTCAGCTGTGATTAAATGCTGCCGGTTACAAGCTGTCAGGTATTAGGGGGGGTTTGTGTAGGTGGTAAACGACGTCCTGCCAATTATTAAAACTGGCAGGCGGGGCGAAAAGAAAAAAACAAAAAAGAGAAAAGCATGAATATTTTACTGGAGTTCCTAACGAAATTAAAACACTTGCTCTTTCATCAGCTGAAGTAACCACAAAGTGCACCCACCCACCCCCCCTTCCCTCCACCTTCCCTCCGGCCTGCTTACTTTCCAGTATTGCAACGTGGAAGAGGGGGGGATCTGCGGATCCGTACGAGGTTATCTCCTCCAGCTCAACACCGTGTTGCCATATCTGCGCCCGTGCAGGATGGCAGTGACGTTTGTGGATCGGTGACGGGGCCCCGACGCCACAATCGTTTGAACGCGCGCAAGCCCTCGCCCTCGCCCTCGCCTGCGCCTCGCTTCACCCCCCCACCAAAGCTGCCAATTGATCCCCTCCCTGGGATCACAATAACTCACTCTGTTATGGAAATCCCACATCTGATAGAAGAAAAACCTTCCCATTGTGCCCCGCGACACCCGGCGATGACGGCCCCGTACACAAAACGCGGGAACCTTTTTTGATGTGGCTCTGAATGTTGCGGGGACGGGATCCGGAGCTTATCTCCAGGAAGGTTTTTTTTTTTTTTCCTCCTGTCGCTCGCTGCAGCAGAGCGAGAGGACCGTAAACCGCCCTTAAATCAAACACTTTGTAATGTATAATGCCTTTCATTAGCGCGGCTCTGATGCAAGGCGCTCCGTGGAACCTTTGGTGGGGTGGTTGGGTGGGTGGGGGGGGAGAGATCCTCTAATGGGCTGAGGAGGAGAGAGGCATGGATGTAGACATAAATTCGGGGCTGAAAGACATTAACGGCAGCGGCCGACTGGTGCCTGTCGCGAGGCGCGGCTGAGGAGGCCTATGAATCACAGAATTGGAGGGTGTTTTTGGGGGTGGAGTGGGGGGGGGGTAGTGATGGGCTGCAGCGTGACAGATCAAAAGGGATATTAAGGGACAAAGGTGTCTCCGGAAGGAGGAGCGGGAGGCGGCGTAAACAAAAAAAAAGGGAATCAGTCGACGGGCTTCAGTCAAACGTCGTCTTTTTTATCCCCTTTCGTCAAGTTTGCGCTGAAAATTATCTGGGAAAGAAAAAAAATGCAAATCGACGCGCATTTCCATTCGCTCCTCGGGCGAACCAGTCGAAGCCTAAATGATGGAAAGCCACGAGGAGGAAATGTAATGGATACGTGGCGTTCATGTGAGGGAGGTTAAGTCTGCTGCTATTTTAGGTCTCCTCTGCAGAGGCTGGAGTCAACGTTTGAGGCACTTGCTGCTCGCGCATCATGATTTATTCACTGAATCTGTTGCACTTTGTCACATTTTGTTGCTATCAATGCATCACTTTCTTCAGCTCAGCCTCCAAAAAGAAGCCTATTAGCTGTATTTCAGCTGTTTTTTTGTGGTGGTGTTGTTGTTTCGGGGATTTTTTTTTGTTTCTTGTGCAGTTTCGAAAACTTGAGAGACCAAAAAAAGAAAGAATTGAAAGCCCTTATTGACTTCTGTTTTTCTAACCTTGCAAATGAATCTAAGGATTCGTAGGTGTGTGACAACGTAATCTCAACACACAAGCGAAAACATTCAATGTTTCCGTGACGACAAAGCCTTTCGGTGTTGAATTAGGCAAAAAGCATCGGGTAAAAAACACACTTCTCAGCGGCATCATGGGAAATGCAGGATTTCACTGCTTTTTGAAGCTTGACTAACAGCGGAGAGCCAAAGTTTGGAGCATTTCAGCCTCCGCTGCTTCAATTGGACTCTTCCCGATCTAATGAATCTCCAGTGAGCTCTGTCAACTGTGCTGGAGGTGAGGCACAAAATGCCATTTGGAGACGGAAACCAGAAAAAGTAAAAAAAAAATAAAAAATCCAGCAAGCGAGGGAAAACTTTTCATGCAAACTTCAAGAAGACGACGGCGTCCCTTTGTAGTCCAGGGAACATAGATAACCTAAGCCAACTGGCAAAATCCCTGGAGAGTAAAAACAACACCCCCACCCCTTAAAGAAAAACAAACAGATGTTGCAGAAACCAGCAAATGATGCGATGAAGCGTCTCTTGTCGCCCGTTTCAATGATAATGGCAACATGCGGGCTTAAAGGCGCAGGCAATTACCGGCCGTATGGGCGACACCTGACTGTAAACAACACCTCTCGTTAACAGCCTAATCGGGGGGGCGGGGGTGGGGGGGATGCTGCACCGCGCTCCATCCTGTGGATGCACCCAATAATGAGCGATGAGGTAAACATGTTAATTGCGTGAAGACGGCGTGGGAATCACAGGGTGCGTTTTAAGGAGGAAGTGAGTGTTAAAAGCATCAAGCGTCGATCAGTGATGTTCCTTTTATTCTTACGATCGACACGCTTCGTGTGATCAGTTGCGCTCCCCGGCTGGCACAGACTCCCACACTAAGTGGCCTCAGGTTCAGTGTCTTGCCCAAAGGCACTTCAGCCGAGGACAGGACGACCTGGGGGGTGATCACACCAACAACCTTTCGGACTGCATGGCGACAAACCACCTAATCGCCAAACAATCCTGCGAATACAGACTCCGCCTCTGAGCCCACTTGCCTCGTTGGATTGTTGTCTTCAATGCATGACACAATATTTGTTGGTTTTACCAAAAAACAACGAATGAAGCAGCTTTAAGCCTTGTTAAAAATGTGTCTGTTTATGTTCTCTGTTCTGATATTGGTTCTCTAACGCAAATTGATACGAGGACGCTGGAAGACGACGGCCATCGCTTGATATGAGCTTCAGCGAGTATGAAACAAACTTCTCTCCTTAATCTGCAGCCAAACTCTTCGTCTGGACAGTTTGTTTTATTTTCTCCCCCCCCCTCTCACCGATTGAAGCCTCCCTGCTTTGGAGTCGAGTTATTTGGATTCAGCTTTCCCCCCCAGACATCGAACCACCTGGATGATTGAGCTGAACCCCCCCGCAGACCCATTCCCCAACTGCTCGCTCGGTAATTCCTTCGCACGACGCCGCGCCGATGCGGGTAAAAAAAAAGAAAGGCGTCCGTTCTCGCCCTGGTTCAGACAATCGAGTTTTTAATCCCCCCCCTCCCCCCCACCCCAACACACACACCAGAGTAAGGCGAGTGAACCGCAACGGCCGTAATTCACGAGCGATGACGACGCCCAGGCGTCCGCGCCCGCTTTCGCGCCGCGGCATTTCGGCGCTGACTCAGACGCCGGCTGTGGAGACAGTCTGAAATGTAGCCGCTGTAATGAGAGGAAGTAATGTCAGCTGATGTAGTACAGCCAGACTGGGAGACTTTAGCATGAAAGGACGAGAGATAAAAAAAACAAAAAAAAAAAAAAAAAAAGAAAAACAAGCCATAACGAGCTTGAATCATACGTTTTCCCCCGATGACACTGGCAAAATAAACACCGCGCAGCTTTTCAAAGCCGCGCTTCCTCCTCTCATGAGTCCACTTTTAAGTGCTATCCACTCCTAAAAGTGTAATTATCAGATTCTGACCGCAATACGAGTGGATCTACAGCCAGGAGTCTTTCATTTAAGCCTCATAAAGCCCTGCTGGCAGATGACTCATACAATAGGATCAAGCCAGCCACTTCAAAGTTTGAACTAAGAGTATAAATAAGCATGGCATCAAAAAAAAAAAAAGAAAAAGAAAAAAAAAGGTGGCACTTGTTGCCATGGCGACGTGACAGCTGTCACCAGGGGTTGTGTTGACGAAGGAAGCTGGTGGGCCCTGCCTGCGTTTCACACCCCTCACGGCTCATGCCGCGCCGCGCCGCGGCTGCCGACGACATCGACGCCCCAAACATCACCTGTGCGTGACACCGTGCAACTTCGCCCCGCCGCCGGATCAACAGCACCCACTCACACATCTGAAAAACCGCTGTCACACACACACACAAACACACAAATACATTCCCAACCGCCTCGCAATCAATATGCGCCATTCAACAAATGTCATCTTTCAATCTATTCATTCCTCGAGCGCCAGCCCCGGCCCGGCTCGTTCCGAACATTTGCGGGAGGAGAGAAGAGCCGCCTCGTCGCCAGCTTGTTTGTCGGACGATGTCGCAAACTGCCGCGGCTAAAGTCATCTCCCGGTGAGATCTGAGATTAAATTTGCTCCGCGTCGCGTCTTTTTATAGAAGCCACCGTATTGCTGCCACACGCTAATGTTGTCTGTGTCCCCGGAGCCTCGACATATCTGTTTTCATCTCCCACCTTGTTGCAACACCTACAAAAAAAAAAAAAGAAACCCTGATAATTTGGACAGCGACTGGAGGTGTGAAGATGTGTTTTTTCTTTTTTTTTTTGCAGTTTGGTGATTGATGCGACGACTGAGACTGTACAGTAATTAGTAAATGGTATGTAAGATCGCTCGAATCGGAGTCTGGCACTGAGGGCCGTTCAGAGAGATTGGACTGTCGCCCTGAGCGCAGTCACCGCGGCTGCATTAAATTTAATTACCAATTAAAATCACTTGACTTTTTTTTGACTGCACACGACAGGTCCTTCCAGAAAGACTCCAATAATTGTGAATGAGCGGACGACTCCCGGCGCCGCGCTCTGAGCCCCCCGGGGGGGGAGAGGGACTGGAAAGGTTTCCGCGCTCGAAAATGTTCGACAGGGTCTTCCCTTAGAAATCGCTCGCAGAGCTGCAGTAGCAGGGACCGGCCTGTAGGTGGTTCATGTGCACAAAACCACTAAAGTCAACCAATAAAAACCAGAGAAGGAGAAAAAAAAATCACCAAACCTTCGATAGAAGTTGAAGCTCATTTTGGTTGAAGTCTATTTTTCTAGTTAGCAGGTTGAGGTTCAAATGCAAGTCCGGTTGACATTACAACTCTGCATCCCCCGTTCAGACAGAGGAGGAGAGAGTGTTGATTTATATCTCACAGTTATAACAACAACTACAGTGTTGTTCATTAGATCTGTGAGATATAAGAATAGAAGTCCTTCGACGAGAGTCCACTTTGTTAGATTTTTCTTTGGTTTCTCACGAAGCCTCAGTGCCAAAGTCTCTAACTGAAATGTGCACTTAACCTTGTGCAGTGAGTGTTGACTCCTACTCAACAGTGTTTGACAAGTGCATGAAAAAACAGTTTGTTATTAGCAAAGACGAGGGTAACAAACACCGTATAAGAATAGGTGCTGCAATATGTGCAAACACAAGAAACGGTGCGAAGTCACGGGGGGAGAAAGATGAATACGAAGAACTTTGGCAGAAGTGAAGAGTAAATAGCGTCAAAAGTAAGTATGCAAGGTTGATTTTCCCGAGTGTTGTTGTTGGCGTGAAAGGGAAAAAAAACCTTTAAATGTCAGGTCAACACAGGGAGCGACGGTAAATGAAATGCTTATAAAGCCTTAAAAAAAGTTTTTAAAGTTGAGTCAGGTTTTGTCTAAATTCATCAATCAGGTGCAGGAGTTGTCAGTGGTTCGGGCCTGTGCTGCTCTGTTCAGGGTTTGCATGTTCTAC
>JAUESF010000002.1:10753399-10767936 GCA_032274765.1 Malacoctenus tetranemus | reverse complement strand
GAATTTACAATTTTCCTTGGTGCAAAGACAAAAAAGGGAAGGACAAACAAATCACATCAAGTGGGTCAAAAGACTGGGAGAGAAAAATGAAGATGCCTTTTGACCGTCAACCGCGGCCGCTCTCGAAAAATAAACAATTCCATTAAGTGTTTAATTCTCTCTCTCTGCCATCCTTTATCAATGTCATTACAGCCTCTCCAAGTGAAAACTGCTATTGGCTGCTCTAAGTAAATGGCTCAGTTAGCTAAATTATAGTGAGCCGTCCACTCCTTCCCTCTAAAGTCGGTGCCCCCGCGGGCCTACAGTGGGATGATGCTGGTCAATAAAACAATAATCCTTAGCCGCCGCTCGACAGCACATGGCGTTTCAGTCCGGCATCAAATAATGAACAGTGCTGTGTGCTGTATGAACATTGTCATGCGGCTTCGGAGGGAAAACCACAGCTGCTTTTTCCTCTCCTTTGGTTAAGCCTCACCGAGAGAGTCAAAACATGTCATCTGTTTCTCTCCCCCCCCCTTCTTTTTTTTCTAAAGCCTGATGCTGTTACTGCCGAGAAACTTGGGCCTCTATCTCGGCGCGGTGGATATTCACCCATCTGCTCTGTTTATCCCTCACATCCTTCCTCCATCCATCCATTCATCACTCCTCTGTTGCCTCTTCCACTGTGTAACCTCGTAGCCAATTAAAGAGCACTACCACTGCTCGGGCGCTCGCTGCAGTGACACCTATGAACCCTGTTTACTCAGTTGCATCAGGAAAAAAAAAAAGAGGTTACTTCAAGCCTTCAATCCGGCGAGGCTCCCTAAATACTCGCTCGACACAAACACGAGGAAAAAAAAAAAGTTTGTCTGTTCTCAGGCTCCACACGCCATCAACATAGGAACAAACCGGGCATGTCTAGACTTTAAAGGGGCGACTTTAAACATTCAGGAGGAGCAAAGCCGGGGAGGAAGCCGGAGAGCGAAGGATGATAATAACCGGCGGCGATGGATGGGTCTAAAAGGTGAAATAAAACGATGTTAAGTTTGTGCAGCCAGCAGTGAGACAAATGGATGCTCTCACTAAAACCATAGATAGGCTTCACACGCAATTGATATACTTATTTAATATCAGCCTCGGTGTGTTAGCGCCAGAGAGCTATTGGCTCTGCCTAATGATGCCATGAATCCTGGTTTCCAGCAAAAGCCGAAAGAAATAACAAGAGAAGAGAGGAAGAAAACAGCGGCGGCCGCGTCTCTCCTCCCCGCTTGGCCGGGAGCGCACATACTTCTCGCCGAGCGACACCGCTAATCCAACATGGCGACGTCGCTGGGGCTGTTGTTGTTTGTCTGCTGGGTGCCAGCCCCCCCCCCACCCCCCCACCTCCTTCTTGCTCTCTATCTCTGTTACCCCGTGCCGAGCCGGTGTCATTCCTGGGGAGAGGCGATGATTAAAATCCTTCTGTCGCCATCGCCGCGCGGTCTCTCGCGCCTCCTCCTCGCCTCCGGTGCGAGGCCAGACGCGTCGTAGCCGCGCATTTATCTCGCTGTCTCCAACACCACTGGCGGCAGACGGGGTGGGCCGCCGCGCTCCCCCCCCCCCCTTGCTAAAGCCCAGATACTTGACATTTGTCTTGTGAAGAGGAAATAAAAGCGCAGACTTCAGGTTGGGGGAACCCCTCTGGCTCGGCCGCGCGGGCGATGAGAGGTCCTGATGAAGGTGATGAACACTTAAACATGAAAGGTGCAGTATGTGGGCTTTCGCCGGAGCCTCGGGGCCACCGAGCTTACAAGGAAACGAGGCCCCGCAACACACAAAAGCAGGCCGCGCAAACAGGGAATAAACAGCCCGCTTCCCGGGTAGTTTATTACCGAGTGACATTCAAGCATCATGCTCTAATCACGGGTCACTATAGCGGCGCGGGGGGTCCGCGACGACGAGAGGTTGAAAGAATCGGGGAGGTCTGACAAAAGCAAAACCATTATGTCGCACATGCTACAAGGGCACCGGGGTCCATTCATTTGGAGCGCTAAGTCGAAAGGAAACGCGTGATTAGAGTCGGGTGGGGGTGGGGGGGAGAAAAAATATCGCACCTCGCTTTCTATATTACCTGCTTGAACAGCAGGAGGCAGCCAGATTTATATCTCGCCTTCAGCTGTAACGCTCTCCATTCAGAGAGGCCGCGGCGTCTCTCTCGGAGGAGCAGATAAAGAAAAAGAGGCCACGGTAACGTCTGAATCACAGACTGATCACGGCGAGCGCGGCTCCCGCTGACCTCCGTGTCAGAGCCCTCCCTCCCACCCCCACCCCTCACCTGATCCACGGCGCCCCCTGCGTTGGACGTGGCCTTTTTTTGTCCTTTTTATTTGAGCCGTTTCACTTTAATTACATTCTTAGTCCGGGGAAGCAACAAAGCTCGCTTCATCTGGCCTTTGCTCGCCGTCGCACGCCGCAATCGTGTCAACTTCAGAGGCATGTCACATCCTAAACACCCCCCACCCCCCCACACCCCCACCTCTGGATGTAATTAATCCCCTCATTCTCACACCTGGCATCCCCCCCCCTCCCCCTCCTCCGATCTGAATCCCCTCTCTTGTTATTCCAGCTATTGAGGTTCTGGAGCATGCCTGCATGCTTAGCGGCGTTAATGTGCACGGATAATTGTCTGTAAAGGACTCGGCGTAGAGCGAAGGTGTGCCGAGCTGCAGGCAGCTGTTGCAGGCTCCTTGAGCCCGCCATCAATTAGAACGCGGCGCTGCCGTTTGCAGCTTCACCTTCAAACGAAACTACCAGCCATCAATCAATACATGTTACAAAACCCGCTGTCTTAACCGGGCACCTTTAAGGCACGCCAACTTATGTATTTTGCCGGTATTATGCACTGCTCGGAAGTTATTGGAGCTATTCGGGATTAAGTACTTTTTCCCAAGGGCACCTTGTAGATTCAATTTGGGATTAAGAATCAGAGTAAAGAGACTTGTTAGTGGAAGGAGAGCCAGGATGCTACCCACCTAACATCGGGTCACAGGCATCCTCCTCCCCTCCCTCCCCACCTCCGACCATTAGCCCTCTGCCACTTAATCGCTTGTGCAGTATTGCAGTGTGGAGCTTAGAGTGTATTTCAGCCCCGGCACTTTGTCAAAGTCACCCTCCGCTATGGCCCAGGCGTGTGCCGCAAATGGGACTAATTAGTAACTCGCAAAGACAAAAAAGCACAAAGCTCGTCCCGCAACACTCAATCCTGGGCCCGCCGTCTAAAGGCCCCGTGTCTCACCCCGGGGAGGGCCTTCTGTGAGATACATGGTATTGACAATATGTTAAAAACTAACAGTTAGCGCAAACAATGAGAGGGACCTTCCGCGGCAAGCTCGGAGGAAAAAAAAAAAAAGGTAAGTGCGGCGTTTAACACCTGCGGGGTGTAAATTCGTTTCCTGACAGTGACGAAAAAACACAGCACCTCCCTCCTCTCAGGTTCATCGGCCATCAACAGGAGTCACAGCAGCAGGAACGCTCACACAGAGTCAAGATTCCAACAACTTGACGGAATCATTGCAAAGTAACCTGGCTGCCTTCATCTGATCTATTCCACTTCAATCTAATGATCCAATGTCCTGTGGGACACAGTGTCGGCTCCAGCGCTCCTTGTCACCCCTCCCTGGAAGAGCTTTACAGACGAGCACTGACTGAAAAAAAGAAAAGCTGTCCATATCTCTGAAGGTAGGCTAACTGCTGTTCAGCCGTTCGATCATATCGCGTTCGCGGCACTCCGCACGGAAATCTGTTTGAACCGAACAAAAATCCGGTTTGCAAAGTTGCAGCGAGATGTGAATAAATGTCAGCGCGTACACGCAAGGGGACTGTCACTCCCCAGATCTGAGGGAGCCTCGACAAACGCCTTGAGACGCTGACAGCTCGGCGGAGACGACAGAACGCAGGTAGACTTTGCGTTTCACTTCTCTGTGCTGGTAGCTCGTCAGTATGTGCGGCGCGCGGTGTGTCGCCAGCGCGGGCCTTCTCCAGTACAGCCGGAACTGTGGTCAGTTTGACAATTGACTGTAGAGGAACACAGGCCACTTGAATTAAGTCATCATAACCCATTAAAGCGTCGCAAATATCAACCTTGGGATTCAAAGAATCCACTTAGCGTAATGAAAATTGTCAGCCGGGGCCGTGAATGGCCGAGCTGCGGCCATCGAGCCGGGGGCCCTAAAAAACATGATACGAGAATAATGGGGGCTTTATGGGGTGGACATGCTGTTTGAACATCACTTAAGTAAATGTCTGCTCTCGCGCTAATTGGTATTGGTCTCATGAAATCTCATTCAAGAGTCATCGACGAGCGCGAGTGTTCCTCACAAACTTTGTTAGAGATCGTTGAACAGCCAGAGGCGGGCGGTCACATTTTCATTAGTCCTGTGCCAGTTTTAGATATTTCTACTGGGCGCTTTGTGATAAATGAAGCCCATTTCAGTCCCCCTCCACCCCCCTCACCCCCCTACCCCCCTCCTCAAGTTTCTTTTTTCTTTGCTTTTCTTGTCCTTTTTTTCTCTACTTCGGATAAAAAGTAGTAAAATGGGAATTATCTAAAGTGGATCCCCCGTCTGATAGGTCGCTCGATTTGACGCTGATGCTGTCGACAAATTCAATCAGTTAGCGGGGAATTCTGCGGCAGCGAGGAAAAACCCCGAATGGGCACAATAAATACGAAAGGTGTTACAGCGCTCAGCGCTGATGACACAACACGATTGGTATTTCGAAGAAAAACCAGAGGAGCATTTTCTTTCTTTCGGCATAAATTTTTATTTCCCCAAGGTTGTTCTTCTTGAGAGGTAACTAAATGAAGATGAAGATGAAGGTAACCAAGTGAACACTTCCTAATATTTCTCTCAATTACTGTTGCATTCCATACTTTCTCAGAGAGCAATAAGGGGGAAGGAAAAGTCGAAGGAAATAGTCGGGGAAACTTCAATTAAACCAACAGAGACGTCTGGGCACTAACAACGGCGCTGTAAAAAGGGAGCAGAATCTCCCCCCCGGCGCTGAAGTTACTCCCCTATAAGTCATCTTTGTGCACTTGGTTGTTATTAAGGTTATTCCAGTCAAACAAGAGAACAGTCGTCATGCTCGCCTGCATCGAGCCCCCCCGCGCCGACTCGCACCTCTCTAACGGCCCTCCGCGCGCTCCGCTTCTGACGGCGATATTGCATCTCATAACCGTGAGATCCAATCACCTTCTACGTGCACGGAAAGGGAGCCAAGTGTAATCAGTCGCGGTCAGACAGGGATGGGCGGCAGAGAGCCTCGGCAACTGGCACGGGCCCAAAGGCAGTATCTGGGTGGACATTTTGGTGTGTGTGTGTGTGGGTGGGTGGGTGTGTGTGTGTGTGTGTGTGTGTAGGTAAGCCGGTGTGACAGGTTAATAAACCAGCCATTGTACAACCGAAAGAAAAGAAGCCAATGTGGGATTTATCTGTGTGCTTTAGGTTTTAAGTTTAAAGCTGTGCTAAGCAACTTGTCACACTTAAACCTGAAACTCGCTGCAGTTTTACTTTCAGTGACAACTGCAACGGTTTGGGGTAACTACGATTTGCTCCGTCTGATAAATCCACGCTTGAGACAATGTTTTATGTGCTGTCTGATACCTGCTCAGCAGAAAGGGGGGAAAAAAACCCTCGATATTACAGATATCTTCCGCAAAAGAAACATCAACGTAGTTTGGGATTTACCAGCTCTTTTGTGAAGCCAAATTAACTCATAACTAGCTGATGGATAAAGTCGAGCGTTTGGCAAACAAAGGTGAAAATATGTATGCCGATGCTGTGTTTGCAGCTCACTGTGCTGCCACTAATCGGCCATAAAAATCAATTAATGCAGGTTTAATGAATGCCTGAGGCAGAATAGCTAATAGCTCCTCTAATGTCTTCCGTTAGCTTCACTTTTCTCGTATTACATTCTTTAAAGGACCACTGTTGAGCAGGAATGGGATATAATGGTCTCCGTTACGTTTTAATAGCGGGGATTCGCTCCAAACGTCGAGCAGCTGTGTTGTTATTAGCTGGAAATGAGGCCGTTAGGTCTGTACGGCCGGCGCGTCCTTTTCCCCCCCTCACCGAGGACCCGCCATGTCGTGCCAGAGATTTCTTACGAGATCTGCAGCGGCCGCGGGGGGTTGGCTCGTTTCAGAGGACGGTGGAACAGGAGAGCTTTTATTCTGAAAGGGCCTCGAACCAAATCCCACTAAAAAGGACCTTTTACTGGACCAATCGCTTATGGTCTCCAATTTCTGTTTCCCAATCAGGACCTTCTCTGAAAACACGACGTCTACACTTTGTAGGCCAACGACGTCGATCAAGCCCACAAATTTCCAAAGCCCTTCGACAGCGTTTGTATGGAAATCAGGCTAAATTTGGACTCGTTTATTCGAGACGCGAGCTATTTTTTGGGCTCTTTGGGCGTCGGCCGCTTTATCGCGGCGACAGTGAAGGAAAAGAGGAGGAGGAAAGCAGGGGGAGTCTGATTTCCTCAAGTCCCAGCTTAAACTGATCATAGAGAAGGTGATCGCAGCACTTTGAGCACATTAATTAGCCCACAGAAGTTGGAGCTTCTGAGCAACGTGGGGAACTTCACTGATAATCAAAGATTCACGGGCTTGCAGAAGTCCCAGTGGACCAGCTGGCGTATCAATGAGGAACCTTTTTTTTTCCTTTGCCAGTGTATAAAACATGTGGATGTTCACCCGAAAAACATGGAAACATGGAAATGTTCTCTAATGAAAGCTTCAGCAGCGCGCTTCATTAGTCAAACGTCTCCAGATAGTCGGAAAAAACAACGCAGTTGCAGCCTTTGCAGCGAAATGTGGCGATAACTCGCATTCTCTCATCTCTTCCTTGACAGAAAAAAAACACATTAATAATGCCAGCGCGGTATCAGGTTATGTCACTGCTCGGCACATCCGTTCATTTCCCTTCAATGTCCCATTTTCTTCCGGTGGTTAGGCTTATTGAATGTTTACAGTGAACCTTCCAGGTCGCGCTGGAGTTTGTTTTGTCGAGCATCCCTCTTATTTCTGTGTCTGCCTGGGTGTGAAATATAAGCAGCATAAATCCCTGCATTGCAGGGGCTTTCACCAGTTCATGAATCAGAACTACATTCATAAAACCCCAGCATGTGTGTGTGTGTGTGTGTGTGTGTGTGTGTGTGTGTGTGTGTGTGTGTGTGTGTGTGTGTGTGTGTTGCTCTCGAGGCGGAGGATGGAGCCTAATAATATGGGCTGGCCCATATTTTTCTGTTTTCCTGCAAGAGTGCTTTGCATGGAGCAGTCGAGCCTCGGCAGGGCAGTGGCTAATGAGCCAGCTATGAAGATGTAGTGAGGTCTGCCGCTGCACTTTCCCAGGATGAAGTGCATCCCCACCCCCACCCCCACCTCCACCCCCAAGTCAACAAGCCACCTCACATTTTCTCCGGCAGCCCGTTTCAGCCCTTCTTCTCAGACTTTTAACTGTTTTTTTCTAATATGAACTCCGCTGTCTTCGTTATGCAAGGTGTCAGTGGTGCTTCAGCTGGAGCGTCGGGGCGCTGAAGCTAGTGAGGGGGGGGCAACGACTGGATTGCACACTTACTACGGGGTCATTATGCAGGGTCATTATGCGGCACCCTGTGCAGCCTTCAAAAGTAAATCCTAATCGTCAGACCCAGAAATGTTAAGAGTTCATCTGGAAGCTGCATTAGCCATCATGTGTAACGTACCTGAAACTTTGTACAATTATTTGTTTTTACTTCTGGGGTGAAATAAACTTCAACTACTGCTGTCTATTTGCAGATGACACCCTGTTCTGTCTCCCTTTGGACAGAGCACAGAGCAGCAGGGCGGTTTGTGGCTCTGTGGTGGCGATGATGCACATTGATTGGACTGCTCCACTATCATGAGACACACTACAGATATATAAAGGAAGCCAATTAGCAACACCTGACCTCCCGCTCTGGGTGAAGGTGAAAAGACTGTAAGGTGTTTACGGGATAATGTATCAACAAGCATGTGAGCATCAATCAAAGAGTTTCACACATCGACGGCTGTTGTTCACATGGATAAAAAAAACATCAGTGGTTTCATCGCATTAAAAAGTCGGAAAGTGTCAAAGAGCAACAACGCTCAGTAAAAAATTCACTCTTGAAATTCAAAATTCAAAAATGATGGATCTGTGTAGGAAAATCTATCGGCCGTATTTTGTTTCGGGGTCGCAAAGACCACCGATCGAGGACCCCTCTGTCGCCACGTTTGCCACGCCCGGCTCCGCCTACCTGTTTTTGGCTCCACCGAAAAGTAGGGCTGCCCGTGGACGATGCTGTAGATCACCCTGGCGCTGTTCCCGTACGTCGGGTCGTCGGCATCCGTGGCCGCCACTTGGACGACCATGGTTCCTGTGAGGCAGACAGCCCGTCATTAGTTTCCAAGACAACATCTCCGCGGCCAGTCAAACGGAGCTAAATGTGGAAATAGTCATCATATCAACAGCATGTGTGACCGATGCCATTTGAAAAAGAGAAGGAGGAGGAGGAGGAGGAGGGGAGAAAAGCAGAGGAGAAGCAATACAAGTGGAACTTCTGAGCCAGGAAATCATCTCATTACTCATTAGTCTGACTTCTGTTATCGAGACCGCCGTTTACTTTCACTCATCTCGTTTCCACACAAAATGTCCTGAGTGAATTTGAAGCAGCTTTTTTTTTTATTTTCCTCCACAGAAAACGTTAAATAACAGCACAAGATCTGGCATGTGTTGCGTTTCTGGCTCCTGGTCCCAAAGGCTGTGAAACAAATAACACTTTCGGTTGTTGCCATAATTTGATACCTCCGGATTAAAGTGTAGCGCCGCGCTTCTACAGATCATTCTGCTGCCGTCGTTTCCACTTCTCCGCACGCGGCTCCGTTACCAGCTTCCCCCCCCTTTTTTTTTCTGGTAACTTCAGTCTGTCAATTCAAATTCGCCAGCCAAATGAGTTCTGCAACCCATCTGTGCGAGTTAAAGCAACACTTCACCCCGGCGAGAAAAAACACACACAAAAAAGACAAAGCGAGTCGATGATGTCTCTCATGTCGTTGCGACAGTCTGACTCTGACCCGAAGCCATGCGACAGCGGACGCTGAACTGTTGTCCCGAATAAAAAGAAATTAAAAATAGTCTCATTTTCTTCTTTTTTTTGGTTTTGATTTGAATTTGCAAAGTTCCAGGGAAAAAAAAACAACAAAAAAACAACACACAAACATGTGGGAAACATTTGTTTTACTACGTTCCTCTTTCAAGTGCAACTCTTTTTATTTGCTGGAGCGTCGTTTACCACACACAGATGGTCGCCCATCCCGTTTCTGATTTAAGGTCCTCGAATGGCTTCTGGAGAACACGCCGCGCTGCAGAAGGGAAATAGTAACTATGAAAAAAGCCAAATGATATCTGAAGGCGAAGGGGGGGGGGGCGGGACTGCGGGCTTGTGGCGCAAACATCTAAAAAAGTTGTTGCTGCTTTACGACGGCTCTGTCGAATTCAAGAGTCGGTGCGCAGTCGGGCGATCGCTGCGGGTTTCATCGAGTCCTCTCGGTGGACGGACGCATTTACTTGCTGCGTGTCAAGGGGAAAAAAAACCACACATCTGGAAGAAAATAACTGATATTTAAGCGCAAATGGACTGACAGGGCCTTGAATCAATATTTAATAGAAGAGAGGATGGATCATCTGCTGGAAACAATACGTCCAAAAAAGACTTAATTAGCAATTGTGGTATAATTCAGGGACCATTAAACCCTTTATCTATTTTGCATATTAAGAGAAACTTTTGAACAATTGCCTTATTATCACTTTAAGGCATAATTAAACCATATTGGGGTTCCCATGATACCACATGCAAAAAAAACCCCACACTAGCCACTAAAAAGACCAAAAATTGCATCATGAGCCATTAAAGTGTTATTTAGAATGCATATAAATGTGTTAATTCGAAAGTTTTAACCACATTTTCTTCCCAGATAGTGTACAACTTGTGTCTAACCAACGGACCGCACTGAACCATTCATCGCACCCTCGTGTTTACATGCGATTGCTAATGGTTAGCACAGGTCAAGAAGACCGCAGTGCAAATGTGACCTTGAATGCAGCTTCACACTGCAGCTATCTGTCAGCAGAACAACTCGCAGGCAAGTTAGCACTCAGTAACAATGCATGTAACAGGTAAAAAAAAATATAGCATCTATGGGACCGGCTGCCACTTCGAGGCTTGCAGACGGTTCAGATAATATATATATACATATATCTCCTCATCACGCTGCAACACTTGCGGTGTACTATATATGGACATTCATGCACAAAATATGCCATCTGTCTTGTTTTTCTTGACAAGATTTCGTTCGAGCCACTTATTTGCTCATTGACAGCTGTACTTCGGAGGCTCACCACAGAATTACGCCACAAATTATCTCCAGCATAACATCCAATATAGTGGAAATTACATCTGCTAGATTGCGTATCCTTATGTTGAAAGTTTATCAGTGGGGTCTTCATCGAGAAGGGAAAAAAAATAATAATTCACCTAATTGAAAATCAGCACAACCACAAGTCTAATTTCATGCATTAGCATTATATAATGGGCACATCTGTTTGCCGTAATAGGAGCGTTTGTGAACGCAGCATCATCGACTGGCTATAAGGGGCTGGATTAAGCCAGTTAATGATGTTAGCTTGGGTTTGAGGAGGCAGAAAAAAAATGTTTCTCTTTCTGTCGAGAAACGTGCCAGAGTTGTGTCACATTACTCCTGGCGCACAGTTTATATCCGCGGATAATGTTCACAAACCCCAAATGACGAGACCCGACTTTGCAACATGCCCGGCAGTGCCCCCACCCCCCCCCACCCCCCCTGCACGCGAAGAAAAAACGTCCTCCCAGCCTACAAGGAGGAAATTTGTTTTGAAACGCGACTGTGAACTCTGCTGACAACTGACAACTGTTGTCTAGGCGGCGCGGTACAGTATTGTCCTCTCCCACACTTCCTCCGAGGCAAAAGGAGAAGACATCAGACGCGACTCCCCCTCCGCAACTCCCCCCCCCTCCCTCTTTTTTTTTAAAAAAGTGCCGATTGAACGCGGCGCTGACGTGACTCGAGCTGACAGCCGTGGCTCGGAAGGTGAGGCAGACGAGCGTTTGAAGATTTTTCACGGAGAAAAACATAATCAGCGACAATCAGAGGCAATCAATTTCAATAGGTCATTCATTAGGGTATAAACGAGCCTTGTTGTTCCAACGGGGCTCATCTAACGTAAGAGGGAGGGGGGGGGCAGATTTTTTTCTTTTTTCAGGCAATTTCAGGAGGGGGAAGGAGAATTGATATCCATCTGATATGAAGGAGGAGAAGCCATTGAATAAATTGTAAAATTACCACAAACAACCGTTTCCACCGCGAGACTGTACGTCAGTGTTGGTCTTAAAGCTGACGCCGCGCGCGCTGGCAGTGGAATCATCAACAGTGGGCATTGTCGGAATAACCTTGAAATAAGAGACGCCGCGCTGCACGAGCGTGGCTTTTCCCAGCCTGACACACGGAACCGCTGGTGGCTGCATGAATATTTCACTTTAATGGCTCGCGACACATTTCTGCCAAAGTGCAGGTCTATATTGTCGCGCGACGGGGAAAAAAAAAAAAAAGCGCACCGTCTCTCAGTTAGTGATATTTTACTTTGAGAAAAACATCCTAATAAAAACCTCTCCTTTCTTACATGAGATGTATTTTACAGGCTTTTACAGAATGAAGTGATCACAGGAAATGAAGATTAGAGTCCTCCATTCTGGCCATAAAGCAGAATTAACAGGCTCTGGCCCTGGACGTGAACGGGGATAAAGGAAAGGAAAAGGCGAGAGAAAAAAGAAAGGAAAAAAAAAGAAAAGAAAAGGTGCTGCGTGAAGCTGGAGAAGTTATCACCGGGCCCGGTTGGAGAAGGACGTCTAGATTATATCATCACCTCTTAGTCATGACAGGTTATATTACAGGTAGTTTAAAACGCCAAGGTCAAAGGACGGCCATACGAAAGAGAAGCCGGGTGACGTCTGAATCTATATTACGGGTTGATAGTTAAAATCAGTGCAGTGGACAAGGGTGTAAATTAACATTCAATGTGGGCTCAGACGGCGCGGTTCCTACTCCGGCTGATGTTTGAGACATTTTCCGTTCTTACTTCCAAACAATCGAGTTCTTTGTGTTTGATTGTTTTTGTTCCTTTTAACATTTCACTCTCACTCTTCATGATTTCTTTACCAATTTTTGCTCCTTTCTGTCGTGACTTTCTATTACAATTGACTATTTTGTTGAAGAGCAAAGACATTATGAAAGGTAATCTGAAGCAGGTGAGTTGAATTTGTTTGAAAAAAAAGGAAAAAAAAGAGAATAAATCTCCTGTAATATGAACCAATCCTTTCTGCTTCACCGGGCCGTCATTGGCTACTCAATTTGCCGCCCCTTCAGTGTTTGTCCGTCTTCATCGACATGATGGATCAGATGCGCGTGTTTTTTTTGTTTTTTTTCCCCCTTGCTATATATTGGCCACGGCCGCGTGCAAAAACAGGTTTCCCCCATCAATTCTGTGTCTGCGGTGAGCAAACTGTCATCTGCCAGTAATGAAAATAAATGCGGCGCGCTCCATCTGAATCGCAGACAGGTATTCAGCGGGCCGCTGCACACGTAGCAACCCCCGGCACGCGACCGTCAGGCTGCGACGCCGCTTCACGCCCGGGCTCTCACAGGGTCAAGACGGATGAGAAAGGACATCATATATTAGAAATACGGACATATATGTTTTTATAATAATGTGAATTCACCTTTCTTTCAAAAGAACCGAATCTGTGACCTGAGAAGTGCGGCAGCGGCGGCGCGCATACATCACAACAACCGACTTTAAATCTCTCCAACGTTCTCCTTTCTCCGCGAGCATTCCAGGCTGCCGCTGCTGATTAAGTTGATTATATTCATGCACATTCACACCTGCGCCCTGCTGTTTGATATGAGCGGGGATTATCGCTCCGAGTTCAGCTCGCATTGATTTGCAACCGCAAAAGCAAGAATCCCAGCAATGGCGGGGGGGCTTGTTCGCCGAGAGTTGGCGAACGCGCCCCGCGGATCTCACAGCGTGAGTTTTAACATTTAACACCCGGCGTTCGCTTTCGCTCGTCGCACCTGTGCAATATCGTCTAAAACTGTACATCTGCTCCGCCGTAAAGTCGACATTTATATCGTCTTCGGCGCTCACTTCCTCCACCCTGTCGCAGGCTCGGTCCGTAATGTTTTCGCACTAAAAGTTATATTGGTGGGTTGTTTTTTTTTTTGCTTCATTTCACGGCATTCAGGGTTATTTCTAATAATTTGACTGCCTCTAATGGGTCCTTTAAAGAAGAAAAAAGTAACAAAAAAAACACTTATCAAATATTCAAAAATGAAGTATTCCTTAGTAATTAAAATATAATTGCGCTTTTACATCTTCAGCCATGTCAGTAAAAATTAAACATTAAGGGCTCTGGAGCTGCAGAGTTGTGGGTCGCAGTGGATTGTGCACAAGTGCGTATTTATCATCCACGATAAAAGTGACTCTAAACTTCCGCTCGTGAAATTGAATTATAAATGAAATCAAGTTTCCCTAAACTGGCATGCTCGGTTTTTTTTCTTCTTCTCCTGCTTCTATTTCCACGCGTAGAATCAAGCGACGATCCCACCCTTGATCTACGCTCTCATGAATTAGACAGGAACTATGACAGCTGGGTATAAGACCAGCGAGCAGTAAATTCCGGAGCTGTGGCCTTGGCTTGACATTACATTCTCTGCGCTTGTAATGAGCCCTTGAACTGCTCCTTTGGCCCCCCTCTCGCTGTGCGGTGGGAGAGAGCCCAGCCTGGGCGACCCCCACACCCCTGCCCACCTTTCCCCCCCCACCTCCCCCGATTGTCACACCTCCGACTGTCCTCGAGCTCTCTTGTCTTTTATTTGACATCCCCCTGCCGTGATTAAGACAAAAGCCTTCAGAGATCCCCGGGCCAAAAGGTCTCGCTGTGTATGGACGAGCACGGCCCCCTAATTACTTTAATTAATTAAATTCATGATTTCCTCTAAATTGAAGCCATTCATCAGCGGCGCGACGCTGCGACCATTAATGATTTAAAGACATCTATAAAGGAATTATTGAGGACAAGAGGTGCTTGGCCCTTCCCTGTACTTTACTGCATTGATAATTGCTTTGAGCAGATATTTACAAAGGCAGGCAATACATTACGCGCCCGTTGTTCTTCCAACTTGTGATGAAGACCTTCACGGCCGCCCGGGTGAGTAAATAAAGCGCCGAGCGGTGACCCCCTCCCCCGAGTCGCAGTGCTGGCGGCTCGAACACGACGCCCCCCACCCCCACCCCCACCCCCGCCCCCGCCCCCCGGTAGCTGGGCGTACTGAGTTTGCCGCCTTATCTCGGGTTGGACACGAGACTGGGAGCCCTTGTACTCTAATCCTCGGGTTCCTTAAGCCTGAGCTCTGTCGCGGCGGG
>JAUESF010000002.1:10740179-10753389 GCA_032274765.1 Malacoctenus tetranemus | reverse complement strand
CGCAGTACCCCCCCCCCCCCCCCCCCCCCCCCCCCCGTTGACAGTCAGCTGTGTAATCCTTCAGAGATCTCGGCGGCTGTGTTGTAAGCAAAGCGCCGCTTGCTTTGGAACGGCTCCCGGCTGCCACGGGCAGCGCCCGCTGAAGTTTCCGACTTTGAACCTCCCCGCGAATAAGAAAAAAACCAGCCCCAACACCTTTGTTTTTCCCCTGATTTCCTCTCTGCACGCTGCTCTCTGCATGCATTGAGTCGGAAGGCGGTGCTCGCTGAGTCCCCCCCCCCTTTCCGGAGCTGCGCACGAAGAGGTGCAATAAGCAAGATAGCGGGGGCCGCGAAATGTAAGGCGAACGTGACATTTGATAATGTCGAATATTGCTTTGACAGTCTGCCTTGTGGTAAACAATGTGACGTTATTGGATTCACACTCCCCAATAACAAACATGGGTTTTTCCTTTGCCCCCAAAATTGTGAAATTCAAGACAACAAATTGAAAAGTCCTGCGTCAGTGTCTGTTTCAACACTTGTGTGAAGAGAAGACACACTGACGATCTCGCTGGATAGTCGATTGAGGAACCCACGGAGGATTAATCTCTGGAGGATCCAGCATCGCTTTACCTTTTTAGAACACTTGTGCTTAACTCCCACTGCTTTATTTGTGTGTGTGTGCGTTTGCTTTATTTCAACTCCACCGCGTTCGCTTCAAAACTCTCCGCGCGCATCCTCCGCACGGCAAACCAAAGACAACATCGAACCGTTAATAAAAATCTAAAGGGAGAACGAATAAATCGCACAAGGCATGAAAGGTGGATTGAAACGCGATGACCCCCCCCCCCCCCCGATGTCAATTCTGGAAGGGAAACACAAACACCGGTTCGGGAGGAATCACTTCACAACACACAAAGCCGGCTAATACACCAACCACAGAGACGTCGTCCATTGTTGAATGATATCCCTCATTCCAGCTTAAACGCTTCCCTCCCCCCCTCTACACAAATTCAGCAACTTGAATTTAAATCCGCAGCTTTCTCTCCCACCTCCCTCCGAGCTACCACTTGACTACACTCCCACTTACAGCACTGACAGCATCCCGGTGACGGGACCCAGCCACAGTCAGCAGCTCACTCTTGACACTCTCGGGCACTCGGTAAATGATGCCTGTCGAGGCGCTATCTCGCGTATTTCAATGAGCTTCTGCCGGTCGTGTCGTGAACTGAATGCACGCTTTCGTATTGCAACATCACCGAGGTTAAAAACTGTTCTTCTTTCGCTCATTTGAGGAAGGTTGGACGGTCTTTTCCCCTTTCAACTGACCACGAACTTCCTCTCCTCTCCCAGGACTGCGCTCCAAACCTCATTGGTGATTGGACGGCAGCTCGCGGCGTGCCTTAAAGCGCCCTGGGAGACCCTTGGAGGAGCTGCGGGGGGAACTCAGGATTTCCGCGACCACTCTGTTTACCGGATTGGAGCCGCGATAAGGTGAGATAAATGTTGGAAATACACTCGCTTGGATTCAGAGATTTATTTTTTTTCGGGGACACTTTCACCCGATACCCCAGCATGAACTCCTAAGTCCAGTCTGTGTGTGTGTGTGGCTGTGAGGGGGTGGGGGAGTGAAGAGAAATGCCCATGGCCTTCGAGACTGATTCAGAACTCAAGTTTGCTTGAGCTACTTTTTAAATATGCGTCACTCATGAATGTTTTTTTTTAACCTGGAGGTCCGCACTGGCACGCATGGAGCGATAAACATGTAAATTAGGGCCACATCAAGCTTCACACTACAATACGGCCGGCCGGGTCGGTTTGAGACCGTTTGAGGAAAACATCGTTTCAAGCTCAGCACTGAAATGATCTTTGTGATCAAACTATCTGATTCCAGCAACTTTATCTGGAAAGTTCAACAAAACAACACCAATGACAGACACTTGAATAAATAACCTCAAGAGATATTTAGGCATTTTTTAATATACATGAACAATACATATGGGCCCTGCTCATCGATATGGAGGTCACCCCCCCCACTACCACCACCATCGCCACTCATCCACCTGCTAAGCTGAATCGCCTCAGGATGTTGTTGTCACTCATTTGCATCCGCTCGCATTTTGAGCACGGGCGAGACCCGCGCGAAACCTTGGAGGAAATCTTGACCATGCAGCCCCGTTACCGAGAGGCCCTGATATGACGGGGCTCCTCCAGGAGTGGGTTGTATTAAAACAGATGAAAGGAACGTCTGCAGTCAGAAATGCTAATTGGATCGATAGGATTTGAATTTTGGAGTCCGTGGGACGGCGATATTAGGCTGTATGATGTTTTTAGCCGGAGGTATGGCAACGCTGGATTGGGACTTTTATCTGGGCTGAAATACCCACTTAGTGGAAAATATCGGTCAGCCTGTGATAGCATAAAAGTTCAAATGCATTTATCAATTGAAAAACAATTCTATGACCTTTATTCAAAATATATTCATTACTTGTTTTAAAGCCGAGTGAATCATTTTGTCTTGTTACCATCATTAGGTAGCAAAATATCTCTTACTACATCGAAACACAACAGATTTCCAGCCTCTGCTAACAGGCAGCACAACAAGCACTTTGTGCGAAATTATAGTGTAAATAATCAGTAAACTTTGAAGCACAATTTAACCAATAAGGTCAATATCTGCCATTTTCAGTGTCCAATAATGTTTGCCCTGAATAAAGTTTTGCAGGTGAAACTTGATTTCACACTCACGCTGCATGAAGCTGATCTACTAACAGGGCTCACTGAGGAAACAAGGTCTGTCCTTTCATTGGAGTCAGACACGAAAACAGACACACGAGAGCTTCATTCGAAAGCTCCTCTTTGCGCGTGTTGTCACTCACGCTTAACCGATCAGCAGCGAGATGCTCTCTAAACGTAGGTGCCATCTCGTTTCGCACGTAGTGGTTTAGCAGATGCTATTAGTAACTCGACAGATCAGGCCCCGTGAAGTGCGTCAGCTTGAGTCGCTAATTACAAGGCGAGAGGACCAACTCAGCCACACCGGATAGAAGGCAGGATGCTAACTTACAGTCAGACAATCAGAAACAATTAATTGTTGAAGCGTCTCGACGGTCACAGAAGGTGAGCTCGTACTGCAGCCAGCGTGAGGCAGTTTCTATCTCCCTGTGACCACCGCTCACTCATACATTCTGCATTACTATTCCGACTCCAAATAGAAATCAAAACGAGTCCCAAAAGGGTTTCCTGATTTGTATGCAAATATTAGATGGTGGCTGTTTACAATAATCACTGATTTATTTCATTTCATCTTGACCTTTTGGGGGTTTTTTTTGTTTGTTTTTTTGTTGTTGTTTTCCTTCCACCTTTGCAATCCACCGTTTCATTTTCAAAGTTCCGTGCGCGAGACGCGCTGAATGCACGACACAAATAAAGTTTGCCTTGACTGGAGACTCAAGGACATCTTGGTATTTCAGGCTTTGTACATCCTCACGCTTTCAACAACTCAGTCAAAAGCGATTGAAAGTTTGTAAAATAAAAAAAAAGAAAAGAAAGAAAGAAAAGGAAGAGGAAAAAAAGCGACCTTAAAAGCCACGAAAATCCACATCGCTCTCTATCAACATATTAGTGAAGAGGACAAAGAAGCCGATACAGCCGCAGTGTGGCTGAGGAACGCTGAAATCAAAGTGGTTTAACCTGGACATCAATCGATGCCGAGCCCACGAACAGGAAGACCTTCATGCAGTGTAAATTGGGCCCAGTGTGATTAGCGCGTATTCAGTCTTACAAAGTGAACACGCTGGACTCAAATTAATATTGCACACATCCCAACCCCCCCCTCCCCCCCTCCCTCGACCTAAAGACGGCGAGAGATGAAAAACGTATTCAGTGGGGTAGAAAATTATCAAATGCAGGAGCTGGACTGAAGGCGATTCGGAGAAGGAGGGAGCGAGAGCAAAAAAGGGCAGCGGAGGGGGAGGAGAACATCAAAGCGCGTCGGACTCGATGTCCTGCGATGACGTCCGATGGGGATCGGAAGCTTTACCTAAAGGGGACATCTCCGGAACGCCGGCCAGGTAGGGTCCGTCCAGGAACTTGGGCTCGTTGTCGTTGATGTCCTGGACCTTGACCACGAACTCCGACCGGGGCTCCACCGGCAAATTGGTGAGGCGGTCCACGGCCTGAGCCTGCAGGGTGTAGTACGCCTGCGCCTCTCGGTCCAGCCGCTTGGTGGCGTGGATGTCCCCCGTGTTCTCGTCGATGGTGAAAATGGAGGTGGCGCCCTCGCCGGAGAGCACGTACTTCACCTTGCCGTCGCCTTTGTCCACATCCGAGTGAAGCTGTGAGGATTAAAAGAAAAAAAGGGGGCAGGAGTGAAAAGACGGCCACATGAAACAAGGACCGATTGGGAAAAAATGGCACAAGGAACCTTTGTGTTCCAGCTAGCTTTGATAAATAGCATCTTTAGGGCTACATGACAAAACTAAGAAATGATGATCAACCAGGTCACATGTGTTAAGATATCTATCTAAGATTTCTACACACCTGTGAAGATAAAACTCTGTTGAGTTTTCCAATATTTCTGACACACAGTTCAATAAATTGTCCCAAATTTTCACGTGGTCGAATTTACACGCCGTGTAAATCGTCACCGTTGTGTTGCCGCTAATACGTACAACGCGGCCCCGGCAAATACATCATGTTTATTGAACAAATATTCAAATCAGATGAAAAGATCAAAACACGGAGCATTTATGCATGAATTATGCCGCAAAATTCCATTATGATTTGCATTTTGCCACAAATAATGGAATGAAATGAAATGCTGCCACTTACTGTAATAGCAGCGAGACTTGCAAACTGATGTATTGGTCATTATAAACGTTTCTAACAATTTTCCATTAACCCCCCCCCGCAGAAAAAAAAAGGCGTCCCCGCTCATCTCAAAGGAAAGTGAAAAAAAAACCTGACGACAGTTATCACAAAATGTGTTTCGATCAATAAAAACAACAATGACGTGGCAAATGGACTTTCATTTTTCACAGGTTTTTTTTGTCCAGAGATCTGTTATTAGGGTCCATATAAATGGCTGCTCAGGAAACATTAATCATCTCTTTTTTTTCTTCTTTTTTCCTTTTTGCCAGAGGTTCACGCATTGCTTTCCGGACGCCTTCACAGAGCGGCGCTGGGAATGGTTTTATGATCTGCACCACTGCAGACCTTGTACTCCATGTCAGGTGCAGATAGGTCACAAATCCACCGCTCAAAATACCACTTAAATACCAGCGAGTGAAAGTTCTGCCAGGTAGAAACAGGCTCGGTGCATCCAGGTCGAACTTTTTACATCTTTTCTTTTTCTCCTTTTGAAACACTGAAATAAATTGGGAATAGATCCCATTACATGATTGTATCCAGAGGACAAAATCTCATTTATGCTCAGTGGTTCTTGTAAAATGTGGTTTTGAAGCGGCAGTTCCAGGGTGGGCTGCCTCGGAGGAGAGGGGGGGGCAGATCACAGGGGTGCACCGAGGTGTTGTTTTGCTTTCAGGCTGCCAAGAGAAAAGCCAGGTCCAACCCGTTCCTGCTTTCGGGAGTGTGTGTTCCCACCAGTGGTTGGCTTCACTGCAATGGTTTAACAAATAAGAGGTTAAAAAGATGGATTTCGCCTTCATTACAGGCAATTTAGGGGGGTTCCAGGAGAAAATGGGTTTGGTATAACTGCTTTAGAGCATGCATAAGACAAACGCTACCTTAATTACAAATCAAATAAAGCTATAGAGGAGCTACACCATCGAATCAATGCACTTTAGCGACAAGATGGTGGCTTTTTTAAGTCTTGTCAATCAATTATTGTCTGACAATGAGGTTGAAGTCTTCAGCTTGAACCTTGTACAGTCCCGAGCATGGAGCCGGCTTTAGTTTTGCGTCTCTCAACCACAATAAGCGAAATTATTAATAGGCATTGTTGTGATACTCCGTCGACACACATACTGTGCAAAGTTTACAAAGCAGACAGACACCTGACTGTTTTATCGGGGAATCTTTGTAGTCGGTGCAGCAACCTCGCGCTCGTGGCGGCGCGCTAATCTCCGAGGAGCGAGTCGAGACTTTAAAGATGACTTTAAGACCCCTTCACAAAGTGCGACTCCAACAAAATAATCCTTGAGCAACTCTAAAGAAAGAAATTTCTATTATCATGACAAGCAGCCAACCTTGAACAATCCCATTTGAAGTCGGAGCAGTGTGATGGCCATCAACCCCTTCAACATGGTTAACATCAGAGCGATCACAGGAGCTGACATATATCTTGGGGGAAGGCCGTCGCTGGTATTTAAAGACGTGCGGGCGGACCGATTCGAGCTGTCAGCATTTAGCAGAGTGCATAATTCTGTCTTTCCTGTGTCACCTCCAACATGACGAAAACACCTCGGTGGCAGAGTGTGCAGCGCAAGCAGACAGAACGCAGTTAATGACATCTTGCGATTCGGTGTTGAAAGCGAGGGGAAAAAAAAAAGAGGAAGCTCCAGTCGCGGGCGCCATATCTGCATTTCGACGGCGTTCGCACTCTTTCCGCGTGTTTGGAATCTCGTTGCCTCCGGATCAATAATATCAGGACGGACTCGCCTCGCGTTCTCCTTCCATCCGTCTAAATTAAAGGTGTTCTTTCGATTTAATTGCTTTATCTACTTGCTTGCGAGGCTCTCTATTGCTATTGTTAGAGTATTAGGCGTGGGGGGGAGGGGGGAGGTATCAGGTAAGCGCTGCCGGTGATTGCGAGGTAAATGCTGCCGTGCTGAAGGGTTCCTCCAAGTGAGTGAGGAAGGAAGCAAAAAAAAAGAACCCTCAAGACCACAATTGAACTTGCTGAAAAGCATCTTCTGCTCTCATCAATCTAATTACTGAGCTGCAACCATTCAAACAAGTAATCTGAGCTTCGTTGATGTACAACCAACAAGCTCAAAATAACATTGGGTTGAATGACTGAAATAGCCGCGGTTTAAAGGAACAACTATTTGTAAGTTCGACCTTCTGGCAGCATGTTATATCATCAGACTTCATTGTGTTGACCTTGACGCGTTTCGCTCTAAACTCTGCAACAAACCACCTCAAGGCAACCTGGATGTCTCGTAAAGCCAACAGCACTACATCATCGGCAAAGAGACGAGGTTTAGTCATAAAGGGACTAGTAGACTCAGTCCGGACGGCTTGTGAAAAACATGGCACGGCTGGCTGCACCTAGACCTGGTAGTAACCAGCTCATCTCCCGTCACAACCCCACCGAAGCAAATTTCACTCAATAATTTGGAAACGATAAAAATAAAAGACAATTTATTTTTCCAGTCGCGACCTTTATTTCATTTGGTTCCTCTTTCATAAATATTTCACGACAAGTTTTAATTCAAAGTGATTCTACGACCAAACAAGCACCTCAATGGCTGAAAACAGCCCCAGTCATCACACACCTGTGTCTATTGAGACTTTATTGTTAGGTGGTGAATTCTACTGTAAAGTCACAACTTGGCAGTGATGCCGAGTCTTTCTTTTATCGTGGTTGGCAATTAAATCACAGCGCTCACCTTGGTTTACCTTGGTTCAAACACGGATATTACCATTTCAAAACCCATGATGCATGGTGGGAAACACTCCAAAGAAAAAACTTCAAGTCCCGTGCAATGGTAAAAAAAAAAAAATATCACATCAACTTTCCAAATATGCCCAGTGGAACTGCATCGCTCTCTCTGACTGTTCAAACTGGTCGGCTACCTCAGAAGCACCTTTGTGGAGGAGAAGAAAAACCCTGAAGAGTTTGGGATGCAAAAGACTCCAAACTGGCACGAAACCAATCGCTGGCTGAGAGCAGCCAGAACGTCTTGATCTTCAAGTGAAAACGCAGAGATAACCAGAACCACACAGCTGTGGCGCTTCTTCACAAGCGCGGAAAACTCCGGCGAGGAGCTGGCCGAAGCTTGGGATGTTTTTTTTTTTTCTTTTCTGTGAGACGGTGTGACGTTTGGCTGCAGAAATCCTCTCCTCACGGGATATTCAGCTGGCTCGACGATGGTGCAGATGTGAGATACGTCAAACAATTCCCAAGTCAGCTTTGTGAAGCGAACCCCCGCGTCTGGTGGGAAATGGGCGACGAGCGACTCCTGAGCTGCCATTCGTGTGGACGGAGGACTCTTAAAGTCCTTCGTCGAGCTGTCTCGTGATCTCCCAAAACTTAACACAAGACAAAAGGTGTTTACTCACTCAAACAGACCCCCCACTGATCCTACAAGCACAAAACAGCGTTTGGTTTTACTCGCCGTGCCCTGAATGGCCGTTTCTCACGACTACTCAACAGGAAAAATTTACGATGGTTCCTTTAAACGTTGGCTTGCGCTTCACTGACCAACGAGGCAGCTTCACTTGTTTGTATGTTTTTCAGTTTCTACACATGAGGGAAGAAAAAAAACTGGAACCATGTACTCGACAGCATTTCTCTATGTCGCTCCAGCCTTCTTGTTCATCATGCTAACAATGACAAAGGCTTATTGTGCAGCTTGGATGTTGTTGTTTCCCCCCCCCCTCCATACTGCAATGTACTCATAGAAGATTATTGTTGAACTCTTCTTTCAATTTATCTGTAAATGTCAACATCTCATTACTGGATAAATAACAATGGTATTTCAGGTTCCGAGTCAGCGCTGCAGGGGTGGAGAATGATTAGGTCAATATTATTTTGGTGGCGCTGAAGGAGTACATGCTGAACAGAGGATACAACACCAAAGGTCTTTTATTAATGGAATCCATCAGCCGGCTGATGGATGCCAGGCTGCGGGTGGGTGGGTGGGTGGGTGGGTTGGGGAGGGGTGGTGGGCTAGGAGGAGGAGGAGGGAGGAGGGCGCGATGATTGCATTGGCTGTGTCCTCAAGCCTAAGCGTGCATATGTTGCCGCTCTTATGGCGCTGGCTGTGTTTATTCACCGTCTCCCGCTGTCAGGAGCAAACCTGAGGTAAATTGTCAGTCGCGGAGAGTCAACATTTAATCTGGAGGAAGCCATCCGTGCAGTTTCCAGTAAATGCCACGGGCGGGAAGGACAAAGCTGACCGGGAGGAGGGGGGGAGGGGGGGCACAAAGCACGCAGGCCGCGGGGTCAGGGGTCGGGCCCGCGATGCGGTCGTCTCGCCGAACTGCTCGGCTTGTTTCACCTCCAACTTTTCTTGGCCTGCGCGGAGGAAGTCTATCACTTCGCGTGCCCAGTCATCACATCAACTATGCACAGTTTGGCAGGGCTTATTAGAAGCACTTCTCGGTCAAATACTTTTATCTCTTATTAATCTAACCCGTCCCAGAGCTGCCGCTGCCGCTGCCGCCGCTCGTTTCCAGGTGGTATTTGAAGTTTCAACTCGGATTACTCCTCCACCAGCAGAGTTGCTTCTCTTGCAGAAATGTAAATACCCGCTCCGTAACTCTTGCCTTCGCTTCCCTTGAGGTGAGTGTTCGCGCAGCGTGCGGCGCGGCGCCGTAGCTCAAAGGCACTCCCTGGGATGGCGAAGGAGGGGTGGGATCTGAACACGAACCCTTCTGAAATCACGGCTGACACTTATCATCGCTTTGTATGCAGGCTGTTCCCCGGGGACCAGCCTGTTAGCTTTGTGCTTGCTTGTTTACCTGGTAGCGAGGGAGAAGGGTAAGAAAAAAAAACAACAACAACAAAAAACGCATAAAAGAACTGATATCAACTCACTGATTCATTCTTCGTCTTTTCACAAGAACCACCGAGAAACGTGTTCCAATTGTTTTGGCATTGGAGTTTTTCATTTCTTCCCACTGTGTGCACGATTAAAAACTGCATGTTGGAGGTTGTGTAGCAGCTTTTGTTCCCCTTTTTTTGGGTCCACTTGACTTGAGTGCGGTGCCGCGCGGAAAAAGTAAAATATTAAATTGTCAGATAAAACAAAAGGGAAAAAAATATATATAAAAATAAAGAGCCCAACTCTCAAGTCGCATGTTCCAGGCTTTGAAGTCTTTGTATTTGCGTCTCTCCCCCTCTCTCTCTCTCTCTCTCTCTCTCTCTCTCTCTCTCCCCCTCTCTCTCGAGGACAGCACGATTTCTCCTATTCAACGGACTGGTGCACAACCCAAAATGGATACAGGAGTCCGTACACCTACAGGCAACCTGTGAGCCATTCTGGAATCCACAACACTGAAACAGCCTCGGCTGCTGTTGCCGCCGCCGCTGCTGTTGCTGCTCGAGAGCCCTTAATCAACAATCGCCCTCAAGATATTTTACAGCGCTGCTCAAACAGCAGGCCGTAACAGGGTCTTTCTACAAGGTGCACGCCGGAGCAGAATAAATAAATATAGAAATAAATAAAAACGCGGACCGGCTCCGTTTCCTGTGGAGAAATGTACGTCTCACGCAAGAAACCTGCATGAGGAGCCTTCCCACGGTGTGAACCACCTCCATGCTTCTTTAATTTCCGAACAAATATCGTTTTTTACTGGTTATTTAACATGTGCCGTATGTAAAGCCAGCAGGGACTCCAGACTCAGGGAAAATAAAGCATACATGAAAGTCAAATATAAAGAAGGAGCAGCAGGGGCGAAGCGGGGTCACTGTGGCGCGATGAAAAAAAAAAAGAGAGAGAAAGAGAAGGAGCTAAAAATGTCGACTGGTGCTTCAGTGCAGCTGTCACTGACATCGGCTGCCGACATGCTCGGCTTTTTCATCTATTTACTCGGCCATGTTCTGGTGAGTAGCCATGGTGCTGTGCTTTGAGAGTGGCTCAGTGGCTCAGCCTCCCGCTCCCCCCCCCCTCCCCTCTTTCATTTCAAGTTGGGAGGTGGTGGAATTAGTGATCACCATGGAGAGGCTGTTAGCGATCACACGGTGCTGCGCGGACGCGCCGGCGCTCCCACCTATTCACGCTCAAAAGTCGGCAAAAAACCCGACGTCGTTTCAGCCTGCCGTATCCAC
Source organism: Malacoctenus tetranemus (assembly GCA_032274765.1). Classification (NCBI taxonomy): domain Eukaryota; kingdom Metazoa; phylum Chordata; class Actinopteri; order Blenniiformes; family Labrisomidae; genus Malacoctenus; species Malacoctenus tetranemus. The sequence continues at coordinate 10,742,448 of JAUESF010000002.1, read as the reverse complement.
GGGAACGCTTTGTGCATGCGTGATGTGATCGGACACGCTGCGAGGTCCTTTGACAAAGATCTTATGACAAAAAAAAGAAATAAAGGAGATTCTGTTTTCTTTTGTTGACAGCAGTTATTAGAGACACAAGTGGCAATCTGTGCGGCTAAATTCTACAACTAAGGATGGCGGAGGAGTTGTAAATAAACAGAAGCTGCCATGTGGCTGTGGTAGCATCACTTGAACGGCCTTCAGGGAAGGCCGGGGACTCCGAGGAGCCTTCAAAACAAAAGCATTAGCCAGTCCAAGTTTGCTCTCAATTCTAGGAAAATGTCCTATTTTGACAGTCTCTGAGCAAACATTGGCTCAGGCCATCTTTAACAGACCCCCCCCCCCTTCACCCTGGTGGTCTCACACTGCTGATTGGGAACTACCGTGTAAAACCAACTTATTTCTCTTCGCTTCATACCAGCGTGAAGATAATCATAAACAAGCAAACCTCAAAGGAGGTTTAAGCGAATGTGGATTTGATGCAAAATTGGAAGATCTGTCTGTTGCGTTTTTTGTTCTACACAAAAGATTGGACGAAAATGAGCTCCAGCACCGCTCCTTTGTAAATAAATGTTGCGCGCCACCTCAAAGCCACCAACCTCAGCAGCTACATCGATCGTTTGATGGATGCTGGAGAGCAAAATTAGCTGCATTTCTGTCTGAACGCGCATTAGAGGATAAAAGCGGGTGAAAACTGTGTGTTTGTACGCTTCGGTTTCATGTTTGAGACAGTTGCGTGAAAGATAAAAGAAGGTGCACTTGTCACTTGAAGGTGGAGCGCAGGAGGATGACGTGTGTACGTTTGGCAGCGATGAGTTTGAACTATAAGTTAAAGTAGCTGGAGTGTCACTTTACTTCCATCAAGCGGAGCTACACGTTTTTCCTTTGTGATTCTGAGGATTTTTCTTTCTTCTTCTTCTAAATAAGCCGATACGAAATAGGGAGGAAAGAAAAAAAAAAAGGGAGGGGGGGGAGTTTAATCGACTCAAATCCGTACAAACAGATGCGCGTGATGGCTTGACAACGGGTACAAAGCAAGTGCAGACAGCTCTTTTTCAGAGGATAAGTCACAAAAAGCTGAGGAGCGGCTTTTCGCAGAGGGATAAAGCAGGTCTCGCTGCGCGCTCTCGCCGGCTCCCCTCCCCGCCACAGAATCAGCTTTCAATCAACGTCGGCCCGGAATCATTTTTTCTGAAATTCTGGCTGCCGTTTTTTACATTTTGTTTTCCCATCAGGCAGCGGCAGCTCCTACCTGCACCCGCTGGCTCAGTCATAACACCAGAAAAAGAGATAATGGCTCTGTTTCAGCGCGAGGAAATTGAAATTTCCAGAGAAGAAATGGGGCCCCTATCAACGCCAGTCAGGATCGCTAATGCTAAAAGATTGTACATACTGTTTAGTCTCTAATTCCACTTCTTCGCCGAGTACATTATGAAGCCAGTTTGTGCGGAGTTTCTGCCAGAAAAGAAGCATTAAGTCAAAAAAAAAAAAGCAAACATTGATGTGGGTGTCGATTACATTTATTCATGTGTGCAACCCTGACAGTCTCATGGTCTGTGGCGAGGGTCGGCTCCTCCCGAAATGAAACAATCAGCCCTGACAGACGAAACCGCGCCGCAGCCGGATCATGTAGGTGGAAGTTGCAGGGGCAGAACAACAGGCCCGTCTGCGGCGCGCTTGCGTTCAAAACCGAGCTTCATTCGGAGACATCTCGCACACCACTCTGACCGGCGCGAAGGAAGAGTGGAGAGCAGCAATTAATACGTCAATAATCTGGTTTCAAATGTTTTACAGACGTCTTTATTTAGGTTTGAAACACAGAAACCCTCTTTGACTTTTTAAAGTAGAGGAAATGAGCAAATCTTTAACTTGGAGCGACGGCGCCAAACCTGTGAAAGAAAGAAGAAATCAAATCAACGCGCAAACGTATAGAAGGGCGCTGGGGCATTGGCGAGACGTTTAGGCGCGTTAACAGGATCTCACATTATCAAATAGCTCCAGATTTCCGAGTCAGCATCTCTAATGAGGCTGTTTACAGCCGATAAATCCAGCAGTTATGATAATCTCCGACTTTAAAGGAAGCGTGCAAACCGAGACGCAGGAGCTGACGGCCAATCACAGGCTGAAGTGAGCTTCCACCAGATCATGTTTTAAAAAGTTGGGAATGAAACGAGATCTTTGTTTTTCAAACCTTGCAAACTTTTTTTTGCACCAAAACAAAAGGAGAGTTGGAGAGTTT
>JAUESF010000002.1:10722283-10736570 GCA_032274765.1 Malacoctenus tetranemus | reverse complement strand
TTGCTGAAAATTCACATCCAAATCGTCAGAAGCTGCAGTTTGTTCCTTTCGATGTTTTTATTCGAGGGGAAGAAGAAGAAAAAAAAAAAAAAGTGTGTGGAAAATTTTCTGCGAAAAAACGTGAGGAGAAGGTGCTCGCCAAACAACAAAGCCCGACACCTCGGCGGCCCCCGCGACTTCCCGTGCACCGCCTCGCTTTTGTCGTTGACGTGAGGTGAAACCTCCGACACATCTTCCTTGTGATTATCCGGCTCACAGAAACAGCAGTTTGCCTTTTGTGTGGCCTCACTCTGAAAAAGTTAAAATGTTGGGGAAACTTTAGAAAAGCACTCCGCTCTGCCAACAAAGATGACAGGCCTTTCCAAAGTGGCTGCTTTCCATCTGTCTCGCATCCGCTCCCCATTGGCTGTCGCGGGGAAGGAGAGAAAAAAAGAAAAGGTTCTGGCAGTTTGTAAAAACAAATTAAAACTGTATTTTCACAGGCTGAAACAACAGCTCGAGTCTTTGTACACAGGTAACGTGCACAAACCAAACGATATCGGTACTCGTTGTACATCCTCTGGCGACAGGGATCCTCCTGAATTTGCCATCGGGTCGTTTCAAGAGGGCCTCCGCGATTCTGATAATTGCCTTTTTAAGCATTATTAATGGTCCCGGGTCGTTGAGATCACGCGTGAAGTTGCGTGGCACTCGTCGGGGGGTGGGGGTGGGCGGGGGGGGGGTCGCGTTAATTAAACGGTGAAGTGGCGACTGTCGGCGACGGGGGATTCGGGGGACGGCGCGCCGAGTGGTTGATAATCACGGCCCGTCCTCTCGAGCGGCCGGCGATTCCTCTGCCGGATGCATTTTTTAACAATAGCCCGCAGAAGAAGAGCTCGGATGGGCGGCCCGTCGAGTCTGTCAGCCCAGTGCAAAGTGCACCGACAGCTGTCAGTCTGTCGTCCGGCCGTCATCGAACCTCTCGTTTCTCTAAACGGGGGTGAAAAAGCAACTCGTCTCTCTGCGTTTCTGTTTGGACTCGCGTTCCCTTGCCCGTTCCTCCGCTTGCCGGCCCGCCGCCGCCTCAGTTTACTCGCCACCTGCCGCAGGAAGTCCGTGCGCGTCTCCAAGACAGTTGGTCCGGATCCAGCCGTCGACAGGAGGATGCCGCGTCCTTTTCCTTTTTTTTCCCTTCTCATTTCCAGACAGTTGCGCCGCCACTCGGTCCCAGGTAATTTGTCACACAACAGCTACCCCGCAGGTCCCGCAGCTGCAGCTGTCGCTTTCGCTACAACTTGGCGACTTTGCCCCCTACAAGTCTGGTGCGTTCGTCTCGCGTTACATCCAAAACACTAAAGCATGAACGAACGAGCTCGCTCGACAAATTAAATAATCATCCACCTTCAGGTCTCTTTTGGGCTTTTTCGACGTTCAATTAATTTCAGCGTGACTCAAATGGCGCTTGACAGTACCGGGGGGGTGGGCACTCTTGGTCCTGGAGGGCCGCGGTCACGCGTGGCCTCCGTGCGGCCCGGCCTCAGCGCCACCTGATCGCAACGAGTGGCTCGTTAAGGGTTTTTATTTTCTGCCGAGCATCGCAGCAACTAATTAGATCCAGGAGCACCTCGGGGAGCACGCGTGAAGGCCGCGGCCCCTCCAGGACCAGGAGTGGCCCACCTTCAGCGACGGACCGCAACAGGGTACAATCAGCCTGAAGGACCTACAGCGGAGCCTCGCGCCGCGCGCCTCTCAAGAAACTCATTTATTCCCATTGTTTACCCGGCGCCCTATTGTACCAATAACGTCAGACGAGCCAGCCTGATCTTGTTATTCACAGTGCAGCAGCGGCAGCAGCAGCGGTGGTGTAATCTATGGCAGTGTGCGTGCATGCCTAATGAAATGCAGCCAACAAATATCCAGTGGATTTTACATAACAAATAGCTGTGAAAGATGGATTTCTAAAACATGTGTCTGCGTGTTCACGTGCCTCATCAAACAGCCCCGGCTCCGGCTAAAAATGTGTAGCACACGCAAAATGATATTCATGAGAAAAGAAGTATGAAAGCAGCTATGAAATGATTATATCCTCATCATTATTCAAATGCCTCAACTTTCCCTCCTAAGTGTTCTTGACGGTGTTTTTCATATCATTCATATATTTCTTTTTTTTTTTTGCTCGCGGTGGCGTAATTGCTTTGGTTTATTTACTCTTGTTTTGCCTCGCGCGCCAGCAAACATATTTTTCCAGTGGTGCTGTGTTGTTTTTTTTTTGGCCACACATTATTTTGATTAAAAACCTTTTCTTTTTTTTCTTCTCTCCAGTGAGGAGCGCTCATCATCGCCCCCTGAGCACTCGGAGGTGACTGCCGGATGACAGTGACATCAATAATCTCTTCTCCGGGGCTAGTCACCTGCGATACATGCGAGAGGATGACCGACAAGGACAATGAACAATCCAAATATTGGAGATGTGGATCAGGAGGATGATAACCACCTTATTAGCAGCTATAAATCATCATATTTCAAGTAGCAGCGACTGATATTGCTTAATCCTTTAAGACTCTTTCAGACCGAGTGTTTCTCTGAGCAGTGTTCAACACAGACGTCACACAGACAACGTGGAGGATGCAGAGTGAGTTACTCACATTTTAGAGTTGCTTTCTCTTTCTTTACAGTCGTGACAAAGAATTCAGTTTCAGATGTGAGTTAAATGATTTTTGTCCTCCTGAAACTTTACCAATAAAGTTTAGATTTTTGGGAATGGCAGCAAAGAACAAGGGGGGCTACATGGGAGCTCATGTCTGATTTAAAAACCTCAACCTCACTGGTTCCACACCTGCGTCTCCAGTCCAGTCTTGCCTGCGATTCATTGGTGGAGTGGTGAGTCTCTGCCAAACTCCTAAAAAAAGCTCCTCAACTCCCCAAAAAAGATCAATAAAGAAGAAAAATCAAGGTGTGGGTTTTTTTCCCCCTTTTGAGGTGGAAACCTGTGTTTAGCTGCCAGATTTTGGGGTAAAAAAGTAACAAAAAAGTGAGAGGATGAATTTATTATATGTAACGCTCCTCAAAAAATCATCGATCCTCAAGAAATACAAGAGAAAGATGATGCAGGCGGTGGTATTGCAAGAAGAAGGCACAGTGCGAAATATGAACCACTCCGGTGTTTGTATACTTTATATATATATATGACACATATAGCAGACAACACTTCGCTCTCAAGTAACACCTTGTTCAAGAACACGGTTATATTCCTCTCCTGCTACACACACGATTTCTCGTGCTCACGTGATCTTATTCCAGTATGTTTGTCCGGGCACAAACAAGAGTCGTGATCATGTCAAACATTCTCGTCCACAGAAACACACGATAAACCTGGGAAACTGAAAGTGATTGAAAGTTGGTGATGTTTTGGAAATGAGGGGCAGAATCACTGGCTCATTTTTTGACAGACCCACGGCTGTGAAAATCTGGATGAAACCAGGCAACCTGGATGTGATTAAACTCTGTCGTATGCACGGTCGACAATGACAGATTTGTTTGCGAATAAAGCTTGTGTCAATATCCTCCCATACATTCGCTCTGATTGCAGATACTGACATATGCGCGTCGAGTGAAACTGCGACTTTCCTTCTCTGTGCAGGACCGACGAACAATTACTTCACTCGGCCACTTTGCCTCCTTCTCTTATATTTTCATAAACCTTCACACCTATCACGTATTTTCACAGTATTTCACGCTTAACTCAAAAGTGTTGATGTAGTAGAGAGAGAGCTTCTGTCAGAGTAAAAAAAAAATGCATCCATTATAATACCAACAATATGAAAAGGCTTTATATGAGAGTAAAAGCTTGTATTTAGTGGCATGCACTTATGCAGAGCTAATGTGTTTTCCTGCAGCCGTATCCTGCGCCTCCTTTAGGTGACTGACTTTCTGAGCTGCTTTCGTTGAACTGCGGGGAATAAACAGCCATAAGATCGCAGGCAAACATTCAAAGGAGGAGGAGGAGGAGGAGGAGGAGGAGGAGGTGGTGGTGCAGGAGGAGGAGAAAGCTGCATGACGCTCTGCATTCATTCCAACTTATCCAGGTCAATTTTTAAGCAAAATCTGACTCGTTGAGCAAAACTGAAAGGACAAACCGACCCCCCCCCCCACCGAGAAAACTTGACCCACTGAAATGGAAGAAAGAGTGGAGGAACGCGATTGGTTAAGAGTGTGCTGCTTCTCCCTCCAGAGCTGCTCTTTGTAAGCGGAGTGAAACACGTCTTCATCGGTAATGCGCCAGAACAGGGGAGGGGTTTAACGTTTGGACGAGCGGGACGCGGAGTGAAAGGGCAGGGCTCCTCTGCGCTGGGAATAAATACTGCCGGCACCAGTGGGGAAATGCTCCATTTGTTTAATGTGCCATTTCCGAAGTGGAACCCTTGTAATCCTACAGACATGGCAAACTCCCCGTGTATACCACCCCCTGGAATTTGATCAGAGCTAAAACTGTTTACCGATGTTTGGAGCCTGACATTTATTGAAAGTGGCCTTTAGTAAAAGTCATAGCCAAGGCGTGAAGAGGGTTTCTGATGAGCCCGTGAAGTTTCCTCCGTCGTCTGGGCCAATAAGACAGCTGGCGTGTTCACGGAGCAATATATCAGTCACATCGGTGGAAAAATAAAAACAGGCGCCCTCTGAGGACGCCCACTTCTCGACACTTATATCTGTATTTACTTTGACAGGTGCAAAGTCGCAGCGCGGAGAGAAAAAAAAATTCAAATCAAGCAAAAGTGTGTTGGTGTGTGTGTGTGTGTGCGAGTGCGAAGCTTTAGACAACTTCAGATAGGTATCAATTACAAAAGGCCCGTGGGAGATTGATACGCGTGGCCATTTAGCTAATGGCCTATCGCAGCGTTCGTGTCATGTTGGAGTTGTCGTAATTATGAGTTTTCAATTTCTAAATAGCTCCCGACACCAACTTCCCGGCCGCGGTAATGGATGGGGGAACTTATACATCAGGCTTGGAACCTATTAATACAGAGGCGCCCGGAGACAAAACCATGAATCATATATAGAAAAATCACACATGCATTTAAATATTTATTTCATTTAATCAGAACATAATCAACATTTGGTGTATTTAAGGGTTTTTTTTGCGTCCTTTATGCATTACCATTCACGGATAATGGTGCGTTTATGCAGCTGCAAACGTTCCTGTTCTCAGCTGGAAAAAAGCGTAAAATCTCGTTGAGAATAAGTATATTATAAATAATTATATATTAACGCGATTAATCGCACCAATTCTTTTACACCCTGAGTCAGAAACTTTTTCTCAGTGCTCATAAATACCTTTAGATTCTGATTATACTGCTCAGTGTTGTCTGACAATAAACAAAACAAACGTTTTTGTGGCATTAACAGTGTTTTAATCAAATGACAACTACAATAAAGTATGATTTGAATTAAATTACAAAGCTTAGAGTTAATCAGATTAATGCTTTTATTCGAGTCTCACCGCCAAACTTGATGGTTTGAACGCTGCATCTGGAGGAACCACTGAACAGCATCGACGTCGTGGCCCCCCCCCCTCCCCCAGCTGGGGACTAACTTTGATTCTGGCCCGCCGCTCGTGGGACGACCAGCATGTTGTCTCCTGCCGCCCGTCCCTTCGCCTTAAGTGAGCCGGACAGCGCGGGAGTGAGCGTGACATCTCTGCTTTATGTGTGTGTATGTGTGTGTCTGTGTGTGTGTGTGTGTGTGTGCGCCACCGTCTGCTGAGAGGACCCTCGGGCCGGGGGGATGAGGAGTCAGCATAAGTTTGGGCAACGAGGAGGAGTCATGACTCCTTGAGGTCGGCGCTTCTGAATCAGACGCGGCCCGCATGACTTGGCAAGTCTCCCCTGTTTTTCATCTCATCATTTTCATCTCCAACGGAACGACTCCTTCCTCTGCTCACAGGAAATCTTACATAAAACAGACGCGCTCCGAATGGCCTGCGAGGAGTCAAGAGGAACCTTGGATTTTATCTCTCGTCCTTCCTCTCTGAATTCACATTTAGTCATCAGCACCACCTAAAATGTCAGGATTTTAAACTAGGACTTTATATTTTTGAACATTTAATCAATGTCCACGACTTTAGCTACACATGTGAAACACACATTCCTCCTCCTGCCTCTTATTTCGATGAGAGGGGGGGTGTTGCATCAGCGTTTGGCTTCACTGGATTGTTCTGGCAAATCACAGCTGAAGGTAGGGGTCCGAAGCTGCTCTCGGGTGCAAAAAGAATACGTTTAAAACCACTGTTCTGGAGTTCTTATTTCACTTAAGTGAGTGGGTTCAACATATCGCTGTTCAGTGTGACCTAAGAAACTTCCCCCAAACCCCCCCAAAAAATGTTGCCAAACAGGCTGAGAGCCAGAAGTGATTTTTCTCCTGCGAGCGCTCTGGAAAGAAGCCACTTACGAAAGGACGACGCTGGAAAAAAACCCCACAAAAGGCCGGCAGAGAATAGCCCTCGGTCGCCGAAGAAACACTTCAAACAGGAGCGTCAGACATAACCAAATCACGCCGCGAGAAGCACAATGAAATTCCGACGAGATATTCACTCCGAAACGCGATCCCATCAGCCCACGAGAAGGTGCGCGCTTTCCAAACCGTCGCTGCCGGGCGAGGGGGGGGGAACTCGCCGGGGGCCGCGGCTGCATCGAGCCATCGAAAGCTGTCCGGGAAACATTGGCTCCAGTGGGACGCAGCGTGCTCGCTGCTCCACCACCACCACCACCACAACAACTCCGGTAAGCTCCCCCGCCCCTCCCTCCATCCCCCACCTCCTCCGTGCACAGGTTCAGCTGGGGCTTGTTTACTTTTGCATGTCATGGTTTTTTTTCTCTTTTTTTTCCAGCAGTAACGAGGTCAAACAAAAGCAGAGGGTCACGCTATGTTCATCATGCATTATTAATGCTCAGTACAAGTACTAAAAGAAACAGAAAAAGCTTTTTTTTCTTCACTTAATTTCTGCTGACCTTACCTTCTGGTCTGCTTCACAAAAGAAGAAAAAAAAAAAAACGGAACTAAAATTGCCTGAATTTTGCACGAATGCACAGGCGGCGTACCTGTGTGCTGCAGCAGCTGATTTCCTGCGTGGGCGGAGAGTCCTGGCGCGTCCTCTAAATAAACCACAGCGCCGAGGAAAAAAAAAAAAGGGGGGGAGTTTCGGCTGTTTGTAGACCAAACTCAGGCCCGTCACGTGGGCGCGTTCCTCCGCTTTGGTGTGTCGCCATGTGAACTGAATCTACAGTTCGGGGGGTGGGGGGTGGGGGTGGGGGGGGGTGGCGCGTTGTTTCCGCTTTTAATCCCTGTCAGAATTAACGTCCATGAAGATTTTAGATTAAAAATGAAACCTCCAACCTCGGGACAGTTGCGATTGAATCCAAACTTTTAACCTTCTGCGCCGATTTGGATGCTGAGGCGATGAACAACGGAGACATATGCTTGTTCGACGTGACGCCGCAGTCGTCCTAATACATGCGCGCGCTGTGTTTGTGCTTGAGGTCATGTAGATGAGGGACCTGACATGGTGTGTGTTAAACAGTGGGACGTCTACAGAAAGTCAAACAGCTACTAATCATCATGAGAGCCCACAGCCAGCACTGAGCGCGGCCCGCTGAGGGGGGGGTCGGTGGTACGTCACTCCAGCTCCTAACTGTGTTACTCCGTGTTTTCTTCTCTCCACGAGTGACACGTATGAAGGAAAACAGAGAGCCAAGTTAACGTCTTTTTTTCTCTCTCCAGTTTCTGAGCCTGAGCCGATTTTACTGTGGCAGGCTGCGGTTTTGCAGTGTGTCGGCGAGCAGTCAACACGGATAATGTCGCTCCTGTGTTTCTCATTTTCCGGACCCCCGAGATCCTCCCTACCACCCCCCTGCCTGCGAGCTTTATTTTTGGGACGATGTAATCTGATTTAGGGGAGGTGGGTTTTCGTCGCGCGAAAGTCACAGGAGTCACCAAACGAGTCCTCAAACGCACTCTCGACTGGCAGCCCGTCCGGGCGGAGCCCGCCGTCACCTGATCCGACGCCGCCCTGAAACCGGGAAGCAGTGAGCGATGCGAACGAACGCGTGGCAGATCTACCGATCGTCTCCTCGCTTGTCGCACAAAAGCGGAAAGTAACAAAACGTTGAGTTTATCTAAAGTCCACGCTGACATCTTCAAATGTCTCATTTTGCCTGATTAACAGCTCAAAAACCCCGAAGACGTCGAATTTGCTGTGATGTAAAATGCATAAAAAACAAGTGATTTACATATTTGAGAGGCTGAAACAGCTATTTTCTTTCTTTTTTTTTAAACATGAAAAAAATGCCTAATTAATTCATCATCAAAATAGCTGCTTATCATTTCTCTAATCAGGCTCCTCCGTTTGCAACAGACAGCATCATGTGCTTCCGCTGCTGTCAACTGTCAGCTGTGAGGTGATCCAATTTGCACTTTTGGAGGCAGAATCGAGTTTGGTTCGAGTTCGCAGTCTATTTTCGACGCCGCGCCGCGCCTCGTCGTTGGACTTTAAAGCCAAAGCGTGCTCACGTACTGTAACACACACACGCGCACTCAGAGTCCAAATTCCTCGTGTCAGATCGCCACGAGGGATTCGCCCCCCCTGACCGTACTAATTATGCACTGCAGCCTGTCCGGTGTATGTTTTAAACATAAAGCTGTCCACTCAGCGGGGGGTTTCTCCCCACAATGTGGCGTCTTTATCTTGATGTCGAAAAGACAGGATTGCTGTCCCTTCAGACTCTTGCCGCCTGAATAACTGATCTCACTGCAGCTTTTGTGCCAACGTGTAATGGCATTGACAGCACTTCATGTTTCACTTTAACAGTAGCTTTAAAAAAAGCCCCCCCCCTCCCAAAAAAAAAAAAACCAGACAAACCTCATTTGAAGGACTTTTTATTACATTCGAGAAAAAGCCTCCCCGAAAAACACGCACAACCAAGTTCATCTGGCATCGACATTCAGAGCTCGCAATCTACTTTTTGAAATGAAATGATGAATTATGAGCTGTTTTTTTGTTAAGGTTTGTAATCGTGTTTTTTTGGCAGAACCAGCAGCTCCTAATTCTATTTTTTTCTTCTCAATAGAGCCAATCTAACACCACCAAAATGCCTCCGAAAAAAAAGGGTTGCAGACCCCCCCCCCCTCTTCTTCAATCTTTCATTTGCCAAAACATCATAGTGAAGAGAACACTGTTAGAAACAGAACATATAAAAGCAGAGACCTTCACAACAAAAGCAACCGGCAGGCTCGCGTTTGAGGAACTGTCTAATTCTGGGGGGGGGGAGCCGGTTTTTCAGCAAAAACGTACGAGTCTAATTTTGACACGGCGGAGCAGGCGAGGCCTCAGGCCACCCGTGCGATCTCTGGCAGCACCACCGAGGGCGGTCCCGGACCCCAGGTTGGAAATTTTTCGAAAAGCAACCGTGTATTTTAGGTTTAATCATGCAGGAAATGAGAATTTGCTGGATCCAAAGTTCTCCGTTTCCCATGATTGTGACGCCCGCGATTAATCCCGGAGGAGAAGCCGGCTAATAAACAACTTTCATCTCGCTCTAATCACAAACAAACCGACGCTGAAGTGAAGTATCGGTGAATTATGAACCTATAATGGAGGCGTCGCCGGAAAGGTGATGTGGCGCAATCAGACTTTGAATTACTGAGGAATGTCCTAATCAGTGTGAAGCACAGATCCTGAATCAGCCGCTATTGAGCATTGTGATTACCTTGAGCGAGGTCTGCACAAGGTTGTGCTCCGTCACCGGCTCTTTACAGAGACTTTCAGCTGCAGCTTGCGTCAAACGCCAGCTTGTTTGTTTCAGCTTTGTCTCCAAAATTGTGATTTTCTAATGATCATTTATACAAAATCAAGTCAAGGAAACACAAAACACGCTAAAAACGAGCACCTCAAGACAAAAGACTTTCAATTGTCTTCAGGAATAAAATACACAACTCATGGGTGTAACTAAGCACTGATGGAACAAGGGTCAAACGACACACACTCAACCATGTGAGCCTTCAAGGACTGCTGCTATCCCCCCCCCCCCCTTTTATTTCCTTCTTAAAGGACCCACATGACACATGATCACAGCCCACAACTGGCAATAAGGCACGAATCCTCTGCTCAGTGAGTCAAGCCCCCCCTCCTCCCCCCTCCTCCCCTTTAATTCTGTGGGGGAAGGAATAAAAAAGCCCACCTGGATTATAAAATGTAACCAAAACACGAGCGCTGGTGAGAAAGAAAAGAAAACACGGGGATAAAGCCTTCTCTTTTACACTGGCGAGTGCGCCGCTACCATCCAAAGGGATTATAAACAACTCAAACAAGCAGTACTACTTCAAACAATAAAATACCTTATTAAACCCCAACATGAGAGGGCCTTTGGGATGGGAGACTTTTGATGTGTACACAATCCCTCCAGTAGTGAATATATTTAGTCTCGCACCAAGAAAAAAAAACACAGCAGAAGAAGCAGCAGCAGCAGCAGCAGCAGCAAATCACTCTCCTGACTCCATTCTTCATTCTGAGGGATATCAGGAGCCAAATTCAATAACAACCTCAGATCATAGCCCGATCCATCTCTGAATCATCCCATAGTCTTTGCATAGCCTTAGCCCCACGGCATAATTTAACACTGTCAGACGATGAACTCATCTCAGCCATAGAAAATGAATGGGCCAGCTTCCAAGAACTGGGCATCTTCACACACACACACACGCAAAAAAAAAAAAAAAAAAAAATCCCTCAAACTTCTCCGGAGGAACTGAATTTAACCGACGTTTCGACGGAAATGGCTTCGACCGGCGAGGAGAGACTGAGCCGAGACCGGATCAAATCAGGTCCAAAAACAGATCATCGATCGTCAGTCGTTTGGTTGCGTCGCAACTTTCTTGAAAGTGTATTAAAAGGAGGTATAAAAAAAATTCTTCAAAATTTATTCCCTTTCTTTTGACACATGTCATATTTTATGAAGGGATCACATTCAAACAATGAAAAGAAGACAAAACAAAAGAAGGGAGAGTGGACAAGAACTGCCAGACTGAAGGTTTGGCTCTTAAAGTTGAATTTCAATGTCATATCTAAAATCCAAAGACAGTCAATAATATCCTTGGGTCGTATAAACATAAATACGAATTAAAACAAACAAAAAAATCCCTGCTAAACATTATTCTGCACCAGCTCAGCCCCCCGCCGCTCGCTTGTCCCTGAAATTGAACGCTTTGGGGCACGCGAACGAAAAAAATAAAAAAGAAGCGGCATCGATCGCGCCACCAGCGCTTTCCAATACAGTTATCGTGTTGTTGTGTTTTTTTTTCCTTTATGAATTCGCCTTGAGCACCGAGGATCTGACTCCGACCGCATCGGATTTTCCAAAATAAGTCGTGTGGAGTCGGTAATGAGGTGCGCGAGGTTCTGTGCACCGATGCATCCGACTTCTAAATCTAGCAATTACGCCTTTTTACTGCCACGCCGGCACCTCAGACAAGGAGAGGAAGCGGCAAAGGTCACCGCCTTCAATCTGATTATTTACTACATCATTAAGTCACGACGATGAGTCCCGGAGTGAAATATCTTGTGAGCAAAGATTCTTTAGCTTTACTTTGACAACACGGCTCCGTTCTATTGTTAGAATGCATGAGTATTAATGGCCGCAGTAGAGAGTCACCTGATTATGCTGTTTTGGTCAAGACTGAACAATCCTGGTGAGTCCGGGACGGACCACGATGTGAGGACACCATTGCTCCCTCGGGACGATTTTGTTTACCTTCATAAATTGTTGAGAATTTTTGGGAGGTCCGGGAAGAGACACTCTAATCCCTGAGTTTCTGGCCTTCCATGGTGCACTTGCAGCATAGTGAGGCTTATCCAGTGAAATATGACCACATCCTCCAATCTGGTTGCTGTATTCAAGGTTCCCAGAGGATGAATTCCAAAGACTCTTGGAGTCACTCGGCTGTTCTTGCACCAGGAGAGGGTCGGCAAACTTGTTTATGGAGTAAAACATCATTTATTGCCTGCATAGTGGACATTGCTGGGATTTTATGTATGCTTAGTACATTGATGGCTCCCAGGAGATACATTAGAATCTTTTAGTGGCCCCCTTTGCTATTCTTGCTGCGCCAGGAGGGGGCCCGGATCCTTTGGCTGGAGGGGTGAAACGGTCCCGCGTCTTCAGTTGAGTCGTCACTTTTTTCGGTTCGTACATCCAAAGTTCCCGGAGGAGGAATCCGAGCAGTCATCTGGCTGTTCTTGCTCAGAGAGCTTGTTTTGTACAGTGAAGCAGTGGCTGGCATCCGTTCGGATCCGCGCGTCCGTGGCACCCGGAGGATCGGTCCAAACGTGCCTTTGTTATTGATAATTGTTCTTATCGCTACCAGCAACAGGCGAGAGTGCTCTCTTAAACAGTGGAGCATTTATACGGAGCATATATGAATGCAACCAGCTGTGTTTCATACAGTCATGCTTCCCAGAGGGAGATCCTGACAGTTCCTGTTATCTTTTTTTTTCCTCCATAAACCTTGATACAGTTTTTTTTCTAAAGGGTGTTTTTCTCTTTCTTTTTTTTTTCTTATTCGTGGATAAAGCGTCTGAAGATTTGTTGTTTGAATACGGCACAAACAAACATGCTCTCCTCAGGACATTGTTTACATCGTTTGTTATCGTCTAAATATTTTTTTTCCTCCACCCGCTCCTTCAATCCGCAGGAAAGCCAAAACAAAAACATCTCCGTCCGTCTCCGCCGTGTTATTCCTAAATTACAAAATGTCAGCATGCAAAAAATGCTAAGTGGAGGAGGAGGGGAGGGAGCGGAGGGAGGGGGGGGACGAACAGGGAACGTCGTATCTGTGCGAGCGCTTGCTCTCGGCAGGCGCGTCTGCACGCTGCAAGAACACCGCGGCGCCGTCGCGGCCGGCTCGCAGCGGCGGCGAAGCTGCTGGATTACATTTACACCTGAAAACACCGCGCGGGCCGGTTATCACACCGAGATAGGTAGACATGCACGCCACGTAAGGTGGGATAGGCCGGAGGGGGGGGGGTGGTGGTAGTGGTGGTGGGGGTGGTGGTGGGGGGGGGACTCGTGGGGGCGGTGTGGCTCGCACCGCGATCGTATCTCAGCGAGGTGTAAATGCAATCAGTACAGCGTGACCACATCCTTCAGCCAGTCAAGTTGAAAGGTCACCTAACTCAGTCTCTGACTGAAAGCTTAAGCTGCCTGGCAAAAAGAAGAAGAAGAAAAAAGGAAAACTCTTCCAAGGACACGGCACATCCTCCCTCACAAAAAAATGATTCTATTAGTCGATGGCTGATTCAAAAAAAAAGAAGGTGTGGGCGCTGGTTCTGATGCAGACGGAGTCCAGAATAACATAAAGGAGTCGTCCCGTTCAGCAAAATGATTTAAGATTTTAAAATAAAAATAAAAAATCACGGTAGATCTGAGGTCCGCGACCTGAAAGAGCCGAAAAGTGTCGGTGTGATTGAAGTTTTGGCTGTTTGGAGGTTGTCAAAGAAAAAAAAAAAAAAAAAGAAGAAAAAGACACTTTCTACAATCCAGAGAAGGCCAAGCAAAACTTTGCTGCGCTCTTATTTTGAAGGCTCCGGATTTTATGCGCGGTGGTGGGAGTGGGCGTGTCCACCCGTGTTTGGCTTCGCTTTTAATGCTTTGGAAGAAGGTGAAGTTAAACTGAGGGTTCGTGACCTTTTAATTCAGGAACTTTGGGGGTCAGACTTGATGGGAGGAAGACGGATTCAGGCAAGACATGCTCGGTGTTTTCTACTCACATGAGACTGATCGTGCTGCTCCATTAGTAGGCGAGAATAAAAGCTCATATTGAGGGCTGAAATTTGAGTCTGACACAATTAGTGGCGATGCGCAATTAAAGGAGACTAATGAATTCAACCCAGTGAATCAGACCCAAAACAAAGATAGAAATCATAATTAATGGACTTTCGCTCGCTGCAAGCAAGTTCAATGACTCTCCTCTGTCTGTGGGCAAACACGACAGAAAAACAAAAATCACATTATCCTCCGTGTGCTGCTGCTGCCAAGCGCAATTCTTTTCTGCACACAATGAAATTCTGACAGCGTTTTGGGCGGCGACCAAGAAAAAAAAAAAAAGGTTCCCCCGCGAATGATGAAACACACACAAAGGTACAGAGGCAGCGTTCGTGAATCAGCAGCATTAGTCTGACGACCGGCTCGCGCGATACCCTAATTGCCCCCGCGTTACTATGCGCCGACTCTCCTTCCGCGGAGCGAAGCGCGAGGCCCGCACG
>JAUESF010000002.1:10706720-10719026 GCA_032274765.1 Malacoctenus tetranemus | reverse complement strand
AAAAAAAATGTTCCCAAAAAATGGGCAAAGTTCTTTCTTCTATCGTCGTCTCGAGAACTCTCATTTCAGCAGTTCAGTCCAATTGAGATCTACTTTGGCTGCACGTCGCCCCTGAACTGAATTGAGCTTGACACCCCTGCTCCAGCTTCTCCCGAGACATCAGCGCACACCCTCATAAATCTGCAGAAGATCAGTGTGGTGTGTGTGTGTGTCGGGGAGGGGGCGACTGAGTCAAAGGGAAGCTAAATAAATCCAAGCTCCAAATAATAACTTTGATAGCAAGACGAGCAGCTTTCATAATATGTGCGAACAACCGGTGGGTAAATCAGCCGGCGGGCCCGGCGACAGCACTCTGTACAGACGTCTCCGGTCTGATGCATGCTCCGACTCCCGCCTGTTTCTCTTCATAAACATGCCACAGACAATGTATAGCACAGTTAAAGCGTGGGGCCGAACTGCATTTTATGCACTGTATCTGGAGAGCAGCATCTCCAGCTGACAGATTTATCAAATTTATTTCATTGAAGGGACACAAGAGTGTGAAATCCTCAAAGTAGCAATATCTGCCTGCAGCTGGGGTGGAAAAAAAAAGAAGACGAGCTGAATTCAGGACGCAGCAGAGTTTGAGTCAAAGGAGTATTTACATGCGGTTTTGTAGCATGTTATTGAACCAGCCAGCTCATAAGCCGGATTCAAAAAAGGGGAACAAAAGTCGGGTTGTGTTGATACTTGAGCAGTTGAATGAGAGTGGCAGCGCGGCTTCCACCGACAGTGTCTCTTCCGAGTATTAGTGTGGCGAGTTCAATGCGATCTGCCCTTCTCATAACAGTCACCCTTGACCAGACGGCACCGTGCTTCAAATAGAGCAACAGCTGAGGGTCGGCTTTTCTTTTTTTTTGTTTGTTTGTTGTTGCCCGTCGTCAGAAAAGACTGTGGTGCGGCCGCTTCTGCTCAGTTTTTGTGCCGGATCACCTTAACTGCTCCAAAACTGTTTTCCAAAGGTGTGTGGAAAAAACTGCCACTGAACTTAAGTTCACCTCCAGTGGAAATTCTAATGACCGAGAATGATTGAATGTGCGGTTGCGCGGCGAGTTCAAAACAGGCAACATGTGAGCGTGACGTCCGGCTGTTGCCGCGGCTGCCTCCAGGTTCTGGGTTCAACCAGGGACAGATATATGGACCCGACTCGCTCAGTTCAAAGACTGCAAAAAAAAAAAAAAAAAAATGTCCGATGAACTTGAATTACCCCGCACTCCAAATGTGGGCATCCAGCCACGATTCAGGGGATTCTGCCGGAGTCGTGTGGTGTCGTCCAAAGCTAATGAGGACATGTGGATTTAATGACTCCACCCACTTGCAAAAAAAACCCGCAAAAAAAACAAGATGACTTATGTTCTTGTCCCGAGTTTTTCTCGTGTACAAATCTCAGATGAAAAATGTTTTCGGTCCGCAGTGTGGCCGCTCGCACGACTTATCATTGGAGCTCAGCTGTAACACACCTTCATAAAATAGCCAACATAGATCAGCATGAATTCCCTGCTGGTTTGGGGCCCCGTGTAGGCTGACGACACACACCGGCTAAATCAGCACTGGAGCAGCCACGGACCACCATATATTGTGCTCCTGTGCCGTTTTTGCTGGTAGCACAGAGCATCATTAGACAATCAGGGACCAGAGAAGAGACGGCTGTGGACCACCAGAAGACGAGAAAAGACTGCAATGGATGATCGTAATGGAGCAATGAACTGGCCCAGAAGTAGAGCATCACAGACCAGTTCCAGATAACCAGAAACCAGCATTGGAGCAAACGACGGTAGAATTTTACTACCAAAGACCACCGATGGAGCATTGACCATCACAGACCACCACTAGACTATCATAGAACAGCATACAGCCATAATAGGGCACAATTAGACTGCTACAGGTCAACATATGACCAACCTAAAACCATACTGACCATCTTAGACCAGTGTCAGACCCTTCATGAAACCAGCATAGAGACAAGCAATCATAGACCAGCATGGGACATGGATTCTCTAGTTTCTCTACAGAATCTCAGGACGTTCAGCTGGAGCCCGTCTGGTTCTGTTACTTTGTCGAATCTACTTTTTTTTGTTGTTGCCAGATTAGGTCTTGGCCAGGCCTGGTAACTTCCTGGAGTTACTTTCCCAAGTTGCCAAGCAACTGCTCGTAGCTAAGAAACAGCCAGTCCAAGTGTTGGTTACATGCAAGAGGTTTTTACACGCATTAAAGAAATTAGAAGCAAAATGTCAATTAGCGAGCACACTGGCAGGTGTATTTTATCACCTTTTTAAAACGCCAGCTCTTTTTTTTTTTCCCTCCTCTGTTTCCAGTCACAACGCTGAGCAATGCTGAGCGCCATTAGATGAAATTGAGTGCTATCGATACCATCAGACTCTTTTCCAGGGAAAACAAATGAGAGACAAGAGTTGAACATCTGCTTTGACTAAGCGTTGGTTTGATGAGAAACAAAAAAAGAACTAAAATGTCAGAGAGAACAAGTGAAAGCTTCCTTGAGACGAGCTGTCCCTCCGGTTCGACAAAAACTGCCAGCAGTGACTTTGTTAGTTGCCTTAAGTGGACCAAATAAAACTGGTGTAACTGCGAGTCCGCTGGACAAACAGTGCAGCTTATTGCCTCTCGTGGTCCTACATCAGTCTCCAATTTCCTCTCTGTGCCGCGACTTTGGCCTGACCTCGGTCGGTGCTTTTCGCTTGAACTTCACTGGGCTTCATCGGGAAAAAAAATTGCCCCCGCCGCTGTTGACATCCAGCCTCACCTTTTGTGTGAGCGAGAGCTCCGGTGTAAACAGCGCTCCTTTCTTGTTCTGTCCTCCCCCCCGCCTCACTGGTAACTACCCCCACCCCCACCTAACCCCCCACCCCTTCCTTCGTCTCGTTTACACTACTATTCTCATCCTCTCTGATTCTTTGGCTCAGATAAAGCTTTTCCCACCGTCCCGCGGGCCCCCAGGACGCCTCATGAGCTCCCCTCTATGTGAGCTCTTGTCCCTGGGTGCTGTGTGTATGATGTCCCCCCCCTCCCTCCCTCCTCCTCCTCCTCCCCCCTCTGTCAGCTTGAATCACCCTCCTCTCGGGCTCAACATGCTGCTCTCACCACTCCCCAGCTGCGCCGACGTGTTTGCGGCACCAGCACGTGTGAGTGGATGCTATTGAGACTGACCTTTTTGCCGCGGCGCGCACCCCCCACCCCCCCACCCCAACCCCGCGCTCTATGATTCTAACCCGTTTGACAGTGGACGTCGTGCGGCATCTTAATGAAACCCGCTCGGCGCCGTAACATGTCGGGACTCGCGCCGGCGTAATTATCCGACGGGACCGGTCCCCCGGCCGCCCGACATGAATATTGTTTGATTATTAAAAGCGGATCGCCGTCGCGCACAAACAGCGGGGTCGCCGCCCCCGCGGGTCACGAATCATGATGGATTCTTGTAAAAAAAAAAAAAAACACCTAATAGTTCTCATGGGGGAAAAAATGAAACCTCCTGCCACTTTAGACCTTTTAGTTTTAATTTTACACCAGGCTGCTTTCGTGCTCTCGCCACACACCCAGGAGGACGCTGGTTCACACCCCAACTTTTCCACGCAGATTGCATGTGTTCATGCAGGTTCTTCCCCCGTCATCCAATTACCTCTCACAATGTTATTGAGATCTTTAGCTGTACTGGAAGAAACCCCTTTGTGAGTGTCGCAGGAGGGTCCCGGCGAACGCAGCTTGAATTATAAGGTGAAATAAGTCCGTCCATTACTCGGATGGTTAGCCCGACTGCCAGTTTTGAGGACGTCTCCCGCGTGCTTTCCACCTCCCGCGACGTGCGGCCCGCCTCAAAAAAGGGCTGCGGATTCCTCCAGTCGCTTCAACATAAACAAATGGCAGCGAAGCGGCACGTAGGAGGAGCCTTAACAAAAAAATAAAGTTAGCGAGCAGCAGGGAGACGAGACGAGGCGAGGCGAGGGGGGAAGCCGGCGCATTAACAAAACAAAGATCTAAACACCGAGCCGCGCCGCTTGCGTGGTGCAGAATCACCTCCACACAACTGCTGACTCAGCAGACGCAGCAGACTGTTCAACGTCTCGCAAAAAAACATTCAGGCAAACGAACACCCTGCAGAAAAAACATTAATTACATTATGTTTACCAGTAAGTGTTTGTTAAGTGGATGACTCGCTCTGGCGTTTTTTCCCATTTGAGGACGCGCGTCACCGATTCGCGGGCGCCGTTTTCGGGGGGGGGGTTTCCTTTAAATGTGCGGTCCCCGCCGGCACCGTGCGACTGCGGCAGCTTCCAGGCCAGTACACTCACCCAGGGCCGAGTGCCAAGGCATAATGAGACATTTGGTTGTGAAATTCAGAATCTGACAGAATGCATTAAAGCCAAACAGACTGCAGATGCAAAAAGGGAAGGGGGGGGGGGGAAGCGGGCCGAAGCTTTGACCGACCGACTCGTGCTCACGCGTTCCTCCTTCGCTCGCAGGCAAAGAAAAAAACGAACAACCGGATTGCGCGGTGACTGTGCTGTTGTTTGGACACAGATTCCCCCCTCCCCCCCCACAACTGTTTGTCATATTAGATACCCGGACATATCTGACAAAAACAATTACCGGTCACGTCACTCTGGAAAATTTTTTAGAGCTGAGTCGATGAAAAACAGGCCTCAGCTGCATCGGACAGTTTGTGCGTTTATATATTTATATTCAAAAGTAAAGAGTGAGGGGGGGGTGGGGGGGGGAGTGGGAGAAAAATTCATTTTGCGTGAGGTCATTTTCTTGACGTGGTGGGACCTTTCATGTCGCTCGCATCGAGTCACAAGGTCAGGGTGTCCCGCCTGGACTGTGTGTGGGGTTTGTTTTGGTTTTTTTTTCCCCACCATCGCCGCAGCGGCGCCCTTGTGATATCAAAGCAACACACAGCATGTGACAACTATGATCTAAGGGAACAAATAATGTGACAGCTTCTCAAGCTCCCAGGCAGCCTGCTCTGCCCGCGGGGAGTAAATGAGTCTGATTCTTCATATATATATAAATATATAGAGAAATCTTTCGTTTCGGGGGGTTGGATTGAGCTCGGGCACGAGGTCAGAAGTGAAGACGGACGGAGTCGGGCCGCGACACAAACTGCTCTTCAACTGGTAGACGGACCGAAACAAAGCAGCAACAGGACGCAGTCGAAACAAAAAGGCAGATCAATACATGTAAAGGAGAAAAAGGAAAAAAAGAATCAAAATAAAAAGGAGAACCTGGTTTGGGGAAAAGAAGGAGCTCACAAATGGGTTTGTGTATATTCCATTTGGGTAAGCAGATCTCTACACATCTATGAATAAGTAATCAGTTTGTTCGCGTCCTTCGGGATTCACTAACAAGAAAAGCAATCAGACACGAGCATGTGTAAAAGAAAGGAGGCTCTCGAAATTCCTGAGTGTGGCCTTGTAACCCCCCACCCCCACCACCACCACCACCACCACCATCACCCCCCTTTGTCTTTTTTAAACTTCCAAATGGGAAACACAGGACGAGGACAAAACACCTAAATCACACAAAATGCGAGCAGTCCCACAAGTCGTCGAGCGGAACGAGATATCAGTCGCGCTTTTAAATTACCGAGGACACTCGGACAAGAAATGACCTTTAGCTCAACTCTCGCAGTGTCACAAATATGCTGGCTTCTGATTGAGATGCGTTTCCTGCAGCATCCCTCCGGCAGAAACGGAGGGGAGAGAACAATAGGACAGTCAAATGTATCCTAATTCCAGCTGGAGACGCTAATCCAGTTCAGAGACAGCAAGGAAATGGGCTTGTGAGAGCAGACCCAGCAAATACATGCAGATGAGAGTGATTATCCCTGCAGATGAGCAGAAAGATGAAAACTAATTTAATAATAAGACCAGAAAATTCTCCAAGATAACAGGGATCTAGAGACCAATCCGAGACCCATCTGGCTCGGCGGCGCACACGCCGGAGCCGTTCTCCAGCAGGAGCTGTCCATTTATACCGCGGTGCTGAAAGCTGGGGAGCAATGCCGGTCGCTCGCTGTGGTTTTACACTGCAGACTAATTGTTTTCGCCGAAGACAACTTCAACAACAGTGTTTGGCTTGAGCAATATGCTGCCAGTCTCGATTAGAATTACACTCAACTACAATTTCAAGGGTTGCTTTCCCTCCCCCATGATATTTCACATAAAACAGCATCCTTTGCACGATTTAAGTTGGCGCTAACTGTCTGTGTAATTTTTATCCTACTTTCTGACTCACTTTCAGGGAAAACGTTGCACTTTTAACCTTTTTAAATCGACATTATTTCACAGGGATGTCTGCAAAACACTCCAGATTGCCTTTGTGCGCGAAACCGTCGACTTGGATAATGTTCCTCTTTCTTGCCAAGAGGCCTTGTCCTTAATAGATACTTTGGCAGCCTCAAACTTTAACATCATTTTTTACAAGTATAAACCATATATTATGAGTTACAAACTGCGGCCATCATAAACAAATTTAAAGGCATTCAAAGGTCGATATTTCAAGCCTTAAACCTTGCAACGCACGTTCCTGAAGATACATTATATTAATACACGAGGGGTCTCAGCCTGAACAAATCAGTGCTTGAGGACATCCTGGAGGAGTGAAGGAGCATGGGAGTTGTTGTTCACAGACAATACAGGCCACCGTCTTCGGCGCACCAACCTGCTGAGCTCTCCTATATGTGTCATTATGGCTGCTAATTGCTCGCCGCACATTTTATTTGCGCTCCTATGCTCAGTCACTCTGCCTTTTTCTCTGCTGCGCGCCCTCGTTTCTTGTCTGGGATCAGACTGACAAGTTCTGAGTGGATTGAAGTTTCTCTCACTTACTGTGGAGGTGTCTTTTTTTTTTCTTTTTTTACAACCTGATGTGTCTGTCAGAGCAAGAGGGTTATTCAAGCAATAAAGCTTTTCTTAACACTTTTATTTCTTCTTCGTGCGTTTGATACATCTTTATATTTTCCATTTTTTTCCTATTTACTCGACTCTGATGTGGCTTTGATCTTATCGCTTTTAATTCAATTCTTTTTTGTGTGTTTTCATTACTTCTTCGTTTATTTTACCTGTTAAACTTTCATTGCGTTTCTGTTTATCTTCATTTGATTGCGTGTATTATTTAGACCACATTGGGTTGTTTTGGTTGTTCTAACTGGTTCAAATGTCAAGTTTGGTTTCTTACTTCACGATGTAAAAAAATGAACAAAGCTTGAAGTCGAAGCTTTTATTTCCATATTGTTACATTGAATGTTGAACTTTTCTCCCACTTTTCACTCTTTTACTTGTAATAAAGTTTCGGTTTTCCGTCCATTACTTATCCGGTTCACCTGACAGATCCGCATCCTTCATCCGGTGGCGCTGTTAACCCGGAGAACAGTGATCCATAATGGGCCAGCCGTGTTGTCATGTCCCATAAAAGCCTGATTAGTCACTCTGTCAGCGCAGCCTCAACGCTAACTCTAACGCCATTTGCACCTTGCTTTAAATGTCACTGGGAGGGTTTCATGCTTATTTACCTGCCAAAACATCCATTACCGTGATGTATCTGCTTGCACCTCGGCAGAACACCTACTGTACAAAGACACTTTTGACTAATATAGACCTTCTTTTTTTCCTTTCCTGGGGACTGATTGCGATGCAAATCACACTGTCACGTCGCACGCGAGATCTCTTAACTGAAACGGTGCGCTCCAACACGCTCATGACTCAAGCTGACTGCGAAGGAAATGCGGAGTATCTTCTCCCAACAGTGTGCATGTCGTCTTTCCATTTGTTCAACGCTTTATCTGGGACACAACGGGAAAACACGTCTGAATCTGTGTCCTAGATTCCACTGGCCATTACGGTAGGAGGTGATTGATACGTGTGTTCCTGTACAGGTGCAGGAAACCCACAACGAGAGAGCGCGTGTGGATGTTTCAGGTTTGGCTGCTTTGGCCACAAACAGAACAAAATCCAGTCACATTTCAAGGATAAGGAGTCTCAAGCAGGCAGCGATGCATGAAGCGAGGTTGATGCAGGCGCTCGCGCGACCGCGGTGCACTCACCTTGCCGACGTAGAGCGGTTCGTTCCCGGTGTACTCCTCCAATACAAAGAACTGGTTCCATACCCAGCTGCGCTTGTGTCTGTGCAGGACCTCCCAGGGGCCTGGATCAGAGTTCGGGGACTTCTCCAGGTCCCCCGAGCTGGGAATCAGCCCCCAGCAGCCTCTCTCCCGCGAGGGGAACAGGAGCGCCAGGAGAGCCAGGGCTCGGCATATGCCCGAGCGACACCACCCCATCATCTGGGCCACCTCCAAAAAAAAAAAAAAAAAAAACTGCACAGAGGCCAGACGACAAGTGATTTCTGTTTCTTCTTCTGGCAGGAAAAAAAAAAAAAGAAGAAAAAAAATACGGGACAAAAAAGCTGAAATGTCAAAACCCTCAGGGTTTTATCCACACAGTCCTGACCCTGTGTTTCACCAGAAAGCGAGCGCCGTCAGACCCTGAAAGGAGCGAATGGGTTGAAAAGAAGTCAAGCTCTGCATTTTGCTGTGTTGCTCTTCTTTTTTTCCCGATCGGAGACTAAAAGTGGGGTAATTCCCTCCACTTTGGAGCCAGAGAGTTGACATTAAAGCTGGCTAACAGGGTCACTGGTGACTGGAGAGGCTTCAACACAGGGCCTTTATAATTGGCACCTATCAGAACAGAGAGAGAGAGAGAGAGAGAGAGAGAGAGGGAGAGAGGGGGAGGGAAGGAGAGAGAGAGATGAAAAAAGAGAGAGACAAAGACACAGAGGAGAAAAGAGAGAAAGAACTGTCAGCAAAATTGCTCCTGTGACCGCAGTCACTTTAGACAGCAAGTAATGTGCCTGCTGATGCAACGATAATGACATTTCTCACCAATCATGATGAAATTGGCCCAAAACGAGCAGACAGTAAATATGGTAAATACATTCAACAGAACGCCTTACACGTGCACTCCCCTCCCCACCCCCCCACATGCACCCAGCCCCTCTCTCTACATGCAAGCCACAGGAAAAATGGAGTGAGGTCAAAATGTTAATAAGGGTAAGATGGGGGGGAAAATAACCCGGCTTTCCAATGCATGCAAGGCAAAGAGATTTCACACTGGATGAAACAACAGTGGCTGCGCGGAATAACAATCCGACATTCAGCTGGCTCTCAATTATCTGGGCTTTACCTCGCCAAGGTCATTATTTTGTCACATTTTCTTTGTCGAAGATCGCAGCCTCATCGCTGAGGGGGGCGGGGGCGGGGGGGGAGTGGGGGGGGCTCGACGCTAGAACGCTGAAAAAGCCACATGATCTGTGTGGCGGGCTCTCATCACGGGGATTAAAAATAAATCTGAGCTGTCAGCAGCACGATGGCCCGGCCGCTCCTGACCTCTACTCCGCGAGCAGCCAGTCTGTTGCCCGGCCCCAAACACATGTGAAGGGGTGGGGTGTGTGGCGGCGGGGAGGGTGAGGGTGAGGGGGTGAGGAGAACGCGGTGGTCCGCCGTCGTGACAGATCTCCCCCTGCCCCCCCTCCCCAAGATGCCCGGACCGCGAAGACTTGTCAAAGCAGAGAAAGAGCCTCGGCGGCTGACAGACAGCGCTCCTCATGTCACAACACATCCCGGCTAGTCCCGGGCGCTTCGGCAATTACATAATCGTCATAATATTGCTGCTCTTATCCGTCTAATGTGACACCGCGCGGCAACTCTGGCAAATATTTTGAAGGAGGGACGGGGGAGAGGGGAGGGGGGGGGCACACGAGAGACGTCGCAGCCCAGAGACGGCGTTTAAACTGCAGGAGGCGCTCGGAGTGGACGTCTGGAGGGAAACAGACCCACAGAACTCTGACCACATGTATATTTATTCTCCGGCTGACCTCTCTTTCTCGCGTCTGCTCGGCGTATTGGCAGGGCCCTGGATGAGAAAGGTAATTGCTTTGGCATACAGTGACCTCTTTCTTCTCCCCCCCCCTCCCCACTCACACACATATACACACACACACTCCACTTCTCATTTCGACTTCCTCCCCGCTCCTACCGAGCAAAAATAAAAACAGCACATCCTGTGGAAGTGATTTGCGGGACTGTGCCACAGCTGAGAGTCATTAGCCGATGCTAATGATTAATGCTGGAATAAATCACAACGGCATGACTGTCACCTCTGCAGACACAAAGGGTGCTGAGAGCCTCCTTGGCTGGAAAATGCTTCATTTCAGATTTCACTAAACACCCACAGGAAACCTTTCTCTTCACCCCCCCCTCCAAAAAAAAAGAACCTCATAAAGTCCTCCAAAACATCCAGACTTACTCGGGCGCTCGCCTCAAAAAATTCACACTGCGGCCGAAAAGCCCGTGACCGTCCGCGCAAACACTATCGCGCAGGATTCAAAGTCACTGCATCTATATGACAATTTAATGGTGGAGGTTGGAAAGTGGAGCAGATCTGGCTGCAGGGCAGCGCAGAGTTGTGAAAAGCAGGTTTTGCAGCGGTGGTATTGTGGGAGAGGAGGTGGGCACGGTGGGGTCAGCCGGAGCCAAGCGTGGAGCCAAGTTAATGCCTCTCATTTCACTAAACCCTGAGCTCGCCCGAGAGATGGGAGTCAGATACCGGCTGGAGATAACACTAATGTAGTTGTGGGTGCAACAGTGGGTTCAATAGAGCAGATATTGGCTTTTTATTTAATGAGTTTCTGCTGATTTACTGTCGGTTTTAAATTATTAGGCAGTTGGTGCGGTGGAGGAATCAATTTTTTTTCCTCCCCTATATACGGCGAAGTTGTTTATCATTTGGAAAAATTAGAGCGCGCAACGTCAAATCTGGCTTGAAATTAACTAATCCACTGGCAAACAAAGGGTTGGGGGAGCCAGGAGCGTTGGGCGGGGCTTCGCAGGACTTCCTGTCAGGAGACTGGCGAGAAGCGTAAACACGTGAAATCAAAAAAACAAACAACCTCAGTGACGCGGCAGCGAAACAGGACGACGAAACGACACGAAGCGAAGGCATCGCGCTCGCCTGGATGGATTATCTCGCTGGCTGTCAGTCTGGTGCTGTACAGGAGTGAGTGACGCTGGAGGGAGCTGAGCAGGACTAACGCCTCCAAGTTCCACGAGTGAGACGGCGAAGCCAGAAATCTGGGCAGAACGTAAACACGGGGACGGCCTCGAAGCCTGGCACCCTCAGACACAAAAGCTGCGCTGCAACTTCCACGCATCGAGCCGCCCCTATTATCCTGCATTTTGAAAGCAAGCTTCTGTTGGATAGTCAACGGTGGGTCACTCTGCTTGAAAGGCTGCGTTTTTTCGGTGCCAAGTCCTCTAAATGCTTCAGCTACCTTTAAACCTCGCAATAGGGGGGAGGAGGGGGGGAAAGCATCTTTTTCCCATCTGATTTTTAAAAAAATTTAGATATCAGCCGAAGATTCCGCGCTCGGGCCGGCTCGTTTCTCGCGCCGCCGGCCCCGGATGGATGCCGGGGAGGGAAGGAGGCAGCCTCGTCGTTGGCCGGTGTCAAAGCGATGACGGCAAATTAAGTGAAAACGCGAGATAAAGCCGCGGACGCAAAGCCTCCCCAGTCATCCCCTCGGCTCTGTTTCTCCAACACACAGTGTTCTAATCCCATTTGCCAGTCTCACAACAGGATTACCAGCGCTACAGCGCTCGGTAACCAATCACACGCTTCCCCTGATCCATATTCTCCTCCATCATTGCGCGGCGTCGCCACTCGCCGGGGTCAGACGGAGACAAAAAACTACACCAACTGCAGGGGGGAAGTTGAGTCCATTCAGGGGAGGGTTCGGAGGAGGAGGAGGATTACTGTGTCGGACGCTCCGAAGACAAAAGTCTCTCGTCTTGCAGCATCCCGAGCTCTGTTTGCGGCGAAAGAAAAGGAATAAAAACGCGGAATCCGAGCAGCATACAGATAAATGATGATCGCAGGGCATTTCATTGATTTTCCCCGAGACCTCCTCCTGTTGTTTGTGTCTCTCCAAGGAAATCGGAGCGCGGGGTCAGAGCAGGAGCGACAATAACCGAGGACCTGCCGGGTCTTGGGGGTTGCCTTCAAGGGCGTCCAGAGCAGGAGGACGCCCCGACGCTCGCCGACACAGGGACTTGAACACGCCGGCTGAACGCCGGACTCCCACCCCCCCCTCCCTCCCACTCCACTTTCTCCTAATATCATTGCGTCCATTTGAATTCATCTCACATCCCTTCGCCAGCAGATCAGAAGCCCGACTTGACACGCTCGTCTCTCCAGCCGCGGC
>JAUESF010000002.1:10680868-10693599 GCA_032274765.1 Malacoctenus tetranemus | reverse complement strand
GTCCGCGCGTCTGACGCCCTACCAGCCTTTTTTTTTTTTTTTTTCAAAGCTCCCCCCCCCCCCATGGGTTTTTCATGGTTCAGGAATGTGCCGGGGCCACGCTGGCTTCAGCTGACAGGCAGCCCCCCCCCCCCGCTCCCCCTCCCCGTCCCCTTCAGGCCCCCCGGCGGCTGCCAGGATGAAGAGAATGCTCTGAGTCGACGCACGGTGACAGGAGCTGATGTGGTCGTCCGCGTCCGTCACAGCTTTCATTTCCGACGCGGCGCCATTGATCCCCCAGCCGGGTGACATTAGTGACACTCTCTTTTAATCTGTTGCACAGAGCTTGACCCGCCGAGCGCGTCTCCCGAGGACGAGAACAAACTCTTGGCTACCGGAGCCCGAATGGAAACTATCACTTTCCCCGCTCCTTCCTCTGCCTGTTCCAGGGGAAAGCGCGCTGCAGTGACACTTCAGGATCTGGGGCTTGTTTTGCTTTCACGAGAGAGGATCCCCGAGGGGGGGGGGGGGATATAAAAGCTGGGCCACCCAGAAACAGGCGAAAGTTCGCAAATTGCACTGGGAAGTGGGCTGGAAAAGGGTGGCTGGGTGAGCTTTCCAGACGATGATGGAGGTGGGAGGGGTGGGAGGGGTGGGGGTGGGAGGAAAGTCAGGAAACGTTCCTCTGCGAGGAGGTGGCGGCACATAATTTTCACATGGATATTAGAAATCCGAGAGTGACTTCAATTTGAGCTCGGAGACACCGCGCTCCTGCAAAACGGCTTCCTCCTCCACCCGCCCCCCACCCCACCCCCCCTCCACCCCGCACGCGTGTTGTCAAAACGCTTTGACATATTGTTTCAGGAGCGGGAACGAGAGGGAGTGCCGGTGTAGACACAGGCCCGCGTTTGCCGAGCGAAATTAAAGGTCATTTTGAGAAAAGTGAAAATTAATGCGAGCTATCAATTTCAGCCTTTAAAAAAAAAAGAAAAAAGTGACATATTTCAGCCTGACACCTCTTAATTAGGCCATCAATAGTATGGCAACAGTGGCTAATGGTGCGGAAGACACAACTGGGATAAGTTGCCTTCACTTAAACTGTTGTGGACACTTTCACGGTGTCGAGTCCTCGGACCGGGAATCGAATTCCAGCTGTCAGCGCGGGCGATCTTCAGTGCAACGCGTGCATCTGTGCTCCGACTGCCACGTATGGAAGTGGAATATCAGTATCAGCAGCTGACTTCCTCCTCTCTAATCCCTCCCTTTGGATTTCACTTCGCCAGTGATGAGGAGAGCGAATTGGGCCGTCTGCATGGATGTAGGTTACTGTGCGTGATTTTAATTAAGTTTTCCACGGGACGAGGAAAAAAAGAAAAAAAAAGCGAACAATCTCCCGCCAGCAGATTTGGGTTCACCCAGAAGGAGGAAACCTTCTTCATTAGCCACACGTCTTTAAACTGTTCCTGCTCGGCGACTCCCCCCCTCCCTCCCTCCCTCCCTCCCCATCCCGTCCCGTCCCGCTCCCACCCACCCACCCTCTCGCTGCCCAGAGAATAAATAAGATAAGGGAGAGCAATGAACGCATCCATCATTCAAAGTGGAAAAGGGTAATTTAGCTTGGCCCTCCTGACAGCTTTACAACTTTGCACGCTATTCTATTTTAATTGGCAATCATGAATTAACTGAATGAGAGCCCCGTTCACTGCCGATGTCTTTCTCATTGCAGCTTTTAATTGGGTTGACTTGATGAGTTCCTGAGATAAAAACCAGACAATATATTCCCGTGATTGGCAACTCGTTTGTTGCCATATAATTAGGCCGGAGACAAATCAAGCGCGCGACTGTTTCCTCCTCAGACGGGCCCGCCGTCCTCTTTATCAGCCACTCCTGGGCGAGATTGAAGGAGCGGCCGCCTCGGTTACAGTGAAGTGTGTTCCGCGTGACATGACGGATGCGCGGCGCCGGGCTCCGGGGCGGCCCCCGCGTCGCTCGGGGTCGACGGGCTTTAATCCGTCAGTGTTCTGTCATGTCGCCCGTCCATTTGTCTCGAGCAATTACGAGCGCCCCCCCCTGTCGAAAGACGCCGCTGTTTTCCCCCACTCCGACACGCAACAGCATGCAAAGGAGGAGGAGGGGGGGGTCAGATCATCACACGCTGCAATAATCTGATTTAGAAGAAAAAATGTGAGCTGCTTCTACTTTTTTTTCCTCCTCCCTCTCTTGCTGCTGGTTGTTAATGATTAAGACAATCCCCGAGGCTCCTCAGACTCACCCTACACTTTTACATATAAGGTCAAATGTTCAAAGCGATGCTCCATTCTCCCTCCGTTTTAAAAATAGGGAGGGGGAGAAAAAGGAATTAAACATTAATGGGCTGATGAATAAATATTTTGTGTCTCCAGGACTCAGCACTTTCTCCCATTCCCGCAGCTGGCTTAATTAACTCTTCCTGAAGCCTTTTGTAAATTAACACATCTCTTTCGATGTCCTTCGACATTGTTTTTTCCGTCCCCCTGTTTTTTTTTCCTTCTCTTTTTTCACCCCCCCCCTTTTATTTCTTCTCTCTCTTTCGCTTTTCCTTCCCCTGGTCAAAATTAGTCAAAGTTTTCTTAATGCGGCAACGTGCCACACGGAAGGACGCATAATTATTCGACCTTAAAGTCACTATTTTAACTTACGGTGCATTTTTCTTTTTTTTTTCCACCCCCCCCCCCTTTTTTTCAGATGTAACTCAGACCTCTCGCCGGAGGCTAAAGCACACTTAGGATGTTTTTCCACTCGCCAAATAGCGCGAATCACTTGGAGTTTAAGCTCTGATATTCAGAGTACCGGGGGCCAGAAACTTGGGCTACATTTGGGACTGTTGGGAGTGTTGGTAAAGGCGGAAAAAAAAAGACGTCAGTTAGTCTCACGTTGGGATTTGCCGTCTATTAGCTCTCTTGTTTACGCGTTTTCCCACCCGTCGTGTACACAGACACAGAAACCTCTCTAAAATTAGCCCACCTGATGCATTATTGAGTCTTCTCTCCTTTGCTATTCCCTACACACAGCGGTCAGGTGAGGAGCCCCAACCTGTGAAGTGCTTTCACCGCCGGTCCTGAGCTGCAGAAGCAGAGGAGAGAAAACACTGCAAAAAGATGCGGTCCCAGGAGGAAGTGACCCGCCACGACAAACAGAGGGGGTCTGTTTTCAAACGGAGCAACGCTGCCGACAATTATCCCGGCCCCTTCAGGGTTGTGGCGCCGTCCTTTGAAATCGTTGCAGTCAGAAATCTCGGGCTCTCAGGCTAATTATTTCCAAACGAAGACCATTTTGCAGGTTTTCTGGGATTATTATTTCTGCTTTAAAAATTGCCAGAAAAACTTTATTTAAAAAAAATCTGCTTTTCACTGCAATTTCCCCCCACTCACTGTGATAATAGGCAGACTGCAGAGGTTTTGTTGGAGGAGAGCGACATGCAGGTGTCCTGGGGTCCCTCCACACAGCCAGAGAAACAGTCGATGTTTGTGTGGCGTTTGCATGATGTCCCTGTGCCTCCGTGTGTGTTTATTATCTCGGTCCTTCATCTTCCTCCCATCTAGACACATGATGATCATCACTTTTACCTGATGAGTAGTACAAACTGGTATTTCTATGTAATGTAATCTCACTGATGGTCACATTCTGTCTGTGGGCATCTTGGACATCCAAGATAATCACATGAAAATCACATGCAAAACGACAAGTGAAATTCCCTCCAACACTGAAACCCTCCAAATAAATAGAATTTAACGGTATGTGGAAACTTTCTGCAGAGGACCTTGCACTCGACCTTGCGCCTTGGACTGAAAGTGCAGCCGAAATGATTTCTAATTCCTATTTGTTTTTGACATCTCTCAGGTCAGAGGTCGAAGTCGGATCCGATTCGCTTGCATTTTGTCCGACGTGGGCTGGGATTGGCTGCAGAAGATTTTTGTTCACTTTCAAAATAAAAGGAAAAAGAAACAAAAGAAAGCTCAGTTACCACTGTGTATAAATATATAAATCAGAGCACATCTTCTGCACTGTATTTGTTTGTATTTGTGGGACTTTTTGGCAAACAAGTAACAGCACCGCTTTCACAGTTAAGGCAGGTTTCCAGACTGTACAGACTGTCCTGTGATGTTGGACACTCACTGGTCAGTCATCTTAATAAAACCAAATATAGGCGTTAAATAAAAGGACAACAATTCAGAGAAAAACTTAGGAGCTGCCAAACACTGAGAATCAGGCGAATGTTTGAGAATCGCTCCGTTATTATCGGGAGACGTCGAAACGGCATCAAGTTGTCAGCTGTCGGATATCCAGGTGATCCCGGGGCAGCCTGGCTCACACACACAGCCCCGTCTGAGGCTGGAGCTGCGTGTCTGTGGCACGAGAAGAAGAGAAGAAGAAAAAAAAAAAAACAACAACCACCTCAGCTTCCTCCACCGGCTGATGACTCATGCAGAAAGCCATCGCATCCATCCCGGTTCTATAAATGGAGCATCGCAAACTAATACAAGCCTCTCGTTTCTTGAAAGTGAAGCTCGGTTACTAATTCAGGAGTCAACTGTTTGCAGGTTTGGGTTTCGGAGAGGCCAAATAAATAAATAAACAAAATAAAACGAGCCCAGTTGTCGAATTCACTGAAAATAGTGAGATGTGACGGGATGCAGAGCTTGGCTGCTCGGGGAGAAACTCGGGGAGAAACTGTTGTTGTTTGAAGGATGGCTGGTCAATTGATTGTGCATCAGGAGGAGAAAAAGGCGTGTCACAGGAGGACTATGAGCCCAAAACGCAGCGCCGGGGTTTGACGGTTTCCCTTCAAAATGTAATTCCTTTTCTCTCTTGTCCTATTTCAGGTGCCTGCAGGAGACATTTCTGCACCGTCATTTTCGAGACTTTATCCTGAATTACTCCTGCTGTCAGTCAGAGTGGACCCCGTCTTCCTGCCTTATATTGTTTGCTTTCTCTTTTTTTTTTTCTCATTCTTTTATTTTTTCGGTCGGGGCCCTGAGCTCTCTCTCTCTCTCTCTCTCTCTCTCTCTCTCTCTCTCTCCTTCCTCCCCTCCGATCGCGCCCCCTCCGTCACATCTGCCAGAAAGTGATAAATGTGACGTTACTCCATCAGAGGATCATTAAATGTCAGGTCCTGCCGTGACAGCGGAACGTCGTGGCAGAAAGTCAATGGCGTGAGGGAGGGGGCGCGGGTGGGTGGTGTGGGCTGGCGCGAAGCGAAGGAATCGCCCGGTGGAAGGAGCCTGC
Source organism: Malacoctenus tetranemus (assembly GCA_032274765.1). Classification (NCBI taxonomy): domain Eukaryota; kingdom Metazoa; phylum Chordata; class Actinopteri; order Blenniiformes; family Labrisomidae; genus Malacoctenus; species Malacoctenus tetranemus. Next base: position 10,688,355 of record JAUESF010000002.1, on the reverse strand, counting down.
TGGGAGGGATCAATGGCTCATCTAACACCGGGCCAGACCGCTCCGTACCACTCGCACACTCCCCGCCTGGCAATGAGGTGGTCCAGCTGCTCCGAGATGAGTGTGCACAGCCAGACGCAAACCACTTGTAGTGATTTGTTGATGTATTACATGGGAGGGTGGCGATAAAATGAGGAAAGTTGGCTTTGCTCTCCCCCCACCACCCCACCCACCCACCCACCCACCCTCCGCCTTCCTTTCCCATGCTTTGATTGTGTCTCCTCAGATTAAAATTAGCTGTCTGGAAGCTGCTCCAGATAAAGCAGCAGAATGTAGAGGCAAAATCAAACAGGATGCAGAAGCAGAAGAGCGGCGGCGGCTAAAGCGAGAGATACTGGACACACCAGGCCTCAGATCTCTCATGTCTCTCATCTCTGGATTCCTTTCATATGACAAAAAAAAGAGAAAAGCAACGCCGTGTGAAGTTTATCAGCATCATATTGATTGAGGGGACTGGATTCAAAAATGTTCACACACCTCTGGCCGACATATGGCGCCTTTAAAATGCTAACCAGCTCTTAAAGGAAGTCTGGAACACTGTACGGTGGGATTTTCCGAAATTTTGCAAGAGAAAGAAACAGCAAATCGGTCACATGGCTGAAATAAAGTATTTTTGCCACCTCGGCTTACCTTCTAGTGAGGGCGACAACACAAGTGTTTAGCTGGCGTTGGGTCCTTGGACGCATTTTGTAAAATAGAAGAATAAAGCAGAAAAATAAATCACAGGAGCCACCGAACTTTTTTCAAATTGAACTCAAATTTGCAAATTTGGTTCATATTCGAAATTTCAAAACAGATATTAAATCATCAAAAGGTGCTTTACTTCACTCAGCAGCTCAGTCACTGCATTACCAGTTACTTTGGTCACCCAGCTCGTTACTATCCGAGCCGCAGCCCCCGCGGCAGCGTTCTCCATCGTCTGTATTACAGGTAGGAAGCGTGTTGCAGGGATGAGGCCGCGTGATTTAGCTCGCAGCCAGCGCCCGCCGCTCTCCGGTATTGACCGAGCTTCGGCGCCGGCGCGCGCCGGCGTCCTCGCGCGCGGCTGTTTGTCCTCCGTCTCTGAACGGAACCAGCTGAGAGCTGAGCCAGAGCTAACACGGAGCGAAGGCAGCGCTGCGCTGTGCTTTCCAGGTGTTTCTCTTTCTGATTCCACAGTACGAGCTGAAAGTAAACCACCCCCCGGTTTGCAGCGCTCTCATTGGACGCCTCTCAGCCACTCTTTTTATGAGTAAGATGCGATTAAACTGTTTGTTAAACACACTTCCTCTGCACAAAGCCGGAACCTCGGGCTCCTGTCGTACACTTTAGTACTTGTGTCGCTCCATTAAAGTTACAGCGAGCACAAAACACACAGTTTGCATGACTTAACTTGATGGAGTTGCAGAGAGAGAACGCTTTACATCGGAAAACACCTTCCGCACGCGCACGTGGCTTCGGCTCATTCGCTTTGCAGCACTGATTTGAACCTATTGCAGATTGAAATGTCCATAAAAGCACAAATTTAATGAGTCTCCGGCAGGTTTGATTAATGGGACTCATCAGCAGCAAATGTAATTTTGACAAGCGCTAATATCAGCTGAAAATGTGTTTGTTGCTTACAGCTCTTTTTCTCAGTTTGCTCTGAAATACAGTCGGACACAAATGGCACAGTGGCAATAACCTTAGTTTGTTAGTTAGGATTTGTAATTATCCTGAAATGAAGGATGATACCTGATGCTGCTTCCAGCAGGCGAACCGTCACAGCGCGACGTACTGGAGAGGAAGAAACATCCTGAAGCTCAGTCCTCAGTGAAAAAGACACATTTGACTCTGTCCTCTCAGGTCATCATGAGAAGGAGTTTGTTGTGTCAGTTGTTCAGTAAAGAGGTAAACTTAAAATAGCGAAGTTAGCCTATAAGTAAAAGCTGTTGACATGCTGCGTCTCAGGTGATTGGCTGAAGACATGTCTATCCGTCTTCTGCCACTTTTCCAACAAAGCAGTGGACAATTCAACAATCCAAACACCGTTTGACCTCAAATTCATGTTTTTACTCTGTTTAATCCAGTAAAAGAAAAAATATTCTATATTTTCTCACAAAACCTTTGAATCTTTGCAAACACTGAATCAAATGTTTTTGCACAAACATGTCAATAACATTTATTTGTTTGTCAGTGTTATGAAACTGAACATAAACAGATACGTACACGGTTTTAGGCGTTCGCAAACGAGGAAACATTTCATGCATTTCCTCTTCGGTTCACCAGCAATGAATATTATTGTTATTGTGACCATGGAGTTGCACACAGTACACAGAGGACAATGCTCGTGGAAAACAGTGCATTGCTTTTTTTTTTTCTTCCTCTTCTTCTCCTCTCCTTTTTTTCCCCTCCCCTCCCCTCATGTGGCAATAGTGGAACGGCTATTGAAACGGGCCGGCCTCAAGGAGTACAAACAGCCAGCCAGGCGGAGGAACAATAGGGATTCATCAAGCGGCAGCCTCTAAAGCCTCGAATCGTGACAGAGTTAAATGAATTGGTCTATCAGCGCGACACCTGAGAGACAGTCTTTGGGAGTCTGTCAAGATAAACTCTTAAGGATCTTGCGGAGGGGGGCGCATTGCAGCAAGGTCATCGTCACATTGCATCAAACAGGGGCACCGGCAGGGAGAGCTTTTGTTCTCGCGTGTGAAGTCCCATTTGCCAGAGGTAACAATTAAGACTCATCTGTCAGCGCGCGCTAATGTGTTCATTCGCGATTTTCACACTGGATGTCTTCCTCTTCGCTCGCCGCGGATTTTCATGGCCGTCATTAAAGTCCAAGGTGTTTTTTTTTTTCGGAGAGACGTTGCGGCCAGATTGCAGCGCGGCTGCGGCCGTTCTTAAAAAGACGGCTTTTAATGTCGCTCGAGTCGGCGTCGTTTTCTACCATCGGTCCGCGGCTCCAACTGATGAAAAAAAAAAAAAAGCAGAGGTTTACTCCCGGTGTCACGCAAGTTTGGCACCGGCCAATCCTCCGCCGGCCTCGCCGCCGCAGGGGTCGCCCACTCGGTTACAGTGAGCTTTATCAGATGTGACAGCTTCAGCCCAATAAAGTGCGGGGGTCTTTAACAAGTGTTCCTTTACTCGAATTTGTACGGAAGGGGGGGGGGGGCGAATTGGAGATGCTATCTCCCCGTCGCCGAGCAATTCCTCTCCCGAGTGTTTTTCCCCCGTCGCCGCGTGATGCTTTATCGTCGCTGAAGGTCAGAGTTGGAGGTCGCGGGTTATCGCGGGGAGTTTACTTTTCACGGGCAGCGAGGAAGATATATTATGAAAACAGCGCGGCGGCGGCCAAATGAGGAATCCGGATGTCACGCGAGAGAGCGGGGGAAAACGCGGGAGCGATGCTTTGCCCGGGTTCGAGCATATTTCAAGCAGTAATGAAGTTGCACTTGAATGAGACAGGGAGGGGGGGAGGAGGGGGAGGGGGAGGTGTTTGTGACTCGCCGGGCGTTTGGGAATAACAGACTGCGAGTCAATTCCAGCAGGTCCGTCGGAGAGTGCGGCGGCGAGATAAAGGAGCGGCAACATTGTTTAAGTCCTGATCCTGATGCAGCGCTCCTCGGCTGGGGTGGGGGGTGGGAGGTGGGGGGGTGGGAGGGGCGGCAGGGAATTGCACTCTAATACATTTACAATGTAGAAATCAGCCTCATCCATTGTCCTCTTACCCCGGCGCGCACACGCTCAGAGCGAACACAAACATTTTACCCTCCATCTCAAGATTACACGTCGGCTGCTTCCTTTCCCTGCCTTCCCCCCCTCTCCCCTCCCCCTACTCCCCCACCCTCCTCCTCTTCCTCCTCCTCCTCCCTCCCCAACCCCGGCCTCTTCTCATTGAGCCGCTTTCATTTCACAAACATCTGTTGGCAGAGGGGATTCCCTAATCTCTCAAGGGCTTTCTTTTCAAATTTCATTATTGAGACAGAATGCAGATTTGAGTTACTGCAGATGCTGCAGTGTTTTATGATACTTTTTTTTTCTCTCCCTCTCTCTCTCTTTCTCTCTCTCTTTCTCTCTCCCCCCATCTTCACTCTGTTTTAATGGATTCCTGAAAAGAGTCATCTGAAGCCCTCCATACACTAAATTACCCAGGTTTTCGAATCTATGCGCAGAAACCGCTTATGATGCCTCCTTGAATAGGTTGTTTTCCTCTCTCCATCCTTGCTTGTCAACCACTCGTTTTTTTCTTCGTTTCCCCGAGAGGAATCCATATGGGCACATGCTGATGTATGTTACGACTTTTTAAAAAAATGGGCTGACATTTGGGAAATTCACATTTCTTCTTGAGAGAGACGGAAAAGATTGATATCGCCCTCGTGTTTGGATGCCGCGTACGAAGCGAGAGCCGGGAGAGGCGTGACGTATAAACGCGAGGGAGGGAGCGAAGGGGGGGGGGGAACCGGTTGTTTCCACGCTGTAATCCATCAAAAAATGTTCTTTTACATAATGAAGAGAAAAATGATAATTGGTAAGTGGAGGGGGAGCCACGCAGGTAAGACGGCCTGGCCGCCTTGGGGCAGGGAGGCCTCCGCGCATACGCCCGCAACCCTGAACTCGCCGAGACATCGCCCGAGAGGGAGCCGCGCGTGAGACAGTGGATGTTTAAATCAGCACATTAAACGTGCACCGTGCACGAGCGCCCGCGTCGGGGAAAAAAAAAAACCTTGTAACGTCTCTTTCCGGCACCTGCGAAGAAGCAGAGCAGGGTGAGAGTCCAGGAGATTCTGGAGACGTTGTTGTTCTCTGGTGGGAGACCAACAACGCTGCCTAAAACCCAAACAAAGTCAAACCCGATGGGTGAGAATACGTTTATTTTTGTTGTGGTTTTTTTGTTTTTTTTTCATAAGCGCCGCACATACGAAATGGCACCACTCCTTTATTTCTCCCCAGCGATCCGTCCAAGGTCAAAGTATTGAAAGCATATCAAAGGGCCTTCATGAGAGAGAGAGAGGGAGAAAAAAAAGAAAGCGTGTTCAAATGAAACGACGACAGATACTTGAACTTTATTCAAGTCACACAGACTCCATCTCACAATTGTATTATTCATCCTGACGCTGCCGAGTCAGAAGTGAAGTCCTTCAAACCTGTTTAACTCTGAAAAGATTAGTAATTGTGCGGCGTGGAGCATTATTAGCTGGATTTTCTCTCTGTATTAGCGTGCCCGAACCGTTCAGGACTGCTCTCATTTTTTTTTTTTTTTTAAGCCACACTGAGCATATGTTCACATGGTTTTTGGCAGTATAGTTTGACTCCAATGTCTTATTCATTTGGCAAAGGATTTTCCTCTTAACGCAGCTCAAATCTCTTGCTAATTGTGCACTTTGACACCAGTAGTTAGCAGAGCTACATGCAGATTTTTTACTCTCACAAAGCCAATCACTTGCAGCCAACATTTTAAAATAGTGGAGAAAAAAATATATATATCTACATATTTTGCATCATTAAGCAATCTTGTGAAATCCGTTGCTTTGCTCAAGGGCACCCACGCATTTCACTGCAGAGTTTCAAACCTCCTGTGGCTGCATGACACAGCTGATTTCCATTGCAAATGAGCAGGAGGCACCTGAAGGTCACAGGGGGTGAATCCGGTCGGCGTGTTCACGTCGGGATGCGCTTTCTGTTTGTGCGCGACCGTTTTCCCTGTGATCGTCGAAAGGGGATGCGAACACATCCGAAGCGTCCACATCAGATGTTGTTGATTTGACACTGGTCAGCTGCTTTAAATCTGGACTCCTCCCAAAGAGAGTCGGCTGAATGTGTTAATCGTTCTGTTGATAACTCACACAACACTTGTTAGAGACCCCCCAAAAAAAGCTGATGTGTATCAAATATTTTCCAGCACTAAAATATGCACTTCGGAATTATTCAGTTTAAATCTCGCCCACACCAAGACAGGAAATTTCCGTCCTTGCTCTCTGTGCATCTGTTTATCTTCACGCCTATTCAAAGTATATTTGACTGCTTTTCAATGGCCGAATGGCAGAACGAATTGATTATCCTGTCACTTTCTTTGAAGCTAAAGAGAGATATTTCATTCCTCTGAAACATGTGGGATCAATATTCTCTGGTGCCTGGATGTGAGCTTGTAAAAAGAGTCAAGACAAATGTCAAAGTGAGAACGCGGCGGGCCGACTTCTTTGGATTTTGCAGCAATTAAACACCAGATATCTGAGGAGAATTAACCACGTTGACATCGCTCTTATTTATTTCACGGCGCCTTGATAAACATGCAGGTGCTATTTATGTACAGTTGGAAGATTGTATCGTGAAAAAAAAATTATCAAGGTTTGCGTCGGCTTTGGTTGATTTGTTCGTCTTCCAGCTCCGACCGCGTTTCCAGAGAAATCAGTGGATTCCAAGAGACGCAGCGCGTTCATGCCAAGACGGGAACTCTTCAAATTCTAATAGTGGTCTCGAATTAATTTCCCCTCTTTCATCTGTCAAAACCTATTGTGGCTTCTGTTAATGACTGACGGTGACAGCAGAAGCTCTCACCCACCCACCCACACACATACGCACACACTCATGCACACAGACATTAATTTGATATTAGAGGGGGGAAAAAAAGGAGCTAACAATAGCAGCAGCTGATAAACATCAAAACGCCTTATTAGGAAATGATAAATTGTACCACTGAAGTGTGCAATGGGAGAAAATTGTTTCCGAGTGTGCTTGCAAAAACACACACAGCAAAAGACACATCCTCGCACAGAGAAATGTGTATATTAAATCAAGCATGTCCAGTGTGGGAAGGTGTTATTTGAATTATTTGAATATTGTAACACTTATATAAGCATACATACAGTGATTTCAATGGTCTCTTGAAGACGTGCAGTCAGTAGGCTTGTTTGTATCTACACCATCCATCAGTGAACTTCGCAGTTGCACAAACTCGGTGTGCACTCGACTGTGGCTGAGCTGGTGGTGCCAACTCTAAACTCACACGTCTCACATGCCTCCCCTCATGCCAAGTCGTCGTTTCTGTTCGAATGCCTGACTTCGTGTCGTTTTTCCACATGGAAAAAGAAGTGACAGTTTGTCTTTTTTTCTTTGCGATCCGAGGTATCACACACCCGATGCTGTCTTATGATGTTTGTTAATCACTCTCATTGCCAAGAGATGAGCTAACTTTGAGACCGCGAGTCAAATGGTGCACGTGTGAGCGCGCGCAGAGTATCAAATACTGTGGTTTTGTCAGAATCGCTGGTGGAAGGTGTCCTGTGGCGTCAGCGCTGGGAACAAAGGAACAGGGCTGAAGTTAAGTCCACCTTTATCGAGTCCAAGACAAGTCCAAGTCCACAAAGGTTCCAGTCCAAGTCTAAGTCCAGATGAGATCAAGATGAAACCCTGAGACAGAAACAATATCTGAGATATTGTGATGCGACAGATCGTCTGTCGTCAGTTCAGCTCTAAAATGTGTAACTACC
>JAUESF010000002.1:10662254-10680768 GCA_032274765.1 Malacoctenus tetranemus | reverse complement strand
GGCTGCTGCTTTCACGTGCAGTTTAAATAGGCTTCTCTACCAATGTTTGGCTTCACTGTAGCATTTTGGCCCAATCACAGGCGTAACCGACGAATGATGCGTGTACAACTGCACAGAAAGTTATTATTCTTATTTTTTTCATAAAGTTGCAACAGAATTTCCCGATTTTCAGTCACGGTGTTAGCTTTGGACACAGATTCGTTTTTGAAACAGTTGGTGTTGTAACAAAATAAAAAAAGTATCATCTGTGAATATTTTTCATTTATGTGTTGCAACATCTATAAAAAGAGTGAAATTATTAATATGCAGAACAGCCAACATTCTATTTATGGCCTGTTCGTGGTTGATTATCATATTCTCACAATGTCATTATGCTTCATTAGAGGTCTTTTTTTTTACTGTGGCCAATGATCCCGTGGAAACAATCTCCTCTAATATCAGTTTATTGTAAATCATTCGCATTAGCGTTGCTAAAAAGCATCGCTATAATTAAAATATATTACTTGTTCATTATGCTAATTTGTCACAAATGCCATTTTCTGGACGCAGAACGTGTGGGTAAAAACAAACATGGGCGCACTGAGACGACGCTCCGCTGATGCCGTGGTGTTTTGATTGCGGGAGCGCGGCGCGCGATTCGGTTTGACTTTTCCCTTAAATAAATACATAAATACAGGCGCTGACTGGTAATTAGCCGCTGTGCAGTCGTCCTCGGTGGTGCCGTGCAGCTGTCGTGCACGGGCCCGAGCGCAGCGCAGAGAGAGAGAGAGTGTGTGGGGGGGTGTATTTACTGTATTCCTCTGAGCAGTGGACCGTAGCTGTGCTCATTATACAGTGTCATGTTGCTGATGCCATCATCGTAAGCAGAGGGGAGTTGGGGGTGGGTGGGCGGGGGTGAGGCGGGGGGGCGGGGCACTGCATCGATTTGCGCCGTATGAAGCTTATGGTCAATTGTGGAGATAGCACAGTAATTGTGACCATTGAGGAGAAATAAAAGGCAAAAGAAGGAAAAAAAAGCGATGCAACCGAGTGGCCAATCCAGCTGTTAAAAACGAGTGAAGGGGAGGGGGGGGGGACGAAAAATGCCACCGCAATCGCAGTGGTTGCTTGTAGTTTAAATAGGCCTCATATAAAGTCCAGGCAAAGTTATTTCAGCAGTTTCCTGCCTGCAGATTCTGCCCGTATAGAGGAGGAGAAAGGGGGGCGGGGACGGTGGGTGGGTGGGGGGGGGGGGACACACTTTGGTATGGAAATGAATCACCAAATTGCAGTAAAAAGGGAGGCATTCATCTCCTCTGGGTGGGTTTGGGCGGAGGGGGCTCGGGACAGGGGCGAGGCAGCCAAGCAGTTTAACCCCTCTCCAATTAGCAGCGAAGAAGTCCTTTGATTCCAATGCGGCGCTGCAGACCAGCAGCACCGTACATGTCCCTCAACCCTCATTATTCCGCCGCCTAATTTTCTGACATAGCTCGCAGTAGCTAACCAACCCCTCCTCCTCTTCCTCCTCCTCCTCCTCTTCCCCCCCCCAGATGTAACGTTGCTGTTAATTACTGCCGCAGCGGTCTGAAGGACGGGGGAAGAGTGAGAGCGGCTGGAGAACGACGGGGGCCGACGAGACGAAGCAACCGGACTTTTATTGAATCTGTGGAAAAAGGGAAGGGAAAAAAAAAAAAAGTATCAGCGCGCAAATCATCCAAACACCACCAAAGGGACTTCTGCAGTGGGAGAGTATGCTAATCAGGGCTGTGTTCCCAAAATAAGAGCACATAACTTAGAAGATATTTCTTGTTCTACATTAATGGTCATTGGGGAGCGTGTCTCATCCGACTGCAGCTTAAAGGATGAGTGCCTGCAGTCTCTCTCTCTCTCTCTCTCTCTCTGTGCGCCTGAAGACAGGAAATATATTTTCCCTTTCTTGTTTCTCTTTTTTTTTTCTTTGCTTCTTCTTTTTCTGATTTGGAAGTCTCATTGTTACCTGACACCTTACATGACACGCCGCATCAAAGTGCTGGAAAAAACACAAGTCGGCGGCGGTGACTCGCTGAGAAATCCTAGACCCCAACTCGTGTGATTCCATCAAGGTGACATTGCTCAAGAAAAAGGAAAAGAGAAAAAAAAACACACAAAACAAAACAAAACCAAAAAAAAAGAAGAAAACAATCCATCTTCGTCTTCGCTGTGCAGTAAAGTCCTTTGTGACAGCGACCGGTGATCCAAGCACTCTTCTTGTGCAACTCGGATGTACAAGAGCACTGCTAAGAGGCAAAACATGGAGGGGGGGGGGGGTTTCATTATTTAAATCATAGGGATGCATAGACGGAGTGGAGGGGAGGATGGGGGGGAGGGGGGCGGCGAGAGGACGTCTGGCTCAAAGTTACTGAAAGGCTCATGTAATATAAAAAAACACCAAGAAAAGCACCCCCCCCACCACCCCCACCCCCCACCTCCACTCCCCCCACACACACTTCCAATCTCATCCTCCCGCTTTATAAAAGTGCCAAGTGCAGCTATTCTAGACCCCCCCCACCCCCTTCTGCCCCCCATCTAATAGACCATAACTCCGTGCAATTAGGGGCCGGCCTAAACGGGTGATGCTTTTCTGATAAGCCCGTTTTTATGGGTGTATCACAGAGCATAATTGTATTATTACAAGAGAAGTGAGTGAGGGTCAAGTCCATTTGTAATTCTCAAAGTTATTAAATGTTGTGAGATAACCAGGCCACATGTGTGGAGAGAGTGAACATTTTTTAACAAACACACACAATGACCTGCAGTAAATTCGGGGCTCTGCTCCAGCAAAAAAAAAAAACCTCATGTTTTGCTGATTTTTTTTTTCTTCTCCTTTCAAGGTAAAACGTCTCATCGGATTCAAAAGCCTGATTTGGAAACGTGTTATTGTGTTGAAGTAATTTGGTGCTTGGAAGGACATTTCGACCGGTTTCAGGGGGCTTTTTTCTCTCTCTTGAATTTGGTGTTTGTATATTGTGTCTCTGTTTGACCCGTCTTTGGCAGCAGACAAACTATTCCCCTCAAACGAATGACAAGCCGAAACTATTCACTTCCATGGAAAATACACAAAATAATTCAATGGAATGTGACCTGTGGCACATTAGTCATCTCAGTCTTGGTTGAGTGCTCTTCTCACTTCTCCTCCTGCTCTCTGATCTGTTTTTTTTTTCTTCTGCATTGTGGAACGGATATTTCTGGCATCAAACTGTTTAATTATTCCTTATTCTCTGCGGTGCATTTGTGTGTAAACTATCTTCCTAATGATATGTGACGCTGTGGTGAAGTCTGGAGAACATCTATACGCATGAAACGGCACCATGAGATTGTTCCTGCCGGGACACGTTTCTTCTTTTTAACCGAAAAAAATAAGTCTTTCTATCTTTGCACAACCGGGAGCATAATCGATTCTTCACCTCCACCCAAAAACCACGTCAACATCAAACACTTTGGTTCTTTCTTATCTGCAGAGAGGCCAAAATAAAGGGGGAGGGTTGAAAAGAAGTCTGCGTTTTGTTGAGTTTTTCAATCCAAGTTTACAAGTTCGTAGCTACTTTTCCTAAAGTGTTGAGGGGGTATTTTAAAGGGTTCCCCTCAGACAACCCTGTTCCCTTGAAGCTCTGTTTATGACCAATTAATCCGCGACAGCGAATGTGTGTGTGTGTGTGTGGGGGGGGGGGATGAGGAGAAAACATAAAGGCGACCACATCAGGTGGTCCATAAAGACTGATACTGTGCCAGTAAAGCGGCTTTCATAAGCTGGGAAAGAAAATCACTGATCTTACAATGCTGGAGTGCGCCCGCGGTTCTGAAGCATCGGCGCGATATATGATCAGGATCGCTCTTAAGAAAGTGAAGGAACTCAAGGTTCAAAGCCTGCGCGGGTCTAAATCAGCAATCTTACTCCGAACCTCTAACATGTAATTATTTGAGACGCAAGCTGTATTCAGTTCCTCTTTTTGCCAAACACTCTATCAGCAAATCTGCGACAGATTTGCCTCTTTTCAACACACGTCGCTTTAGCAATTCTGGTGACTGGTTGAAGCTTGTGGTTTAGCGTTGTGCAGCAGTGAGGTCCTCACAAAACAAGCGTGGACGATTCAAGAGAGGAAGACGGTGACGGACAACACGAGGCATCAACATCAAGCTTTATGTGCCCACCATCCGCCCCGCTCACCTCCCTGTGACTCTGATGCTTTTCAATGCATCTCAGCTCTTCAGCTCAACTCATCGTTCAATCGCTTAAATGAGATTTCTGTCTGCTTTTAAAACCGTTTAAGTATAAGTTCCGGCAGACAAGAAGGAGGGAAGATCCTGGAACTTTACAAAAACTTTGGTTTTCTTTGGTGAATGGTGGAGGGGGGGCCTCCCTTCCTGCGAAAAGTTAGTACTAAAGAGAAAGACAATAATCACCAAACTTTCTGAGAAAATCCATCAGAGATTCATTCAATAAAAAAAAATAAAAACGTAGAGGAAGCAGCGAAGGATTGTCAAGTGTCTCGGAGGAATATACCACAAAATACGCGATTTAAATGGGTCATGCTTGGAACTGATTTATTCAATCCCAGGAAAAAAAAAAAAGCCGAGTGCTGTTTCCATCCAATCCATCCGCTGATTCACTGCAGTTTTTACAGGAGCCGGCGAGGTCGCGGGGTCACCGCCTCTCCTGCAGATGAAGGAATCAAACGCGTAACCTTGAATCCTCTGGCCCCCGCTAACCTGCAGCCTTAACCTAATAACACCATCACTCAGCAGTTATCACAGAATATCACAGATAAGCAGATAATATATTGTTTTCCACCGACTTCTTACCGGAGCTATAAAAATTATATATGAATCCAGCCGACTGCCACGCTACGGCCGCTCCCGCGCAGGCAGAGGTTTGCACGCCACCGCCCGTAAATGAACGTCCGGCGCGTGAGCAATGGGAGAGGTGAGCCGGCGGTGGCAAGGTTACCAGTTTCCAATATCTATGAGAGGCCCGTCCATTTATGTGATATCGAGTTTCCAGCCCGCGAGGCCCATTTGCGTCCTGTTCCACCGCTCATTTGATCTGATTTACTGGGCGGCGCGTGTGCGGTGGCATCTATTCATCTGTGTTTAACATCTCCGGGGCCGCGGGGGGTCACCTGCCTCCCCCGTGTTCCCTCCGGAGCTTATTAACCGCTGTCGCTAACGGGAGCACTCCTAGTTAATTACATAAATGGATACGTCCACGCCAAAATGTAGAACATCCTCGTTTTATCTCCTAAATCATCCCACATAAATCTGGTTCCGTGGCCCCCCCTTCGCGCCCCCCCCCCCTCGCCAGCGGTGGCTTTTCCAATGATGATTGCCTGGTTCACGGCTGCTCCGTTCCGGGTGTTTTTCTTTCCCCCGCGACCGGACTCGTTACTCGTGTTACGCGAAGCCCTGAAATGGACAGTTTATATAAGGAAAGCTTCGGAAAGAGAAGCAACATAAAAACACATCAATAAATCACGCTGTGTGTTGTGTGTTGAAATATTAAAACACAAAGGAAGAATAAAAACTGTGCGTTTCACTTGTGTTTACTTCTCTTCCCCTCTTTTGTTGATATTGTCTTCCTTTGTTCGGTGAATTCACACTGCGAAACAGGTGTGCGGACTTGTTGGAGGAACGAACCAATCACAAGCTTCAAATCTACGCTCGCTGTGCAGTTATGAAATAAAAGCTCATTTCGATTGTAATTGGGATTTTTTTTCCTGACGACAAAAGAAAAAAAACGCTTGAATGGTGACGAAAGTCTTAAAGATGGTGGAATCAAAGAGGTGGCGGGGGGGTCACTTTGTCAAGCAAGATGTCTTCCAAACTGAAGGTCAGAGGTTCAAACCTTTCTGCAGGTGTCCTCGACACTGGACCTCAAAGATGAAAAGTCATGATCAGGCGCTTGCAGGAGGTAAACACACACACAACACAAAAAAAACAACAATCAGACATTGAAGGCGGAGGCGACACACTGCTGAGACTGGGGGGGGGAGAACTGCTCCAAACTGTTATTTCCCTGATTTCTGGTGGAGCCAGCGATGAGTGACAGAAGCACAGTTTCCGAATGCACACACATAACTTGACCGTAATCCAAATGTTTACTCTTCTCTGGCTCGGCGGATTGGTCAGATGGCTGCGACTGGCAAGATGGCCGCTCAATCAATCTAGTCTGACCGATATATTCTCATATATGGCAAGCTCTGTTTTGTTTCCTCAGCGATAAACTCGGTTGGGGGAAAAAAAAATAGAAAGAAGGATGAGGGGGGGGGGGAGCGCATGCGTCGGGTGGGTGGACTCATAACAACACCCACGGCTGCTGCACGCCTGTTAACAATTTATCAGCAAACTGTAAAGTGGATTTAGGTGAATTTTTAAAGTTTTAAAATCATCCGACAGAACCGAAGCGCCGCCGCAGCTTCTTCTTCTTCTTCTCCCCCTTTGTTTGCTCTGGGTTTGGTAAACGAGGAGGGGGGGGGGCTTTGATAAAACCAACATTTCATAGACGCCGCTTGATTGCTTTCTGAAGCCGCTTGATGCAACCTGCTTTACAGCACAAACAGTGAGGAGGTGAGGAGACGGATGGGCAGACTCGCGCAGGGGGGGCTCTCGAAGCGCCGCGCGCTCGCTCCGGGCCCCCGATTCGTTGTTGTGAGACGCCGATGTATCACGGGGAGATGAAAAGTTTCCTAAAGGGAGACAGCTTCCCACCTAAAGGCGTCTCCAAGCTGCAAAATCTGTTCCCGCACATGTGTGGCTCCCTGCTTACCACTGCATTTAGCTTATCCATGGAGGGACTCGCACGAGCTAGCAATAGCATCCAAAGTGACCAATAGTGAAGCAGTTATTAATATTTCCTCGCACAACCGGGACAAGATAACTCCCACTTCCCTCTTACCCTCAAATAATGAAATGCGCAGCCCAATGAAATAACGACTTCTGTTTTTTTATATATATATAAATATGCTGACAAAAGCCTTTGATGCTTAATAATATATGTTGCTAAAAAAGTATAAATAGAAGTCACAGGAGATGGCACTTTGAGGCAAACTTCTCTAATCTCCCTAAAAGTCGCGCTCGCTTTCGAGGTAAGAGCGAGCGCCGAGCCCAAAATAGCCACGTTTTTTTTATGTTAATGAGAGTTTTTCCCCGCTCTTGTTTTAATTGTAAACACACTGCCGGCGAGAATTCCCCACCAGAGACGACGGGGTTAAGTGTCAACAGTTGTTTTTAGTGACACACTGTTTGATAAATTTTCCTGCTAATTTCCCGGCGACGCTCCACAAAATAAGAGTCTCCCTTTTATTTCCCCATTCTCTTTTTTTTCTTTTTTCCCCTCCCCCTTTTTTTCCGCTCCTAAATCAAACCCGGTAATTGGCCTACCGCTGAGCTTGTGTAGGTTTGCAGACTTCACTCTTTCTAACCTTGTAGGCAAAAATCAATTATTTCTCTTTCAGGCCCGAGGTGCTTAATGCCTCCCCGCAATCAGCGGCAGCTTTTTGACTGGGCCTCATCGCCCCAAAAAGATCAGTTCAAATGAATCCCAGTAAACCCTGTGCACATTTGACAGGGAGCCAAGGTTGAGACCCAAAGCATCAAGGCCTGAGTGTGTGGGAGTGGGAGGTGGGGAGGGGGTGAAAACAAACACAGCTGTTTGTGACCAAGGAGGCAGCAAGTTGTGGAAGCTCCAAGTGGAGGAGGAACTGGTTACAGATCGCGTTCAAGGTCCTTTCTTCTCACTTTGCAAGATGGCAGATAAACACACACACACACACACACACACACACACGCACGCTCGTGCACACACATCCGAAGATGCTGTTAGTCAAGTCTCAAATGGCCACAAACGGCCATGATGTCCTCGCCCCGCTCTGTTTCCTCGGTGATGTTCGGACCGGAGGGTCACCCAAGCAAGAAACCTCCGCTGCCTCGCTCACTTTGGGCCTCGCCGACTCAACCGGCGCCCCGATATAACATTAATTTAACATTAATATCTGAGTCCATAATAAACCACATGATATTTCACGCATCGCCCCGACTCCAACCCGCGATCCCAACGCTCACTTCGCGTGCCGCTCCCCTCCCTCACTCCCTCCCTCCCTCCCTCCCGCCCTCCAGTGGCACACAAAGGCGGCGCTGTCATTCATCACGTCAAATGTGGTGCAAACATTCGAGCAGGTGCGAAGAATTTACCGACGGCTGAAGGACGCCGAGCGGGCGTTAAATGCGTCTGAAGGCGTCGAGAACAAAGGGTGTCGAGGATGCGTGTGTGCGTGGGGGGCGGACGCACGCGCACGCACGCACACACACGAGCACACGTGCACACTGGTGCGGCTAAAGGTAAGCAAAAAATAGCTGGCTTCCTCACAGGGCTGTTATTCAGTATTCAGAGTCACTTGATGCTTTCCACCTCAAAGAACGCATCTATTTATTTTTTCATATGCACCAGGAGGAGTAAATTGAACCCACAGAGGCCCGTGTCCACGCTCGCAACAATTTAACCACTCGATTTTCTCGTCCTGATGCTTTCTTGGGGGGGGGGTACACGCATACAAAATTTACACCACCTTAAAAAAGACACATTTAATCCTGTTCTTTTAGGACCCATTCTGAATAAATCCCATCCCCAGCCCCCAGGGGACAAATTAGACATCTTAATTCTCAATTGTAGATTCGTATCAAGTCAAAGACTTAATGTCTTCTTTCCTTTTTTTCATTATTATTATTATTTGTAATTGTTCGCTGGTTGCTGCCAAAGAAAAGCAGCGATCCACTTAAGCCCCGGAGCTTAGCTGTAGAATTGTGACACGTGTTTATGAGCCCTGCTGACAGTGTGAAGGCACTGTCAAAACAAAAGCCACCGTCGCCACAATGACGCTGAAGTCAAAACAAAGACAAAGACGACTAAAAGAAGAAGAAGAAGAAGAAGAAGAAAAACTTGGCTCCTCCGCTTGTAGTCACGAATGGTAATCAGCGAGTACAGATCGATGGCTTCATATCGCCGTGACTTCCACCGGCTCCTCTCTCTAAATGTCACCTGGATCGTCTCCTTCATGGATATGGTGGATTTCCTCCCCCCACCGCCCACCCCCGACAAAAGCTCCCCCAAATCCTCATCTGATCAAGGCTTCCTCCGGCCCCCGCGGGCCGATATGAAGGTAATTGTGCCGCTGCCGGAGCGAGCGGGCCCCTTCACAGTCCGTCATCTCCGTTCAGACTTCGCCGCCGCTGCGTTTGGGGAGGCTTGGCATTAGCAGTTAACACCTGAAGGAATCTAATTAACGAGGGAGCCGAGTATTTAATCACGTCTCCCCGAGTTCACAGTGCAGCCTGTACTTCATTTATTAAAAGTATTATGACTTTAAATAAAACCATCATTCACTGTCATGGCTCGGGCATTCTGTGCACACTCAAGGTCTAATCTCATCGCGTGGGGGAGGTCTTTTTTTTCTTTTCTTTTTTTTTACAGCGAGCAGTGTTTTAAATTTCAGTTAAGGCCGGATTATTTCCAAATACAAAGCCGAGCAGGGCGAAACCTTTTGTTCCGGGAGTGAGTCGTAACGGAGCGCAATCGCCTCGTTCAGGCAATTAACGGGGAAAGTTTGGCACCGTGTCGAGGATTTTTCTTTCATTTGGACTCTGTTGCGATTAGGAGGAGAGCGTCTATTACCCAGAACCGCCCCGACGGACAGCTGGAGTCACATCGATCGATCGGTGGCGCGTCATCGGCTGCTGCGACGCTGAACATCCCCGGGCAGTTTGTTTGGTTGTTTTCTACCAGTTGCTGCTGTTAGATTGACAGATTTGTTATTTGTTCCTCATAGAACGCAAAAAAAAACGTATAAACATGGACTCTAAATGCGATTTCACGAAAGGGAGCCACACAAAACAGCATTAAAATGCATTGTTGCATCCACGGCGAAGCATCGGTTAAAACAATTTAACTGTTTCATTACACGTCCGGTATTTAATCGTGTTGTGCACGTTTGCCGATGATTCACTGCTCTCTGTGAAGAAGGTTTTTCTTCATGCAGGACTTTAAATCAAGGCTATTTTTAAGTGCTTTTCATCACATTAATATCCCCACATAAGAATGGAGATGAAAAGTTATCAATCCTGACAATCAGTTTGCTTTTTTTCTCCCCCACTGCTCTGTTCCTACATATGTGTATGAAACATGCCGCTGCATATCGTTATCGCGTTTATGGGAAACAATTCAGCGCAGATTATATCTTGTGACCATTAATTATATCCAGTAGGCCGGTCGGGTGATTAAATTTGATTAGTCAGAGTGTCTCCTGATTTATTCTCTCCTGTACATCGCGCCAGATGTCTGGTAATCGCGGTGCCGTCGGTTTTCAAAGTTAAAGTGATGGAATCAACATCCACCAAGCGCGTCTTCTGCTGCCGGAACGCGCTCCCGAGACGCATGACTCACTTTCAGGAATTAGTCTAATCAGTGGTGCATGTGAATCAAAGGTGGCACATACAGACGCTGGTGATGTAGGGGGATTTTTTTTCCCCCCCTTTTCTTTTTCCTCTTCTTTCACTGATGTATAGCCCACAGCTCAGTCTGAGCATATAGATTTAAAACCCCGAGATGACTAACTAAACATGTAAAACAGCAGGCGATGGTTGGCGCAGCTGCAGACGGCATTATTCTGGTCGATGCGTCGGGAGGAGACTCGGCAAACACGGCGACGTAAGAGGAGATTGCATCCATTACTTCCTCGTTTTCTTTACCAGATGTGCTCAAACTGGCGGGGGAAGGCGTTTGGTGGATTACATCACCCCAAATGTTAACACAGGAGAGGTAAAAAACAAAAAAAAAAGAGGGAGGGGGGACAAATGTGGGAAAACACGAGCAGCATGGCTGTGTGCGGACTCGGTCCCTGGAAGCTTTGAGTGGCAGCAGATTCTCTTTCTGCTTGCGCGACGGACCCGCACGGGTGGAAGAAGAAGAAGAAGGAACGAACGACGGCGCCGGATGAAAGAAAAATGTTTATCTTCATTTGCTGATCTCAAGCTGTGCAAATTTGTGTCAGAACAAACACGAGAAATTCGCAGCAAATACAGCTGGATGTTCTGCTGTAGTTGTTTCGGCGAGGGGAAAAGGAGAGAGAGTGAGGAAAAAAGGACGGAAAAAACTAATCAAAACAAATGCTGTGAATTAGTTACAAGTGCCCGGGCCTTGGCCGGCATGCGGGATGTTACAGCCCAATGACTTCCCCCCCTCATTTAAATTATGACCAGGCAAAAAAACAGTGACAACAACCCAAGACAGGAACACAACCAAGACGTATCGGGCCGCAGTCCAAACCGTTCGCTCGCTCCCAGCGACGGCCCGCGTTAACTCTTCCTCACCGCACACGCGCTTCTTTCTTGTTAGCGTGACTAATATTTGCTGCAGACCGGGTAGTTTTTTGGGGTTTTTTTGCTCTGCTTTAAATATATCCCTGCCCGTAAAAGCAGTCTGGTACCAAATATACACTCCGCTGTGCCGCATAAGTCTCCGCAGGTTAAAAAACAAAAAAAAATCGAGCGATGCTCGACGATTTTGCACAATTTCAGGGGTAAGCAATTTAGCGACTTTCAGCCCGCTTTTTTTCTTTACTGACTTTAAAAAAAAAAGGAAAAAAATGAAGCTGATTAAGCGCGGTGGTGGGAGGCGGCCTGCTGCAGCACATCTCTCTCTCCCTGCGCAGCCTATTCTTTGATGTTGTTGTTTTCGTATGTTGCACCGCCCCGTCATTTGAATATCACACAGAGAGGGGGCTCCTACTCGGCCACTTGCTGCGCCTTTGTTGCCGTGATTAAAGCAGGTGTCGCGCAGGGTTGTGTTTGTTAATGACAGTTTGCATTTAAATAGCTGTCACTCGTCTGTCAAGGGGAGGAGGAGGATGGTGGGGCGGTAGGGAGTGGGGGGGGAAATGTTTGTTTCCGGGGCCTCCAACGTACTCGGGATGCATCTCGTTTACATAAGCTTAACCCAGCTTTGCAAATGAGCAGGCAAAGTTTTTCCCCCGTACCTGTGAAGACCTTCCACTGATGCCGGCGAGTGATGAAAGTCCAAACTTTAGAGGGAGGGGAAAGTGCAAAGCTAACCTAGTTGAAAGTGTTGACTCGTTAATATTTGTTTACAGCATGCGTGGACCTGAATGTGTTTCATTAATGTACACTTGTATTGCATAAGATGGTGGAGTTAAAACACTGATTGCATATTTACAGCTACACATCCTGCGCTAATGGCCTGAAAAACAGAACAAAAGGGGCTCTAAATAAAAGATTTGAGAGTTGTTGAGGGTTTTTTTTTCTTGTTTGTTTTTTGATGCAACATCAATTTAGTTGTTTTCCAGCTGTAACAGACCCAGGGTTTGGGCCTCTTGTCATATGAAATAAACATTTCCTTCATGTACAGAATCATCAATCAATTTCTTCTCCAACTCCCTTTTCCCACATCACTGTTCACATATGAATTACTGTTTTTTAGCACTTTGTAAGTTACTTTTACATTTTTTCATGTAACTTCATCTTTCAACACAAATCACAGTTCACTCCTTTTGTCAAATAAACACAAATTAATAATGTGACGACACATTAGGGTGTCACATAACCAACTTTTGGGGCTGCAGGAGAACAAAGGTCAGGAATCGAACCGAAAACCTTCTCGTTGTGAGGAGTCGCTGCCAGCCTCAAAGACAGATGAGGGAAACAAAACAGTTAAACGAGGATTCGAGAATCAACTGAAATAACGAAGAGAGTCGCTTCACGACTGGCAGCCGTCTTTGTTTCACTTTTATGAGACACTAAACAACTGAAGCACATCTTTTTTTTTCTTTCTTTTCTACTTCTTTTTTGTGTGAGGGGAATAAGTTACCGTCTCCGCCAGTGTTCAAATAAAAATGACACGCGCACAAGTTGCTTTTTTTTTTTTTTCCCCGTTCAGACGGCGGCTGCGCGGCAATCTGTTAAGGCAACACTGACATAATGTCACCTCGCGGATACGGACAATATGTTAGAGGCTTACTTACGCAAACTAGGGGGAACATTAGCATTTGTCTGGAGTCATGCGCTGTCATGTTTGTGACCACCTGACAAATGTCAGCGCACCACTCGCCCTCCTGAGGGAAATATCTCGCCGCCACGCAGACACTTCAGCAGCTAGTCAGTATCTCTGTCGGAGGGGGGGGCTGTTTTATTTTTTCAGGCTCTAACGCCAGCTGCCGCCCGCTTTATAAGCGATGTGACAGCAGCATGACAAAGCTGCGCGCCGCAAAAAAACCAAAACAATCAGCGCAAAGACTCGGGAAGCGTCCCGCGTTGGACAGTGACGATCATACATCACTTCATCTGCGGGGCCCTAATCTACCCTTTATACTACTGCATTACATACGTCGCGGAAAAGCATGTGAAAGTAAACCCACGAGGAGCAACAACAGCTTGGAAGGATTTGGTGCAGAAAGAGAGAAAAGAAAGGAAATTATGTTAAAATATGTGCGATCCTCGCTCGGCGCGTCGCTGATGTCACACAGGTGCTATGTGCTGTCCATGCTACATGTACTTAATATAACTTGACAGCTAGAAAGATGCTTTTTTCCCCAACATGAGGACTAAAAAAGCTCCTGATCCAGAACAACATGTGATTGGCAGCATAAAGTGAACAAAACAACAAAGTGTCACTCGTCGACAACGCCGCTGTTTCACCTGCTCAAAGTTAGATTCATCATCCAACGCTTCGTTTAACCAAACTGTTTTTATCCTCTCAAAAGCCTGTTTATTTCCCTTTCGAACTGCGTCACATGTGAAAGGACCATGCATTGGTGGGACGAGCAGCAGAGCTGAAGCATGCGAGATTTCTCTGGACAACAGTCTTTTGTGCCACATCAAACCGGACGCCTTCATTGTGATCAACATTCCCAACACGCTGCAGAGGTGAAACGAGGATGAGCGCGGCTTCCGGAAACATCTGTTCAGACGTACACTTTCATGTCCACGGTGCAGCCGCGAGCGTCTCCCACACGCTGCCTCTAATTCGCCGCAGATCTTTGTTAACCTTTGCTTTTACTTATCCGTGCAACACTGTGTCGACAGGTTTCATATTTGCAGCCGCCACCTCTCCAATTCTGCCTCATATTCGGGAGCCCGAAAGTCTGAGATTTGTTCCGGTGGTGGGGGGGTGGGGGGTGGGGGTGGGAGACGGGGTGTATGTGTCATATTTCCTAAAGTTTCCCTGCATTTTAATGCACTGTCTGAAAAACAGAGCGGAGCCCGCAGAGACCGCGTGGTGCCACATCGTAGCATCCTTTTAGAGGGAAATGACAACCAGGAGGCAACAGGACATTTTCTCGACACTAAAGCTGGTTACATTCCTCGCTTGTAAATGAATCACAGGACAAGAGGAAGAACGCGGGATCCAGACACAAAAGGCAACATGGGCAGGTGGGGGAGACAAAAAAAAACAGCCCCGAAGATGACGCCTGGCCGAGGTATTAACTCTAATCAGGGGGAGAACGGAGGAGGAGCGACATGTCAAGAGCAATTTCTTTCGTCCTTGAAAAGCAAATTCCTCTTCACAATAATGGTCCCCCAATTGCTCTTTGTGATTGTTTACCTGCCCTTGATGGGGCAGCGACAAACAGTCACTCATTCGCCGGCCTCCTTCACCATCGGAGCCAAAGTTGGTAAAACAAAGTGTAAAGGAGGGAAAATTGCCGTCTGGAAGTAATTAGCCGTAATCATGCCGGTCCTTTGCAATTGGTGGCATTAGCCTACCTTCAGTTTTAATCACTGTTTGTTTATGAGCACCCAGGGGTTTTAAAAATTTAATATAAGCACAGGGCTGGAACTTCAGAGGTGGCTGGATGCGTGTGTGTAGCAACAAAGCAGAGGGTTGTGTGATGGCTTTTGGCAGGATTGAGGCCACAGTAACATCTTCAGCCTTGGCGCCAGTGAAAAGTAGGAGAGGAAAAGCCAGCTTTATTGCTGTTGTTTTGTTTCCAGCCGTGCTTGTACAACTGCACCCGAAATCCACTTTTCATTATTTTACAAATATGTATCCAGACCGAAGCTAATTCTGTTTATGAGCAACTGAGAAAGTGAGTTTGCTCATTACATTCCCATATCGATCGCCTCATCCTGGGAGAAGGGAGATTAGCGGTCAACTTTCAACACCTCAATCAATAATCATCTCCCTAATTGGGTCTTAGCAACACCAAAGTGGACTCACTTGTCACACAAACAAGAGGGGGGAGAAGAAAAAAAACAGGCTGAGATCCAGCATCCTGAAGGTAGCAGGTTCGGGCTGTTGCTCATCCACAGCTCGCTCTCTGACCTTTCATTTGAAATGAGGGCAGCGTTGGTGTTGGGGATGTTGGTGTTTGTGAGAAATATTGTAATCCAGGACTTGGCGAATAGGAGCACAAATCCCAGAGGACACAAGTGCAAGTCTGTGTGAGTCAGGGCCGGGGTTTCTTCTTTCGGTTCAGAGTTTAGTGAGGGAAGCGTTTCAGCGATACACTGACCTCCCCACAGAAAAACGACTTCTTTAAAAGAAAACAATAACAACACTGTGTGGTCCTGATTTTTTGTGATTGGGCGGCTCGGTGGAACGGTGGTTTGCACTGCTGCAGCACAAAGGGTGGGTAGGGGACCAGCTGCTAGGAGAGGGTGGTCCTCCAGCTTGTAGGGTCGGTTCACTGTAGCGTGTCACGACTTGAAGCGTGCAGCACCAAGTGAGGCTGAGTAGAAAACCCCATGTATCATTAGTGAGGAGTTTATTGTGAAGGGTGCAGCCTGCAGGTGCGTGCGCGCGTGAATGTGGGCCGGGACCCCGCAGATCTCCACTGGATGAAAGAGGCAATAAAGATGAATAAATACAGTGAATCCTGAGAGTTACTTCAAGCTGTCCACACAATTCAAGAACAAAAGTTCATTTTCACTCCGCAGGTTGGGGACATAAGCTGAGGCTCTTTGGCTCACTGTATAACTACTGAAATGTCTGCAATTGATTTGTCTCAGCCACTCGAACGCAGCACAGCCCGAACACATTCCTCAACACTCGTCCTCTCTCTCTCTCTCTGTATCTCCCTCTCTCTCTCTCTCTCTCTCTCTGGTTGCTTAGTTTCCCATCTGGCCTCCCGTCCAATCAGAAAAAGATTCGAGGAAGCACACAGAGCCACTCGGCTCGCCGCTCTATCGAGATAATTGAAACAAATGCCCCTTTGAAACCGAGGGTGTCCACTTAATTTACAGAAAACGCTCCGCCGAAAAAAAAAAGCATCTTTTTGCAGGCAAACAACTCCTCGCCGCCGCGTCCCATTCGTGGAAACGGTAACGACGGAGCCGGTTCCAAACTCGAAAGGGAGCATCGAGCTAACAGATGAGTCTCGATTCCTTGAACAGAACACAGTGATCAGAATACATTAGTTTTAATTGGAATCTGCTCTCTGGACTTTTTTTTAGGGAAACAAGCGCTCTGGAAAGAAAAACAAAAAGCGAGCGCTCTGCCTATCGTGTGAGAAGAATACGCTTCCTCACCAGCGCTCCCACTAGAAGCACGGCCATGATTCAGCCACGATGGTTAGCAAGTGTTTTTGGGACTGCGTGGCTGCGAGGGAGAGCAAAGTGAAGGAGGGGGAGTTTAAACAACATAGGGAAAAAAAAGCATGAGAGCTCCCGGTTTGTTAGTTATGGTGCACCTTGAATATTCATTTTCTTCCTCTCTGCAAAAACATAAAATATTCTCAGGTTGTGATATGAATGAGTGGGCGTTGTCTTATCCGAGCACTACACAACTGCATGAACATCACATCTGATCAAAGTAGCAAACCAAAGTCTGTTTGTTTTGTTTTAAATTTAGTGTTGATTTCCTGTGTTATTGACAGCAAACTTGCAGCAGACAGGCGCTAAGATGGGAAGGAACAACTCCAACTCTTTATGTGACCATAAACTAAGACCGCACATCGCACACAGCTGTGACATTCTGCTCACATAACACATTTCTAACCAGTGAATTCAATGTTTCCTTACATGACTCGACAAATTCTGATTTAACAAGTATTTTTTTCAGGGTTTTCAGGAGACGAATCATCTCATTCCCTGATGGAGACAGACAAAATAATAAAAACTTAAGTGAGACAAATCAGCAAAAAAAAAAAGAGATGGAAAAAGTCGATCTTTTTCAGACTGGAAATAATCTTTTTTTTTTTTTCCTTCTTCCTCTTCCCAGAAATCACCAGGTCTTCTCGGAAGGCCTGGAAAGCCCCTCAGGGTTTCCCTCTGGCGTGTCCCAGCATCTTAACTGCAGAAATAAACCAGGACAGAAATGGGCTGCTGCGGATGATAGGCTCAGAAAGACAGTCGGCAAGATGCGAAGCGTCAGGAGGAGACACTGCGAATACTTCAGCGCTCTAACAAGAGGGAATATAAATACTGGGTTTTTATGGGTCGTCCAATAAGATTCAACACCTCCTGGAAATAGTTGATGAGATTGACTTTAGATGAATCTGACACGATAAATGACCTGAAACACCCTCAATAGGATGATAACCCATTTTTACACAACTAATAATACAAAATAAATATGAGTAATAAAAGATCCAACAACAGCTTGTAAACCTTTGTCACCATGGTAATACAGTCATAGATTTTGTGTAGGTAACAGAAAATTCAATAAAGGAAGAATAAATATAGTGTGTTTGGTAAAAACTTCATTATATCATGAAAAATGAGAATTTGTTTCATAGTTTCTTCCTCGCAATGCAGAGAAGAGCCTCCAAGATTTGGTTGACGCGATTCATCCCCGAATCGCAGCAGATTTGCTGACACGCTCACACATGTTGTTTACATCCTGTTCCAAAGGAGCTCCACTGGATTGAGCTCAGTCGACGGCGGCCGATTTCCGTCATTCTCCGAAGAACGTCGACTGGTGACTTCCGAGCAGGAGCGAAGCATCAGGGAGGAGGGACAGTGCTGCCACTGGAGTGACAGGCTGTATTTTATTCCAAAAAAATAACACCCAAGTGACTGCGACAAAAAACACACCTCATAAGGTTTTTACGACCGACAGCGTGAATGTTGATCCAAGGTCTGAAAGGCCTCAGCTTTTATGTTGTTTACAAGAAACGTTGACCCCACCACGGCAAATATTCTTGTAAAACTCCAAATCATCTCATCATGGAGCGTGTTCCCTCTCATCTTCTGCCAGCTTCATGTCGTCTCTACACACTTTCTGTCCTCAGTCGACACTGAAGTCACACTGAGTGGCCTCGGTCAGACTTGAGTGTGTTGTCTGCATATCTCTGCTGCACTGAACTCATCTTTATCTTTCTGTTACCTCAAGACAATCCTGACATTGTCCAATAACTTTTAGACTCCACAAAGCATTTTGGGCCAAATGAAGTACTCAACATTTTAATTCAGCATATATGAGTGGCGAACCGTGAGCACTACAGCTGGGCCTTCACCTCAGCCCTCACTGACGAGAAAAGAAATCATCACGAAAAAA
>JAUESF010000002.1:10648066-10662199 GCA_032274765.1 Malacoctenus tetranemus | reverse complement strand
ATATATATATATGCTCATATTTCAGATTTTTTTAAGGCCTTCTCTGAAGGCGTAGAAGGCCCTGAAGGTTCCCCTCTTCCCAGAATTCGTACTTTCTCAGAGAAAGTACGAATTCTGCAATAGTACAAATATTCACCTTATACTTGAATATTCCTCTTTGTTTGACTTATTTTATATAAGTCAAATGCAGACAAGTTTGACAGTACCTACAAAACTTCTTGGATTTCTTTCACATTCGAACAAAACCAAGTTTTTGTTGTTTTATTGTTCTTCTGTCTTTGTTGTTCACTTCACCCACGCCCCTCCCCCTTCTCCCCCTCCTTCCCCCCTCCAAAAAACTCATCAGAATTTCTACTTTATGTGAGGGCTGAAGGCCCGGTCCTGAGCACACGCTGCGGGGGGTTAGTTCTAAGGACTGGCGGACCCTGAGCTGGAGCGGGCACTGACGGTGGTGGTGGTGGTTGTGGTGGGGGCATCGCAGCACCCCTTTCCTCTCCCCAGCAGCTCATCCGGCTCCCGGAGGACCGCCGGTAAACACTGCACATCAACCCCGAGGCCAATTAGCCTGCGAGACTGGCGTAGTGAGAGGCCTGCCGGAAAAAAAAGGCGAAGGAGGAGGGAGGGGCGGGTGGAGGGGGGGGAGGTGGATTCAAAATGCGGGCTCAGTGAGAGTTCGGCTATCCTAATCGCTTAAAGAGCTCGGGTCCCCGGGGTCCCATTCAGGCTTTCAGGAAGTATAAAGCAGTTTGACTGTCTGCAAAGAAGAAAACAACGCAGGAATAACGCAGCGCGGGGATTTTATGTATAATCATGTGGAGCTATAATCTGAAAAATAACAAGCGAGAGAGAGAAGCATCTACAGAGGTTGTTAGTCCGTGACCCTTGAAGGCAGATTCACACGCAGGACGTAAGCTTCCACTCGACAGCACAACACACTCTTGTTCTCGTCTTGCCACAATTACAGCAGAGATTTGAGAAATTGAATCCTATCCCCAGTTTAATGCCCGTCTCGGCGCCAAAATCCAGCCAAACTGCAGCGGCGCGGCAAGCGTGTGAAGCGGAAGTTAACGGGGGGAAAGCCTTTAAAACGCAAAACTGTTAATTAGAATCACACAGTATCCAAGCAACAGTTACAGGGCACCGAGCGAGAGGAGCTGTTTAGTGGGACACCCTCCTGCTCCTGTTGGCTCTCCGGTTGACCTCTGGCCCCGGACACTCTGTACCCATCATGTTTTTCCTGCCAGACACCGAATGCCAAGACGCTACAGTAAGTTGCTCTGCGTGGGTGATGTGTGTGAACGGTTTCACAAGATATGACAACCCGGATATTTATTTCTTTTTTTGGACTTTTTTTTTTTAACGAGAAAAAAAAAGTTGGTTTTTTTTCTCGCTGTTATTCAATTCATTGTGTCAGAATAGGTGAAACGAAAACTGTCGAAATGCACTTGAGGAAAATGTTCAAGAAAAAGTGAAAAAACATCCAGAGAGCACAGAGTTTCAAAACAACATCAGATGTTTGTTGCATCCAGTAGTAAAGATCTGAATAAATACTCTTTAAATGATCTTATGATACCACATTGAGGCTCTTTCAATTCTTAACTTGTAGTTCTCTCGCACTCTTTTGTTCAATGTAAATGCTTTGCAGCGCCAGCAATATTTTCATACCCAAACACAAATGTGCAAATTCCATCGCATAGGTTAAAAAGTGTGCAGTCAACCTTTAGCCTGGACCAGTGTGCGGATGTAAATCACAGGCAGTCTCTTTGAAAAACGACCCCTCGTGCGCAGTAAACAGTTTTGCTTGAATGAAGTGCTGCATTCAGGGACTGCCGTGGAGTTGCTGGGAGGTGGTCGGGGGGCCGACGGTGGGCGTCAAGTCAAGATTTTACATGCTAACTTTCTGGATTGCACTCAGGCAGCAGACCACTCGGACTGCGGGGAGGAACCCAAACGGCCAGGTGCCCGGAGAGGAGAACAGGTTTGCAGAAACGCTGGTTCCAATCACTGCACAACTGCACAGTTTGATCAATAAATGCATTTTAGTAGAACAGGTGCTGCCGTGTCTCTCAGACCTCAATGCTGCTGCTTATAGAGAACATGGAGTGATAGCACCTCATTTTACTCCATTAGCTTCTTGAGTGACCGTGTTGGTTTTCTCATGACAAGTCAAACCTTGCTGTCACAATATCTTCACGTGCACACGTGTCGTGTGGGGACGTTTTTCCTCCAGTGTTTTGGCCCCGGCGTGCTCCCATCGACGGCGAGCTCGTTCGTGTTTCAAATTGGAAAGGCTCCAGTGCACAAACCGAGTTCAATAAAGGAGTGCTTTTCCAAGATTGGTGTGGAAGATCTTGACCGGCCTTCACAGAAGCCTGACCTTAACCTCATCAGACACCTCTGGGATGAATGGGAACGCCGCTCGCTCGCTCGCTCGGCCGGACCAATCACGAGCAGCCGGACTCGCGATTGCTCTCGCTCTCGCTGAAATCGCAGCGAATTCCCAGGTCCGAGCCCCGCGAGGGGGGGGATTTACCACTCAAGAGCGGATGCTGTTTTAACAGCATATTAGCGCCGATAGCTCCCGTAATGAGTTTCTTAGAACTACATGTTTGTTGAGGATAAATGCGCTGCTGCTCTTGAGTATCTCTTCAAACTTAGTTACTCTTGCACGGTGGAGTTTTTCTTTCTATCCATGTCAAGGGTTTAAGGACGGAGGAGTTTCTCCGCGAAACAGGACACAAAAGACTCGCATCACGTTTGAGTCGGCGCTGTATAAATGAACTCGGCTTGCCATGGATTGATTTGACTACCCACAGTGTCTCATTTGTATAGTGAGTCCAACTTCCTGTTTCACCTCCTGTACTGCGCCTCGTACTTTCCTCACTGTTGTTATTTTTTCCACACAAGGCTGAGGCGGTCCCTTCCAAACACAAGGGGTGGTGGTGGTGGGGGGGGGGGTGTCTATCCACTGTGACGACTTCTTCCTCTTCTCCCTCATCTCATAATTGTGAAGGCGAAACTCCGTCCTCGACTCAGGAAAACCTTCACAGACACAAGACGCCTCACAACACTTCCAACACACTGAACCAGAATCTTCCTCCAGCCTTCACCAAACGAGTGGAGCTGCTCCCACCCACCCCCTCCCCCCTCCCCCCTCCCCTTTCCAAAAGGAAAAAAAAAAAGAGAAGTGACTCCACAACACCAGCCAGTGTGTCCCCAAGGATACTGAGCTACTACGGTCTGCCAGTCTATCACACAGGAGCACACTGCTTTTGTGACAAACTGGCAGACTAACATCTTTCATTTCGGGAGCTCCTCTGTGCTGCTCCTCTTCCTAGACAATCCTCACAATAACCTCAGTGGTGAGTGCATGACTACACAGTGTTCCCCGTTGCTTGCTGTTGATTCAGTGCAGCGCACTGGTGGCTATCAGCACTCCAACACTCCACATTCATTAAGGAAGCGTTTTAAATACGTGGCAGAGAGCCGTCAGAGCCGCACAAAAGGTCACAACGCAGATTTAATTACTTTTTTTTTTGTGTGTTGCCCCGTGTTCGACGCTCACATGTACGACTCTGAATAACAACGAACATCCCCACTAAACCACACACACACACCCCCACCCACGATTATTTGCTTGCGGCGGGGAAGAGTCACGCTTTGTCGAAGTTTTTGCGGGCGGATGGACTTGGATGGAGCGCGGCGCGCGGGCTCCATTTTAACAGGTGAGCTGTCTGGCCCTCCTCGAATCCTTCTGAGGCTGTATCCATTACAGGATCCATGAGAGGTGGGTAAGAGGCAGAGAGCATGGAGAGGCTGCTTCACTGCACACCGCACAACCACCACCACCACCCCCTTTACACTCCAACTGGCAATTGTTAAATTCGCACCCATGTCAGTCTTCCTCACAATTTAGAGCGCTGTCAGGTTATCTCCTTGTGGACTAAACTTCCCCCTC
This sequence comes from Malacoctenus tetranemus, assembly GCA_032274765.1. Classification (NCBI taxonomy): domain Eukaryota; kingdom Metazoa; phylum Chordata; class Actinopteri; order Blenniiformes; family Labrisomidae; genus Malacoctenus; species Malacoctenus tetranemus. Next base: position 10,658,241 of record JAUESF010000002.1, on the reverse strand, counting down.
GCAGCCACTGATGTTTCCGAATAAAAGACGGCAAAATGATTTCTGCGGCTCTGATGGCGGCACCCCCCCCAACCTCCCCCCCCCCCTCCTCTCCTTGCCCTTTATTACACAGCCTTAAAGATTCATGAGGGAACTTGCATTCAAACAAGCTTAATATCCATCCTGTTTCGTACCAGTAACAACACAGCCTGGCAGAGAGGAGTGAATCATGGCGCCCCAGTGACTTGGAAGTGCCCAGATATGCAAATGCGTGAGTTGGTGCAATAGATTATTCAAATGCGCGAACGCTTCGCCTTCGGGGTCGCCCCCGCCGCCCGGCCGCGGTCACTCCGCATGCGTAAGAAGCCCCTTGTCGTGCTTCCCCTTCCACACACACAAGGGTGGGGGGAAGGAGGGGGGAGGGGGGGGGGGGGTGACACAAAGCGATACCAGTGGTCCCGGGATCAGAGATAACTCACTCTGCCTCGTGTCCTTTCTAAAAAAAAAAAAAAAAGAAAAAAGATTTCACTTGTTTATCGCAAATCAAAGTAATTTTGGAATTTAATAAGCTCCCTCTATGTTCGAGAAGGGGGAAAAAAAACATAGTGGAAGCGGTTTGAATTATAAACCTCCAACCGGCAGGCGACCCTGCGAAAAGCCTCATCACGTTGCTTATTATTCCTAAGATGCATAATCATCGGCGTCTCTGGAGGACGGCCTCTCGTTTTGGAGCGGGAATGCAGATTCATTGAAGAGGGGGGGGGGAAAAAGAGGTTAACAACTCTTGATTGTATGAAGCCTTGAAGCAATTGTGCCTTAAAATATTGTTGGAGCTCTGGTGTCCTCATCACAAGCTGTGCTAAAAAAAAACACGTTTCTCTCCAATTATTTCTCAGAGCCTGGAAATTCAGTTAATCTTTGAATCCAGCCTGTTTCATGGCGTGCTTGTATGCACATTGTGCTCTTGTCACTTATCTGTATAAACGCCGGATGACATAACAAGTAAGCTCGGCCCGTTTTTAACGGGATGTCGATGGTGGATTTGTTGGGGATTATCTTCAAAGCAGCTGTTTTGAAAAAAAAAAAAAGTTTCCCTCCACATGAAAATGCAGAGTTCTCTGAAAGAGCTGCAGTACGCAGCCAGTCCTGTAGGGGGTGCAGACGCAGCCGAAGAAAACGGAAGCACAAAAAAAAAAGAGAAGGAGAGGAAGTGTTGGGTTTTATTGTCAGCGGATGGTCCCAAAACGCAGAAGGTCTTTCAGTGCCATCATCAAACTTGTTTAATATCCGTGATGGCGCCTCCGAGGCGTCCTCGGGTTGCGGCGGGCCTTATTTTGAAGGATCGCTCGGACAATCGGCCGGTCGGGAAAACTCCTGCCTGACTTCCCCAGGCTGCCTTTGACTCCCTGTGCCAGGCCAATTTGTTCCTACGAGAACCGTCTGCTTCCTCGCTCCTCTGACTCCCTCTCACTCTTTCTCTCTCTCTCTCACTCTCTCTTTCTTTTTTTTCCAAGCAAAATTATTTTTCTGTAACACCCCCACATTTTCTTGCCCTGCTGGGCACTGCAGCTGTTAGCAAATATTACTCAAACAGGAGTGAAAGTGCATTTTTTGGGGACTGTTTTCAGCTTGGTGGAGGGAAAAAAAACCCCGATTGTCAGCACCAATTATTGATATAAAAATCCATTTTTGTGCAGAAGAAAGACCCTCACTGAGACCCTGAGCACAAGTGAGGCCTCATTATCTGCTGCAGGCGTTTCACACATCCGTTCAGCATCATGTTTGGAAGCTACTAATGTTTCGGCGTGGTTTTAAAAAAATCAGGCTGGAATGAAAGATAATTTGGCCTTTTTTCAACTTAAAAACGAGGGCGAATGAACGAGGTCGCGGGTTAATTCCTTCTCCGACAGTAATGGGAGGACAGCGAGACTCCGAAGAATAAAACACAGGAAGGAAGCGAGGGATTCTTTGGCAACGCGCGACTTCTCCGTTAACTTTTTTTTCCATTTAGAGTTCGAAACTTCCAGGAGATCCGTCGCTCCCCCCCCCCTTCAACGAAAGGAGCGCCCAAGTGCAAGGTGAGGCCGCCGCGCTTTGCATGCTCCTTCGTCAAATTAGCAGCTAATAAGGAGCCTCTCTCCCCCGCTGCCGTTTGATCCGTCTGCCACCGATCTGGGGCCGTAACTGCTAATTGCCGACGCCTACACGGGCGCCAGGCAGCGGTATCGATCCCCCGTTCTCACATCTCCCGACGTCGTCCAATGACGCCGCCAGGAGCCGGTGGCGAGAGACGTACAAGGCATCGCGCCTCACGGATGAGGGTAATTCGCCGCGACTGTGTGCACGCACGCACAAACTGCTGCGCTTGCACACATACACACAAAAAAAATCCTCCAAAAATTGCTAAATAAAAAAATAAAGCACCTTCTTGAAGCGTGAGACGCGACGGCAGGTGACAAGTGGCTGGTTGAATCGGCAACGCGCCGGCAGATGTGATTAAATCTCTGTTTTTTTTCCTGAAAAGTAAAGATTAAGAGTGTGTTTAATAGATCAATAATGATGGACAGGCAAGACAAAGAAGATTAATCAAAGTGCTCAGAAAATTGAGCACTTAGGCAAGCAATTAATATGTCAGGGAAAGCTCGGAGGGACAGAAAAATCCGTTAAAATAAATGTAAGAACGGCTTGAGGGGCTATTACTTAGGATTATCGCCATTGATTTTCGTCTATATCTGCGTGTGAGTTTGGTGTTAATATCCCCCCCATTGATCGGCTCGGCTTTTTAGCAGGTCTTCTGATGGACACCGATCACGCGCCGCGTCTCGTGAAAAACCTCGCCGGTTCCGTCACGACGTCCCGTCCGGGGCGGGCGGCGTCATTTAATCGAGGCGAGGTGAGAGGGGGTGGGTGGGTGGGCGGGGGGCGTTTGTGAGCATCGATCCTTGCCAGATGGGCGGCGCGCACACGCTCCGACGAAATGTGTCTCAACTTTTATATTAGCGTAATAGGTGCATCCAAAAAAAAAAAGGGAAAACAAGTGGGACCGGGAGCTCCCGAGTCAATATGGCCGCCGGCCAGGAGGAGCTAATTTCTTTGGCTTTGCTTCAGGTTGCTTTGCATAACATGACTTTAAACTGACTGACAAAAAGTCAGACGGAAAAAGGCAGGAGGAGGAGGAGAGGGGAGGGAGGAGAGGGAGGGAGGGGTGAGACAGTCCATCCAGAAACACCAACAACACACAGCGTCGTGCATCAGTCCTGTTAGCCATTAAAAGCGGACCACGGGCTCTGATCACCGACTGATGACAGCGAATGGCAACCAGCGCAAATGAAAGACTTCCTGCCTTTCTCCATCGTGATCAAGCGCCCTGTTGTTGCTCGCTGCGGTTGTGTCCGTGCGGCACCCGTGGGACCTGCAGCCTGCTTTGTTTCTGGCTCCGCTGGACCAGAAAAGGTGGACTCTTAAGCGTGTATCCGGGGGCTTTTTTGTTTTCCCCCCGCTCGCGATGGTCTCCCCCGCCCCCCCTCCCTCTGAAAGCACTCGCTGACGCACACCTTCAGACATTTGCTTCTAACAAAATTCGAGAAAAAAAAAAACAAGCCGTTGCTTTGCACGCTCTGCAAGGTTACAGTACGATGCGTTACATCATGTATCGTTCCTACAGATTGGATGATTTCCTTCCGTCTCTCTGAAATAGAAAGAGAAAAAAAAAGCAATTTGAATAATTTTCACCTTGAGTGTTAAATTGTCTCGCAGGACAAAAGATGCCTTGAATCGAGAGCTGCACTCAACTTAAAACCGCCTTTGGTTTTTGACACATTCTCTACTCCTGAAATGAACAACAGTGCTTTCTGCCCCTCTCTCGTATCCAACATCGTCTGCCGCCAATGTGTTATTATTGCCACTTAACAGCAACTTTATGGACCGGCGACAGGCTCATGCAGCCAGTCTATGTTTAACTGCTCTTTTTTTTCCCTTTTTTTTGACAACTTGGCCTTTTTAAAACCACCACCTGCACCAAGCTTTTTTTTTTCCTTTAATGGAGCTCTGAAATGATGAAAAAATACGAAGAGTGAATAATGGAGGCTGTTTGATCGGGGGTCCTTCACAGCATGTCACAACGCTGCATGCAGAGGCAGCTGCAACCCGGCCGCGTCAAGGGTAGAGGCGAAAACGCTCCCGCGACTAATCAATAGACAGAACTATCCAGAGATCGAACTGTTGTTGTCGTACCGATCGTTTTTTTGTGTTATTTTATGTTGGAGTTTGAGGGAGTTTGGACTCTCGCTCAGTCGAATCAACAACATTCCATTTACCTCACGGAGAGCCGGTCACTCCTGCAAATCGAACATGTGATCCAAACCAGGAGGTGCTGAGCTTTCACATCGAGGGGAGGTTCAGAAACTCGCCAAAGTCTTATTTTTTGACGGCAGGAGATACTGCAGCTCGGAGAGAGCGCGGCGAAACATTCAAGCGCGTGACGCGAGCGTTGAAGGCTTTGAACTTGTGCAAAGCTGACCTCAAGTCAGCCATCAAAACATACCTGCAAACCATCTCGCACAGTGTAACCTTGGCAGAGAGCGAGGCACGCGAGCGATGGAGCGCGCGTGTGACTTTCGTTTAAATTTGCCTGTTGAGACTCTTGAAGACGATTCCAAGTATTGGAGAGAAGCTCCTGCGAGCATGAAGAGAGAGAGAGAGAGAAAAAAACGAGGAGGGTAATAATGGGAGTTTTTGAATGTGACACCTTGAAAAGATAATTGGCGCGAGCTGTGTGCCTGGGCAGCGGATCAGCAGATGGCGGTTCCTGTAATCCACTTTGACTGAAAGAGGGAGGCTTCTGTTCTCATTTCCTCAGACTCCGTTTGGCTCCGGCTCCCGCTCCCTATCAGCTGTCGGTCGGGTTTCGGAGCGTGCCGCCCTGCCGGCGTGTCGGGTACGTGTCCGACAGGCGCTCGGGGAGGGGGAGGGCGAGGCGGGCGGGCGGGGCGGGGGGGGAGCCGGGCACCCGTTTTTAGTGGCTCTTTAAGCTGCTTTATCACCAGGCGAGTCCAACGGGTCCTCGAGCCTCAGTGAGCCATCGAAACCTGCTGATGTCACCGGAGAGATAAAAAAATAATAATGATTTAATAACACTTTTGATGATGTTTTTCATGTGGTTATATTTACTCTTTGCCAGCACAGACTCCTCTGCAGACATTATCTTTAATGCAGTGCTCCAACCTGTAAATTACCATTGCTTTATCACATAAGACGGTTTTATCAGGTAATATTTCCAATATCTATTTTTTTAGTTGTTATGCAGAGAAGTAGCATTTTTATACTTCTCAAATAATTAACACCTTCTTCTGCAACCTTTATGAGCAGCAAATATACTAGTGAGCACTTTGTCGTAACTGCAGGCGAATGTATGAGTGGCTCTCCTCGTGAGTGTCTGCATAAACAGATGAATCTGTTAATGGTAGCACCTGTTTTCTTTATTATAGACGTATGCGTGTTCATACTAAAAACTTGAATTTAAGACGGAAGATACCAATGGAGCAATCACTTTTCTGGGAACAAGTTACACTGAAAATGCTGCAAAAAACACAGGTTCAGGGTAACTTTCAAAGTAAAAGTTGCAGCAACAAAATAAAATACAATCAATTTTCTCAACTGATCGGTTCCCTCACTTGGACCAGTCACAAAGATAACAGACTCACATTGAGTGTCTCTACTCGTCCTTTGTTCCGTTTGATTTTACATCTGTAATGTCACCAGTTTCACAGTGATTGGATGATAAAGCAGAGATGGGCGGGGCTAAGCAGGGAAGCGGTCGGTTCGTCACACCTCTACTTTAGAGCTATCGACTTGGCGAATCGTTTTCGGGGATTTGCCGCCCAAACATTGATTTTGGGGGTGTCAAAAAGAGGAAGCAACACCCCTAAGAAACGTTTGTCGGGACATTTGTCAAGTTTAGAAGGTGATAAACTGTCCAAACAAAACACACAGTGATCCACACAACCTTTCTTCAGCACATTATGAACTTCTTTCCTCACTCCATTTTGTACTTCCTCGCTTAAATAAGGTTAAAGAAAAGTCGCAATATCCAACTAGAGGGAATAAATTCACTTGATTAAAGTCGTATCAACTAGAACTTTATGTTGAAACTCTAAGTCTGCATCTGTCTTGCATATCCTCTTTTTATTTGACCATTAGTGAGGGAACCTATTATGAATAAAATCACATGGAAAGGTTGTACAGCAGAAACACTACCAAAAAAGGGGGAGGTGTGCGGGGGGGGGGTTAATAGTGTCCAGTAAATATGCTAAATTGACTTTTATGAACTTGCATGTGGCTCCCTGACCTCTGTGGCATTTACTATAATATCCTACCAGGCAAATTCCAGCCATCTGGTGCTGCGGGTGAGTTCAAGCAAATGTTAAGATGCTTTGTGTTTGCAACTCAGTTTCTTCCCTCTCTGCTGCAACACATTAATCCCCCCCCCCCTTGCGCACACACAGATGATGGTGAGGAGAAATTGTCTGATATTACACGTGCGAATCATATTTTGTCCTTTTCAAAGGCTGCCGAAGAATCATCACACAGCCTCATCACACGCCCCGGCGGTGGCAGATGTGTAGGGGCATAATTATACACAGTAACTGCAGTTATTTATGTTTCAAAGGCAGCAGCGTAAACATGTTCATAGACCCCCTCCTTCACCCCGGCATCCACCCGGCCCACCTCCTGCTGTTATTGTTGCTGCTGTTGTTCCCGCTGCTCTCCTTGTTGTTCCGTTCGCCGCTGCTGCTACTTTTCACTCGGCTCCTAATTCCTTCACATCTGCGTTCCTCCTCCTTTTATTTTCCACATTTCAGTGGCCGACAGCAGAGCCAGCCCACAAGTCGCAGAGCGAGGAGGCACCAGAGTGCGCGACAGACTCTGGAAACGGACCTCAAGCCTATTTCTTCTCTCAAACAGTTTCATCTTTCACTAAGACAATTGAGAGCCGGTTCAGTCTAAACGCATTGATGCAACTTTGAATAATTAGGAGAAATACTGAAGTGAAACAGGAGCCCGGTGAAGCCTCGGCGTAATTGCTGGTGCATTACTGACCTCTAGTGGCGGGTGTCGATATGAGTGCAATGCATCGTGTCAACAGCTGCAGCCTCCTCCAGCAACGCGCTGATGCTAACTGCAACTTGATTATACGACACTTGACGAGGTCGGCGCTCATAAAGGGACTTCAGCGCTGAGGACGGTGAACTCCTACAGTGATTTGCTCTCCAGCAAAACTCACATGATGACACTTCAGAGGGAAGGAGAGGAGAAAGTTCACTGATCTGTTATGAAGCTTATCAGTAAATAACAGTGGAGCAGAGCTGTGGAGGGGAGATGTGGTGAAGGAGCTCTGACACCAACATTAGGTCAACATGAAGGTTTATGTTCATATTTAGGGAATCAATCAAACAATTGAGGTTTTGAAGTAGAACTTTTTTCACAAAATGAAACTTCATTGAATGTCTTTGCGTAAGCAACACTTTTTTGCTCTACATTCACTGCTAAAATAAAGTGTTAGGTGGCGCAAAGACATTAAATGAAAATTCAGTCAGAGCTTTATGGGGCTGAAGTTTGTAACTCCATGTCACAAAAGACATTAAGTTCTAAATGCTTTAATTTGAAATTGTTTGGCAGCGAACAGGACGATCATTTGCATCGTCAGCCGCTCTTCAGTTGTCGCCAGCTGAGCTCCGTGGCGGCTGGTGGAGGAGAAAAGCACCTGAACTGGGTGAGCTTTGTCTCCTCGCAGCTGTAACTCCCTCTGCTCATTCTGTGCCGGTGGGATTGTTTTTTTTTTGTTCCTCCAGTCTGGTCGCACAATTCACAGATTTGCGTGTCGGCAGGACTCGGGAAGGAGGTGAGGTGCAGATTTGTCTCGCTCTCTTAAATGGTGATGAACTGGCAACTCGTTCGGAGTCTGCTGCCACTTCGTGTCAGCTGTGAGGAGTCTCTCCATTTGAACTGCACTGATGGGCTGCTGGGAAAAGACTCAAAGTCTGGAGGTGCAAAATCCGCAAAACCAAACAAATGTCTGACATCAAACGTCAGGTAATCAGTGGTAATAACTGCACAACTTAATTCAGACAAAAATACAATGAATTATTCAGCTTTTCTAACCCTTTTTTTCCTGCAATGCATTAACAGGCTTCATGACAGGGTGATTACTGCCACAGTGAGTTTTGCTAATGCTGCTGCTTTAGCTGGCATTGCTCTCGCTGCCCTGCTGGCGCTGCGACTCTTCCTGCTCCTGCAGCTGCGTCCGCGGCTGGTGTTTGCTGCTGCTGCTGCTGCTGCTGCTGCTCCTGCTCCTGCTCCTGTCCATCGTCCCTCGACACGGGGAATATTTCAATTTCCGCGATGATCCGTTTAGCAATAACGTCGTTGTTTGCCGAAACCATCCTTCGAGACATCAAATCGAATGGTCCCCCTAAATTGGCAAACAAAGCCTTTATTAAAAGGAGCTTAGCGTTCAAAGTGTGCAACCAAGAAGTAAATCCTTCTTTAAGCCACATTACTCCCTTTTAAGTATTTCTTATTTGCAAACAGAGGGAGTGCGGCGGGAGCTTTCCGGAGGTCGCGCTCACCATCAACGTCCAGAAGGATTCCTCCGGCCTCTTTGACGATCACCGCTCCGGCGGCGATGTCCCAGCAGTGGATCCCGATCTCGAAGAAGGCCTCCACCGCGCCGCACGCCACCAGGCACATGTTGGTGGCGGCCGTGCCGGACCCCCGGAGCCTGTCGGAGCCAGTAAAAATGAAGCATGAGGGTGGAAGAAGAGGAACGGCAGAGAGGGGAAGCTCCCTTTGACAAACAGTCTCTCGGCGACTCCATGCCTTGGCGCGCTGATGCAGGAATCGATGCAAATCAAGGCCTGACCAAGTATCGAGCTCATAGATTTCCATTGTCTTGTGCGAAGGGGTGGGGGGGGCAGCAACCACATAATGGAGCGTGGAGCATGTGACGTTGGTCCACTTACCCGTGCACTGGGATGCGAAGGATCCTTTGCATGGTGGAGAAGATCTTCCTGACTTTCTCTGGAGAGCGGTCGGTCCCGTGCTCCGAGATGATGATGGACTTATTGATGTCTGTAACGACAGCATTGCAAGAGACTGTTACTGCGCGCGCACCTGGGCCATGTCAGGTGACTGTCGATATGAAAGCGTGGGATCGTCGATAAACAGGACAGCGGCTCGTTTGTACCTCTCACGTCAGACACAGTTATTGGCTCGTCATCGCAGAAAGCCCCTTGTCCATTCCGCGCTTTGTACATCTTGTCCTCCAAGCAGCTGTACACCACACCGAACTCCAACTGCAAACACGTTCCAGTTCGACACACAGTGTGAGTCTCAGTTTGCACAAACGCTGGTAAAAACAATGTCAGTTCTGCAGCGTTTCTCCCCGTCGGACTCACCTTCTTTTTGACGGCAAAGGCGATCGACACGGCCACAAATGGGAATCTGTGAAGAATTCATTTAACCTATATCAAATTAGTATGTAATTACAGCACCTTAAAATCCTCATTTGCTTGTTTTGTGTGCGTAGAGATCAATATCAGTCCTATCTCTGCAAATATAAATCTGGTTGGAGGAAGCAGCTCATATCGATTAGCATTAGCGCGGAGACACAGCCAACCAAGCTTTCGTTAAAGCGTAATTTAAACAGATGATTACTCCTTAAGTTACCTAAATCAGCTGTGCTCAGCTCAGGACCCCGTTGGGGGCACGCCAGATTAAAGGGGTAGACGGAGGCTAAGCCCGCTCTGGGGTGGGGGGCAAAATTACAATTTCAAGGAAAGCCGAACAAGACACTTTCCCAGAATCCAGAGCAGACCCAATTAACCACCAAAAGCTTTTATTTTGAAGGCTCCTGTTTTTTTTCATCTTGGCATTTGAGTTTGCGCAAAAGTGTCCTGCTTCACTTCAACACTCGCTGAAAGAAAGCAGTACTACTAATCCGTTGATGGCTGTGAGTTGTTGGTACAGTAGCCGCTGATGAGTTGAAATACAAACTCCAACTTCAACGACTTTTTCCTTCAATTGTGTTGAAGTCAGAGCAACATTCAGCCTTTTTCCATGGTGGGCCAGTTTGTGTGATCGACATCGTACCCATGGACAAAGTTGGTGGTGCCGTCCACTGGGTCGACGATCCACGT
>JAUESF010000002.1:10573236-10613363 GCA_032274765.1 Malacoctenus tetranemus | reverse complement strand
AGATGTTTTTATCCCAAATAACCATTGCTTCCTTCAAATGTAACAACAACAGTGCACCAGATGTTGATATATATCAGACATCTATTTCAATGTTGACTGAATTCCACCTTCTATATTTAAAAGAAAGTTTTCAGTGAAGACTTTTGGTGGTGTTGCAGCCATCAACTGTGTCAAGAACTCCACACTGATCAGGCATTACATTATGACAACAAGCAGGTGAAACAACACTGTGTGTCAGTGTCAAAGCACCTGTTCGTGGGTGGGCAGGAAGATGCTTCAGCATGAGGATTTGAGCCAGTTAACCAAAAGCTTCTGTTGTGTTTTCCAGCACTGTTCTAAAATGTTCAACAGAAAACCACAGACCAAAAACTCATGGATGCATTCAGACCTCAACTCACAACTAACTGGAATTAAAAGGATCTGATGTGAACATCTTGGTGCCAGATATTACAGCACACCTACAGATGTCGAGGAGGGTCCCTGCCTCAGTGGGTCAGGACTCTTTTTTGGCAGCAAATGAGTTGCTTTCATAATATGAAGGAGGTGGTCTGATGTGAAGGCAGATTGGTGTATATTCAACATCGTAGCTTGCCAGTAAAGTTAATCCTCAGCCAGCTTGCAGCTGCTTTTCAGGTAAACATGATATCTTTGACCTCAAACTCGTGGAACACTCATCTTTAAGACAAAAAAAGGACACAAGCAGCAGTTAGCAGCGCTAGAACCACAAGGAAGTTTGTTTATTCCATGATACTGTCCATGTCGTGTAGGTCCTGGACAGCGTCAGCTCAGCGCAAGACTTGAACCTGCGATAATATCTGCTCATGCACCTTCACAGGCCGAATTCCTGGGTGGAGCTGCTCCACATGTTATTTTTACCATCATGGGTTTCAACCTTTTCTCTGCTGTTATTGACTTAGGAAGGGAGCTCATCGGAATGTTATTTATACAAACATTTCTGCTCCGGAGGCAGAAGTGATGTGTTTAGTAGGCTGCAATTCTTCCCGAATAAGTAATGCTGAGGATTTGACCCTCCGATGAAAAATACATGACGAGATGAGATAGGTGGTAATGTGAATGCTAATACTTACAAACCACTGCTCCGAGCAATATAAACCAACTTTCAGCCGATATTCTGGGATGATTAATGCCACATGTGGGAGATTTTATCAGCATTTTGGTATGAGAGGCAACTAATTCAAGTTTTAGTTCCTGTATTGTCATAAAAACAAGGTTTTATATTGTCTTTTTAGTGGTTCTCAGCTGCATTCCTGAGGTGAAACATCTGTCTGGATGCATCTGCCAATACAGTGAGAAGGACAGTGAATGCCTCTCATCTGCAACACTGTGGCCGATAGTTAAGCAGTGAGTAATGGTGCGACCTGATTTGGGAAACGCTGCGCGAGTCCATGTCGTGCAAGGAGGACAATCGGCGTTTGGTTCGAAGGCTCCGCCCACAGACAGCATTAAACAATCAACTGCAGGAGAGCACGAATCCTGGTCTTAATGATGACTGTTAATGTGGGGAAGTTATTACCTTCAGGTGTACCTGCCAGAGGAATGCACTTAGGGAGAAAGCTTGTTTTTTCCACTGCAAAAAACAACCCCTAAACACGTTTTATTTACAGATTTAGGACCAATAACGACATACTTCCAATGAGTTTGAGGACAAAAATCTGTCAAATTAGACCTTCTCATGGAAACAAGAGCTAAGCATCAACAAACCTCACAACTTTCATCCTGAGCCCCACCTCTATGATGCACTTAGTCGTCCAAAAAAAGCCTATAAATCAGTTTGCTGTCTATTAAACATGCAGCCCGGTCAAGTCAAACACTCCATAGATCACGTGATATGACCTCTTGTTGGACCTGTCTGCACTGAACAGCTTCCAGTTGATTTTTTCCCCCTGCAATCATATTCAGCTGGAGAGCTAAACTCTCGCGTGCCTTTTGATAACTATGCGCGTTCCCTGACACGTCGGCCCCCTGCAGTTTTATTACAGCACCGTGTAAACCGCATTTAACTGAGGCTGAATGGACAAAGCAGTTTGGAGAAGTTCATTTGCTCGCGACACAAAAGAGGGGAAACTTTTGACACAAGCAGTTTGAAGTTCAACGTTTAGTGTAGAAAGTGTTTAAATATGACCACCAGATGTCACCCTGTATCTTATATGGAGAATAAAGATGATGCACATCTTAAAAAAGTATTAAAAACAGGGCTGTCGCACGTCAAAAGTCGTAATTTTATTCAACAGCAGAAGTCACAGACAACTTCAAGATGCATGGATGCCGTGAGGATGAAGTTAAAGCTTTAAAGAGATGCGGGGAACCGGTGAATGGTGAAAAATCGAGGTTTTAGTGAGGAGGGGATGGGGCTAGTTTGGAGCTAGCTAACTGTCCAGAGACAGCTCGAGGAAGCCAAAGAAACTACAGTTTCTCAAGTTTAGCAGGAGATTACAAGCAAAAGCAGAGAACAACAGAGATTAAAATAGACTTTTTGAAACGAACTACAGAGGTGGAGTTTGTAACCAAGAGTAATTCCAATGTGGAATGCCTATAAAATGTGTTTTATAGTCATAATTGCAGCACTCACTTACCCTCGCTTCCATACTGTTTTCCATTGTTCGCACCCATTTTAAAGAATACATAATCTATGCGCAAAAAACTCGGGCTAAGAAGTTAAATCCCAGAGTAAAAGACGGTCTGTCCATAGGAGAGAGAGAGCGAGGGTCCACACTCGGGGGTTTTGTGCAGGGCCGCTCGCTCCGACTCCAAATAGTTAATCCAGATGTTGAAGCGAGAGGACGCCTGAGCATTACGCAAACCGAGAATCCAGACTCGTGCTTCCAGCGGCGCAGACTTTCTATATCTGAACATCCACAGGCTCCGAGACTCTACACACACACATACACACACACACACACACTCAGAGAGACACACACACACGCATACAGAGACACAAAAAACTCCCGTCCCGATCCGTGGAGGAGCTGGAGAGAAAACTTTGAGAAGAGCCCTAAATGGCAAGCAGCTGTTTATCAGGCTGAGTGCGGGCAATCACGGCGGCCAGACAACTTTGTGAGGACGCGCAGCGCTCCTCCACTGGACTCGGATTTAAAGAGACCGCGGACCAGCGAGGGAGATGTGGATTTCACTGCACTCCTCATCCGTATTGGGACGAACTGAGCCCCTAAACCGAAAAGGCAATGGCCCCAGGTGTGCTGTGACATCCATTGTCTAATTTTGAGTTATCATTCAGACTGCCTTGATCAAGCCTCGATCACTTCCATTTCTGCCATTTCTCCTTATGTTTATTGTTATGAAAAACACCAAAAAGCAATAAAAATGTCATTTCTTTTGGTAAATTTTCACATTTACAGTTAACCCAAGGTATTCACTTAAACAAAGCCACAGACCAGGAATAAAATCAGCACTTGGAACAGAAAAAAACAACTTTTATGGTGACAATCAAACCTGACACCAAGACAAGTTGCCACTAATGTCTCCAATTCAATATCACCAGACAGATTTATACTTGACCACTGAGGGCACTCGGGTAATCTCTGGTTTGTTGTACAGATCCTGGCTCACTGAAAGCAGAGAGCACTTCAACCACATTTGCTGGAACATTTCTATGAATAGCAGGCATACAGGTCATTGGATAGCCAGACGTTAAGACACTGGACAAAGCCAGTTGTCTGCTGCTGACAGTTGACTCAATAGTCTAAATGTATAATAAACTCATTTCGACGTGCATACAGCAGACAGAAGGCATAGAAAGACCTCCAGTCTCAGTTTGGGAAATGTTAAAGTAAAGAGATGGATTTTTTTTTTTTTGTTTTTTTTGATCTGGCAAATTGGATTTCTCTTTAGGAACGCAACATCTGTTCACGAGTCTCCCTCTGCCCCGCAAACTGGTGACTTTTTAGCGACAGTATAATCAAAGTCCTGGATGTCACCCAGGAAAAACACAACATGCTCAACACTAATCAAGAGATTTCTTACTGCACAGTGTCCATTCTACAGAGTAATCGCATCACACAAAGAGTCACTTCTGTATTTAAAAAAAAAAAGTCATTTAGTCAAAAGGGGGAAAAAAACAGCCATGGAGGAAGATACATTTCAGCAAAGCCACTGAGTCACCCAACAAGAACCATTTCCGTTTTCAACATGTCGATTCGCAGTTTATTTTCACCAGCGAGAGTCCATTTTGGCCTTTAACAACGTTTGATTGGCTCACACGGTACCAATCAACCGGGCCTTCGGCTGTCTGAGGTCACATGGCGAACCTCAGACCTTTACAGCCAGCAATCTGGGCCACACAGGAATGCATAGTGAGAAACACTGCATTTTCCTGCAGGAGGCGGGTGTGATCAGACACATGCAACATAACATGGATACAATCCTCTGCCGTTTCATGTCAGCAGCTCAGACACACAGTACATATTCGCTGTTTGGGTTGATTAGATGTGGCATCAGTCAGAGATTCAGATCAGCCCCCTGATTGTTGCCCATCATCTTGGGGGGCACGCATGGACAAGGGTTGAGAGGAGGTGCGCGTTTATTTCAGGAAGCCCCTCGCCTCCGGCTGCAGGACGATCAGGCCTGAACCGGAGACAGTGAAGCCGTCTGTTGGCACAGCTGCGCCTCGGGAGAAGGCGGCCGGGCCTCTGCTGGTGTCGGTCAGGGCCGTACCCCAGGGAGCCCAGTGGTCATTTTCGGCTTCTGTGGCAACGGGGCAGCTGAGAGAAAGTGGGGCAGAGGTGATCCCCTTGAGCTTGCTGTGCAATAACCTCATGGATACAGGGATGGACATGTATCTGGGAGGAAATATCAGAAGAATTCAAACCGTCAATAAATCCATCCAAATTCTGATAAACATTTCAAACACATTTTTAACGTCACATCCTGGATTTTCAGCATGACCATCATTCATATGTTCACATTGTTAGGCAGAAAGGAAACGAGCCTTGACAACTTACCTGCTCACAACTATGGAGATGTACTTATCAATCTCTGACTGAGATGCACCTGCTCCATACAGAGTGCAGCAAACGTGATACGGGTTGCATATATTCACCAGCACTGTGGACACAGATGCGTGAAGGTATTATATAAGTGTTATTAGCACTTTCCCAAACTTACACTCTAATCTTGACTCACATTCATTCATTTATCATATTTTGATCAGATGTTGGTTTATTGATTCACCTATTGGCACATCACCACAATAGTGGAATTGACTATTGGAGTTGGAGCAAACTGCTTGTGATAAGTTGTGACTCAACCACCATTGGATGTTAAATATTATAGTTTGGACGTCACACAAGTTTGTGTGTATTGTTTGACATGTATGTGTTAAACAACGGAACATTGTTTAGTTTTATTTTATGCGGTTAAGTTGTTTTGTGCGATGTCGGAAATGCAGAGTTGTACTTTTGTTGTCTCTGATTATTCTTCCATACAGTTGAGCTGAGAAAGTGAATTGTATTCAGCGGCACTCACAAACAGCGAGGGAATCAGTGTCGGGTCGGTGGAAGGTCACAGAAAAGCTGGCGTCGCACTCCGGAAGGACTTCGAAATGCAGGTCACATTCCAAACCTGATGACATAACAAGCCCGAACAAAAAAAACAAAACAAAATCAAGCATCCCCCTCCTCCTCCTCCAGACAAAGGTAATCCATTTATTTGTTTTTTGTTGTCTTCTTACCTTCACAGGCACTCTGCGAGGTGCAGCTCTTTAGCAGGATGTTGAAAACACACTGGTGACGGAGCACATGCAGCAGGTCCACAACATGAGTAGGGTGGGTGAAGGGAATGATATCCACCATGGTTCCTGTCCGATTAGGCACATCCCACGCTTCGGGGAAGATATACTTGTGCACCACCCCGTCAGGAAGAGGCTGAATCCACAGCGATTCAGTGTTACGACTAAGACTTACATCATGAAACAAAATGATCAGGGTTTATTAAAAGTAAATAGCCCTCACCACTGTGAAAATAACCTCTTGAGCAGCTAATGTCGTCCGATGGTTCTTTGAACTCGATGAACCTGTCAGCAGAAGCTTGGGGAATGGTGCCCTCTGCAGGTCACTAGCAGGCACAGCTAAACCTATAAAGCAATCAAGAGAGAGAGGAGCCAGTGGAATGATGCTTCCATTCACAACAGCGTCACACATTTTATGTTATAGAAAAAATAAAGTGTGCACTACAAATACTACCAGACCTGTGATTCTGCTGAGCTTCTCCAAAAAATACGGCACCATGGGTAGCGGGGGTTGCAGTTTGAGCTGGAAAAAGGCAGGCACCGTCGTGTGAACCACATCACTCGTTGGAAGGAACACGGGACAGCTGCCATGGGACACAGCCAGAGCATTACCACCAACAGCAATGACATTTAGACTCACTGTGGGGTGCACAATGAAAAGGTTTCCCCACTGAGTGGGAGATTAAAACGGGAACAGGCCACCCTCGCAGATCCAGTTGTGGAGGCTGCTGGAGCACTGATGCCATCTGAAGCTTGTGAATCTCTTTGCTGGCACCGATGGTCACCCGGGCAACCTGTACAACTGGCTCCAGATCTGCGGTGAAGAAAAAAAACCTCCAGGAAAAATGTCAGACTGAATTTCTTTGCACCCAAGTTAACGTCACAATATTTACAATCAGCTAATTACAGCTGCATCTTACTTGATCCAGGGGTCTTCAGTTCATCAGCTGGAGGCACAAAGAACTGGATTGACAGAGGACAATCTAGACAAGAACATTTCATCAATTTGATATCCAGACAAACTGACATGGATCCCTGATCATTTACAATTGTACCTTCTTCACTGATTATATTTCCCACTCTCCCATTGTTGATCATTTTGTTCAGGAAGTCAGATTTTGGTTCCCTGTTAGAAAAAAAAATGCAGATTTTCTATTTATTCCATTTAAAAAAATTCAACATGTGTGAAAAGATACCATTTAAACAACCACCAACATTGGCCCCAAAACAATCTGCTATGATATTTTGATTGATACCCATTCAAACACTCACCCTATTTGCTCCAAGTCCATTTGAAGGAATTGTAAAGACGTCAACAATACCAGTTTCACTTCACTTTAAAAAAAAAAAAAAAAAAAAGGAAGATAAGGGACTTAAATGGTTACACAAGCACACATAACTGTATCATTAATCATTTCCCAAGAGGGTACTTGTTTCCAGGGATGCTGTAGTGGTCGAAGAGATTTTCCAACTTGGCAGAAAAACCAGCAAAGTTTTCTGACCTGCGTTTGGCCAAAAAAAGCAGCACAATCAGCTTTAACTATTCCTTTTTTTCCCCCTCCATCATTCATCACTGTGGCTGTAGCAGTAACACTGTACGCAGTCAGAGAAATGTCACAATTTAAAATTTACATTCACTTCTGCCTCTTACCTCAGCAGCTGAAGTAGAGACTGGCAGGGCTGGGAGACAATTTCACTTTATTAGCAAGGAGAATCAATGGGAGTGGATCAATTGTTAAGTGTATTCCACTTACGGTGGGAGGCTTTCCATGCGGGGCCACGTTCACTGCAGTCACTACTCCCGACGGCAGGCATGAGACTTCCACGTAAAGTAGGTCAGCTGTCAGGTAGCATGTGGTGTTGCTCATGTGAAAGTTCACACTAGGGAGAAAATATGAATGATGAATTGTGCCGACGGCGAGAGGAATTGCTCAAACGACAGTGGCAGAAAGGGTGAAGATACAAAGCTACAAGCTGATACTGTCACATATGATGCACCAACAATACATTGATGATTTAAGATATACCCTAGCTCTATGGCGATCATTTTCAAGCGACGCATCATGCTGAGCCTTCCCTCTGAAAAACATAAAGACTCAATTACCATGAGGTGCAGTGAAGGAAACAAGTCCTGAAGTATCTTGGCACAGTATGTGTTTACCATTAATCACTTCGTGGAGTCTTTTTAGGGCACGACCCATTGGCTCAGAGGGTTTGGAATTATGACGGGATTTCGCCTATTATGGTACAAAAGAGAGCGAAGAAAACAATGGAGCAGTTGTGTGGCAGTGCGAGTGTTGGGTCAACAGCCTCCGGCCCATCCCGCCATGAAACAAATGAAACAACGGAGCCAATGTTGACTTTTGGGTGCTTTGGGTTCGGCACATCGAATCGATGATATGCAACCTTGGTGTGTAAACATACATCGCAGACGGCTGCTCTATGCTGGTCTGTGCGAGGATCCCAGCTCTTTCAAAAAAAAAAAAGTTCCTCACAATCACTCCTGGCACCCATCTGGAGAGCTCGCCTCAGCTGTCTCATCCCTCTGGACCACACATCAGTTCAGACCACCAAGTAATCAAATTTCCTCAGCAGACTCCACAGACTGACCACTGCCAAGCTCCACTTTGTATTAATCCAAAAGAATTATCTCCTCCGTTGCTCCACCCTTGACAAATCTAAAAGGAAGCAGATCCACCCTCTCTCTGCAAAAAACAACTCTGAACTTAACTCAAGTTAAAAAAAAAACATTTTAATAAGATGTATGGGCTTTTTTTTTTGCTAAATATATGCGTTCCTTATCTTGCATGAGATAATTGCAGTTGCACAAACTGCTGATCTGACAACAAAGACTCATGTGTTCCAGGATGAATGATCTCATTCTGAGAGCATCACCACACCAGTTCCTGATTCACAGCACATCATCATATTAGAGGAGCCATCCAGCCTGATTAAGCATGCAATCACTTCTCTCTTTGGGCTTGCAAGGAAGACATTTTCATATGAGCCTGCCGATAGAAATTCAGGTCTGGCTACATCATTTGTGTGAAATAAATAAGCCACTCAGATGACAGAGCCACAGAACAGGCAGGAATACAGTGAACTGGCTCACCATGCATCTTCGGACAAGTCTGAAAGTGTCCCTCCAAGTCGTCCCTTCAAACTTCAATCGCAGATTAGCCAGCCTTGGATTTTCCATCGCAAATCAAGTTTGAAATGACTGCAGGAAATAAAAGGTAAAGGTCAAATCGCTTACTTAATGCTGTTCTAGATTTAGGGACATTGCAACATGCATAACGTGGTCAAAAACACGAATTTGACCAATTTAAGGAGCTGTGTTGAGCAAAGTTTTCGTACATATATGAGTGCAAAACCCAATGAGGAAGCGCAAAACGTGTACACGTCATCACCAGGTGTCACTCCGGTGGCTGTGAGCGAACGATCCGTCATTTATGCGGGTAAGCCAATTAATCAATTATCGCTCGTTGCCCCCAATCTTCTTTGTCCAGTTGCAAATTTGAGATTTCCCCAAAAAAACACGATGTTTTGTATTGATGCCATGCCTTATTGAGAGGAAAATACCCTTACGTTCACACACTAAAGTGAAACAGAGTACTGTCTGGTGCTCCCAGGCGGGAGGGCGTTGTCAGACGGAGCCAAGCCCACAGGACGTGCAGTCAGTCTGCTGCTAACAGCTACCAAGCCGAGACTCTGGAGTTAGCTTCAGAGCTAGCCATGAGCTAACGAGCAGCTAGCTCTGTCTTTTCCTTCTGCCACCGTATTCAGCCTTCGTCATATATTTTACTAAGCTGAGCACAGTTCACTTACCAGGTAAGGGGTACGATTGATATGAATGCTATTATTACATTAGTTGTAGCTGCTAATGGTGGTTGCTTTTTCCTCCCCCCCACGTCGCATCATTTAGTTGTGATTAGCTGCTTGTTAACGCTAGCCTTTTTTGCCTGTGTGTGGCCACCCCTGTTTCGCCTGCTAGCCAGGAAGCTACTGAGTTTGAGAGCAGAGACTGAACAGCTGTTGCTGGTGGTAAAAATGTCAAAGCTGCATTTTCAGTGCTGACTCTGGGCCATCACCATCACCCGGGAGTCCCACGAACGTTCACGTGAGCTCAGGCAGGCGGTGGTTACCTGCTGAAGTGGGTTAGTTAGCTTGTTAGCCACATCGCCGTTCGGTTAACTTGCTAGCTCGCTTATTTGCTCTGAAATGTCAACAGCCAACTTGCTCACCCGTTGCTCACGTCTTTAGGGGTCTTGTAGCGTTGCTGGTTATGATAACGGTTGTCTGTCATTGTTTGAAATGTCATCACACGTCCTCGTTAGAGCATGTAACTCGGTGTGTTAGTGCTGTCTGTCTCTTTCGACATTAGTAGGACTAATACGATATATAGGTTAAGTTCTTAACCGATAAGATGTAGTTTTTCTGACCTAAATGTTCGTAATTGGAGTCACTGTGTTCAATAAGTGTACTCCTCAGATACATATAGCCACTTTGATTAGCTGGGAGTCCTTTAACAAGTCCTAAACTGTTGACAAATCTTTAAGGTTATTGTTTTTCACTTTTACTCAGAGCTAATTAATAGATGTCTCCGGGTTTAAAAAGTTTAAAGCAAAAAGACACTGCTTTCATGTAGTAAATTGCGATATTGACTTTGACTTTGGAAACCTTTTTGTTAATTTGTGTAATGACGTGTTGGCCGGATTCCCATGTTTATCTGGGATCCCCAGAGGTCTGTGTTTGGCTTGTGTTAGGACAGGGCCTGAGCACACATTTTTGGACATCATGCTATTCCCATAGTCTTCTTGGATGGGAAACTGACAACTAAATGGTTCTAGCATGTGTAAGATTTTATCCACTCTTGTCAGAAACTGGAAAATACTGCCAGATGTTACTTTAAAGAAAGCTTTAAAAACAAACTTTTATTTCCTTGCTAAATGAGTTTTGCATGTCCATCCTGGGTCAGTGGAATTTGCCTGCTGCTTGTCACGTTACGCAGTGTATTAACCTGCCTGTTTATCTTCTGGAAAAGCAGAATTTCCTCCGTAGTTTGCAAGTTTATTTCAGGAGAGGTGACACCCAACGCACTTAGGTGGACTGCCAGTAAAGTTTTATTTGGAAGGTGATCATATCTGATCTTTGAACATTGACCCTGAATGCAGCTTTCCGGAAATCTGACAGATGAAAATGCATAAGGGGAAGCAAAACACTAATCTTGGCTTGTCGACATATGATGGTCTCTTAGCTCCTGAGGGAAGCGAAACAAAAGGAACATTTGCATTAATCCCCTGCCGTGACACTGTTTCTCCTGCAGCCTCCACAAAGTACAGAGGGCCATTCCCTGTGCGTCATTAGCAGAATATCGGTGGTTTCTACCGGTTAGGATTTTTATTGTAGTGTAATTTATTGCCTTTTATGTAATCTCGCTGCAGCCATGGAACCTGGAGAGTTTGGAAATTATGAGACAATGTCTCAGGATCTTTTTTCCTCTCTCTCTCTTATTCTCCACAGGAATCGCCCTTCCTCCTTTGTTGCACCTGGAGTCTTTGGACTGATTTTTACGAGCCTCGTTTCACAATCCTTCTCACCACCTTGACTTTTCCCTCCCTTTGACACTGTCACCTCTCGGCACACAGAGCCATGGCAGCTGCGAAGCCAAAAGGGCAGAACTCTCTAGCCCTTCACAAAGTGATTATGGTGGGAAGTGGAGGAGTGGGGAAATCAGCCCTCACTCTGCAGTTCATGTATGATGAGGTGAGTAAGTTGAATCACAGCAGCCAAGAAAAATGCTTCAGAGGTGTGATTGTACTCTGTCTGACTTCTTTTCTCTTTCTTTGTCGTTTTTTTTCTTTGCTCTAGTTTGTCGAGGACTACGAGCCCACGAAAGCAGACAGTTACAGGAAGAAAGTGGTGCTGGATGGAGAGGAGGTGCAGATCGACATCCTTGACACGGCTGGACAAGAGGACTATGCAGCCATCCGGGATAACTACTTCCGTAGTGGCGAGGGTTTCCTCTGCGTATTTTCAATCACAGAGCTGGAGTCATTTGCAGCCACAGTAGACTTCAGGTGCATAGATTTTTTGAAGCGTTGCTCACCAACTCATTAGATTTTAATGCCAGCCTTGCTTTCTTTTTTGACTTTTTGCCACTTTTTCTCTCATGCTTACACATGAAACAGCATTTCATGGATTCAAATTTACTGTAGAGGAAAGTCGTTTATTTACATACTTCATGCCTGAGAGACATTTCCTGCGTTGCAGAGAGCAGATTCTGCGAGTGAAGGAGGACGAGAATGTGCCCTTTCTCCTGGTCGGTAATAAGTCAGACCTGGACGACCGGCGGCAGGTCAGTGCAGACGAGGCGAAAGCACGTGCCGAGCAGTGGGGTGTTTGCTATGTGGAGACCTCTGCCAAAACCCGTGCCAACGTTGACAAGGTTTGTTGAATCGGTTAAACACAGGAGTGGCTAAATGACTTTGCTCTGTTGATGAAGAGCCAACAAACAAACATGAACCCGTTTGGTTGTTCTTGATGTGTTTACCAGGTGTTTTTTGACCTGATGAGGGAGATCCGGGCGAGGAAAATGGAGGACAGCAAAGAGAAGAACGGGAAGAAGAAAAGTAAAAGCCTGGCCAAGAGAATTAGAGAGAGATGCTGTATTTTATAGTCGATAAAGAGAGCAGACTGGCTGCTTATGTACATATACATTTCTCAGACTTTCGCATTTATTTTGTGCCCAAACCTGACCATGACTTTCTGTTCCTGGCTAACAGGACATCTGACCGTGTGTCAGGAAGTAGTAAGGTGGCACTCCATACACCATTTATAGCTCTAACTTTTTATGTGCTGACACTCCAAATAATTTATGTACTCTCTCTCTCTTACTCTGACCACAATTACAGAGTGTAATAAATGGATGGTGTTTTAATTTAGGCCCAAGCTTGACAAGAGGCTAAGCCCTGAAACCTTTCATTGTAAAGTTAAATGTGTATAATATATTCAGACAACTGTGCTGTACAAGTTTCCAAATGAAAAGAGAGCAAGGAAGAGTCAGAGGGAGATGTAGAAAGAGCTGCATACTGGAAAGCCCCAAAACCATGTCACTTTTCCACCTCTCTGGTTGGTAAGCTTGCAGACTGGACAGTGTCGTGTCAACCCAGAGTTCATCAAGTGCCACTTAGGAAATGTACAATGCACTTGTGAATCGACAGGGCATTTTAATGGAAAGTTTCATTTTCTAAGCCAGAAATGTGATGCCATTCCTAGTTATCATTTTCCTCCTTTAGTTTTTACCAGGCTCGTGACACTTCCTTTTATCTGTAATTTCGTCCTGTTTTCCTCCCTTTTTCTTCTCTTCTGTCTTCTCAACTCGTGTAATATAAGCGCACTACTCGACATTTCCCACCTCCTTCCAGTCATCAACTTTAGTCTTCTCAAATGCACAAACATTAATCATCACCCTAAAATCTGTGAGGGATTTTTGCAACACTTGAATTTTTTCAAATCTAACATTTCAGAAGTTTTACCTCACTCGGCTAATGACTTTCATTGCCTTTTTGTTTGCGACAAAGGGATCCCTGGTGCTCTGAAAAACGGTGATTCCTCAACACTACATCCTCTACATGCTGTTCGGACACGTCTTGACAAAAACCAATTGCTTCCAGACATGTAAAAATTTCTCTCGCAACTTTTGTTTTCTTTTGTTCAGACTTTAATCACCAACCTTGCCATCCCTTTCTCTTTATGTAAATGTGTATCCTGACTAGGAATGAAGAAAGAATAAATTACCAGTCAATTTTAGGGCATAGAATATGAAAAAAGTGAAGCTGCAAGTTGGTTAAAGTGGAGGTGATGTGTGGCCAAAACAAACAAAACAAACCCCACCGCTCTTATCACCAAAGAAAAACGCTTGCTCGTACAAACAAGTGCCCGCTTATCAATTGAAGTGACTGACAGCTTGCTATAGTGAGCTTCAAAAGTAAGCACTCCAACGTCTATATGGAAGAGCGGTGGAAGCAAAGGTCGAGCAGGGCTCCATGGGAAGTGAACGAACCGCCTGGGAACGTAAAAGGCGAGGCTGCCGGTGGCTTCAGTCATTTTCGTGCAGTGCGTCACTGTTGCCTCTCTGTCCATTGTGAATGTTAATAATCCCCACATAACTCTCCCTGTTAGCCTGTAAAACCTTAGCTCACAGAGTTCACTGACATGCTACTTTGTTTACGTTTGCTTAGTTTTGTGTGCGCTTTTCCTTTGCACCTGTGTTATAACTCTGTCGTAACATCTTTATCAAACGCCTCTGTTTGATTGGTCTTTGGTCTAATAGTTGGAGGACTTAATGTGAAGAACGGTCTGAACAGTGTGAAAATTGGCAAGGTAAGAATGTAATATGACAACAGCTAAATTGCATAGACCAAAGCACACTGTGAAATCTGCCCCTTGACGTTTAGTTTACAAATGAGCCACTCTTGTTTTCAATCACTAATTTCTTGACTTATTTTGTATAACTTGTATTTTTTGCAATGTTTTAACGACTGACAACTACTCAATATTATTATTGTTGTTGCCACATTTCACTCTAATCCCATTAAAAGGATTTCCCCAATAGACAGGAAGCCCAACACTGGAGTCTATGCAAAATGACTGTTGTAATTGCAAAGAGGAAATGTGATACCTGGAAGCAGTTCAAGAGCTTATGAACTGCTTTTCAAAGAGCACTTGAGCTATGATGCTATGTAGACAGTGTGCTTGGAAAGCACAGAATCGCTCAATGTTCCTCAGCTTCTACATTTATTTTCAACCTTTACATATGAAAGTACTTAATACTGTCTCATCGATTCCCTGATTCCCTGCAGTACACGCTTAGTTCAGTGTGTTAATTGTACAGAGCGTTGATAATGTAAAAGAATGTCTGTGGTATTTTGTTGTTTACTGAAAAGCACACAGGAGAGAGAGCGAGAAAAAGAGAGAGAGAGATGAACTGTGATGAGGGCTTGTGAGGGGAACTTGCACCTTTTGGCGTCAAAACACTCGAGAAGCAGGTTGGTTTAACCATTTTAAGGGCTAACCTCCGGTACACCATGGCCGAAACGCCGCTGATTTTCGGCATGATGGGCACAGATCTACTGTGGAAGAGGAGAGCAGGTTGTCATGGTGTAACTTCCTTAGCTCGAGGCCATTACATTAACTGCTGTGTCTCTTCAGTGGTGAGGATTTGCAGAAGCTACTATACTTACAAGTGACCACCATAGTGCTTGCTTACTGTAACATTGGCAGTGTAGGTTTGTTTTGTTTTTTAGCTTTGTCAGAGGTTATTCATAATCCTCTCCTTTTTTGTTTTCATGAATACTTTAATAAACTTGATGGCCCGGATATTTTCAGCAAGACACTAAAAAAAACCAACTGATGTTTGTGTGAAAGCTATGAGCAAACTGTCATACTGGGTATTCAACTAACTTGTTTTGCCTTTTCTATAAAACCCTTGGAATAAAACCGACTAGATATATGTCTTTGATTGGATGGTTGTATGTGCGTATGCCATCAGTTCAATGTTTCCTTCATGTTTACTTATTTTCAAACATAACCACTAATGTAGCCTGTTTGTGAATGCAAGAGGTGACGCTTACATTTCAATTCATTTTTTGTGAGATATTTGGAAATGGCAAATAAAAGTGAATATTACTAATAACATTTTCCTCATGTTTCTGTACAGTCCTTGTGAGATGCCTTTCAGAAGGAGCAGCTATGTTGGTCTTCATAGGGATTCTTTTCCCTGTCAGTTTTAGTGTTTGTTGTTGTTCTTGCTCAAATTCCTGAATTTGGTCTGTACCACACTCAGACTCTGACCTTTCTGAAAGTAAATCTATGCACAGTTTTCTCTGACCCACAGTTGGACTTACAACTTGTTATATCTCATTTTTTTAATTCAGCCCTGACAGAAAATCAGAAGCACACAAGCTGTTTTAACTGACTGAATAACTGAGATCTCTACACAAGCAGACTAATCCTTATCTGGTCCGTGTTACATAATCATTTTGTTGCATTTAGAGCCGGCAGTCTTGACTGAGACACTATCACAGAGAGGAGGAGTGGGAGGTATTGATTTACCACATTGCACTCTTTGTGTTTCGACATGTTCTTGCTTTGCAAAAAGACTTTTCAGTGTTTCAAACGAATGCTGTTTGAATGAGCCTGCACTGCTGAGTGAGGAAGGTTCTGACCTATCTTCTTGAAATGATGAGTTTATCAAAGATGAGGAAAAAAATGTTTTTTATATTAAAAGAAACACCAGTTCGTAATACCTGCAAGTTACTTAAAGGCCAGCTTTATTCTACTTAAATGTATCAGTAAATGATTTTAGCTTGCAAGCTTTGTTTTTGACAATGTGCATGCATTCCATCAATTTTTATGCAAGAGACAAACAAATTTGAGTTAAGGTTGTTCTGTGGCTGTTATCAAAAGAAACACAAGGGACCACCAGGTTGGAATGACATGAATAAAAAAAAACAAAACAACTATTGGCTCATAACACTGTCAGCTGTTCTTACTTCCTGGAAATGTACAGACATGAAGGAACAGGGGGTTCTTCACAAAATGGGTCTTTGCTCCATTTTAATGTTTTTTTTTCTTATGGAGGAAAACAATCTTTAAAAAAAAGTGATGAGGCATACAATTTTATTGCATCTTTTTTTTTATTATTATTTACACATCATCCCTGCCTTCCTGACAGTTGGTTTTTAAAACTGCATCCATTTGTATGGGATTAAGCAATAGTTACATATATAAAAACAAAGTCGTCTGATGACATGAAGGTTGGACGCTTTTTTTCAGATTGTAGTTTTTTTCCCCGTTTATATTTATATTGCAATTTTTAAGTTGAAAGTAGGGGTTTCCCTTCGTGGTGACATAACCGTTTATCTGGATTACGCATACGGGTACCATTGGTCCATACCGACGCACACGGCCTGTAGTTTGAAAGCTGTCTGGGCCCAGGCGAGCTGTACCGTTAGCCACATTGCGAGCAAACTTGTATTATTTTGAAAGAAATCCCTCGACTTTTGGAGCTATTTTGCACAAAGAGACGTTTGCTACTTTTGGGAGATGTCGTCAACGGAGAGAGTCACAGCCTGGCAGGATGCCTGAAAGCAGACGCGGTTTGAATGGCATTGTTTTCTTGTAAATTGACTGAGTTGCCTTGAACTCCACGCAAGGAGAAAAAAAAGCTAAATGGCTAAAGCTGCTAGCGGCTAACGAGCTACCAGCCAACTCGCGTGCTATTCACTTCCTTGTTGCTCATTGGAGTGTAATGGAAGGCGACAAGAAGTTTGTGAGGAGGAGAGTGAGTTTTCTTTACCCTCACTTTAACACGATCTGGTGAATGGATTTACCTGTTTGTATGGACGGTGACATTTGACAAGAAGTGGACTTTAACTCCGGAGCGGCTTTGGGCCCGTGTTTTGACCATGAATTGGAATGCGGCTCTTTAGCTGGACACAGTTAGCTAATGAAAGCTAGCTGGCTAAACCGACTAGCATTAGCTAGCAAATCTGGGAGATGTACGTCCTGGAATACAATGGTTGAGTATCGACTGACTTTATAACTTTGCACCACATTGTGAATTTAGTATGACAGAGTCTACTCATGCATAGTGTCATGCGTTACCGTGTGAAGTAACTCACTTTATCGGAAACCTTATTTGTGCTAGCTTTGTAATGCTAACTATAAGCTTGTGAGCTAGCTGGCTGGCTGTCTTAATTGTGAGTTTGCTGTATCGTTAGCTAACTAGCCTGTTACTAAGCTAGCCCAATGTTTTGTTCATCAACCGAACAAGAGAAAACTCACTTAATATAATTTCATTCTCATCGCGGCTATAACATTTATCTGGTGGATAAATGCCTAATTCTGAGGTGCTTCGGGAGGGTCGGGGACGGAGCCCCTCTGCACAGAGAAATGCTAACAGGCAGGAGAGGCGTAGTAAGCCTGGGAGCGGTGCTGCTCAGCGAGAGAGACACCGTGAGAAGAGGCGCTTATCGGCTTCTAGACGAAAGAAACGCAGGCAGCCCAAGGAAAGAGTCTTGTGGCGTACCGGCACAACAGGAGACCCCAACAGTGACCGAAAAGGCGCTTTAGATAAAGAGGTTGAACTTCGGACATTGGTAGAATACGATGACGTTAGCTCCCAATCGGAGCGATTTTCTGGAAGCCCCTCTCCCAAACTTGACCCCCACGCAGATAGTCTGTCAGTGGATCGACTCAGCGATGCCGACTTTGGTGATTATAATGGACCAGCATCTCCAGAAAGAAGTCGCACAAGAGACCGGGAGGCTGTGTGCCTCGCCAAGGACGCTCAAACTAGGGGACCATCAGAGAGGAGCAGGCAGGAGAAAGAGCTAGCCAGGAAAAAGGACCGTCAAAGTCGCGAGAAAGACTCCTCCAAAGTTAGGAGTGGAGGAAGCCTGAGTGGCTCTAAAAATCACCGAGACACTACAAGGGGCAGTGACAGAAATGGCAAAAGGACGTCTTCGTCCCAGTCCTCTCAATCTGCAGATAAAAAGGATTCGAAACGGCACAGGAGTAAAACGAGATCTGAGAAAGAGACGCCATCTGCATACAGAGATGCACCACAATCTTACAGAGATGACCGAGATGACCTCAGGGCATACAGGAGAAGTCCTGGTTTTAAAGCAGAAAGTCCCTATGGGACATCATACCCATATAGCTACCAGTCTCCTGGTGGTTATAACCAGCTGATATCCAGACGCAGTCCTACATATGGGAGCAAAAGAGTTTCTCCCAGTTCCACATATTACAGTCGGGATGTAGATGTGTACGGGGCATATGGTGCCCCGAAGTCACCCAGTTCATACTCGAGCAACAAGAGAAAGCGGTCGCCTGTGAGCCCGGTGAACTGGCGCAGGTCACCAAGTTATGGCCGCCACAGTCCTTATGAACAAGGAGAGTTTGGCTCAAGTCCCTACGGAAACCGTAGGAGGTCCCGAAGTCCCTATAGGAAGTCACTAAGCCCAAGTCCAGATGTCAGGTGAGTTCCCACATTGTAGTCAAAGTGCTGATGAATGGTTACTTCTTTCTACAGGTGTGTTTGACATGATTTGTTAAATAATTGCCAGGTCAGATTTGTTAAACCTCTGTTTGAAACTTGTCTCTTAAATCTGTTCATACTTGAAGCTCAACCCATTGTTTTTGTGAGTTCTTGCCAGTTGGGCAATGTTAAAGCAGTGTGACATTTTGTTCCAGAGAGTTTGGAACTCATAGTTAAACATAGTTTTGCTTTTTTTTTATTTTTTTATACGATTTGTTGACCCTAACAAGACGTTCATTTTGCTTTCCAGACGATCTGCTAGGTCACGTAGCAGGAGTCCATATACGACCTCAAGACATTCACGCTCTCGTAGCCGCCACCGCCACTCTCGATCCCGCAGCCGCCCCTCCAGTCTCTCGCCAAGCACACTCACCTTCAAAACCAGTCTCGCTGCTGAACTCAGTAAGCAGAAAAAGGCCAAAGCTGCAGAAGCAGCTGCAAAGGCAAAGACGTCTAGCAACACTTCTACTCCCACCAAGGGTTCTTCATCCGCTCCTCAGCCCAGCCCTAAATCAAATCACACATCCAGGAAAGGTCGCCCTCCCTCTCCACCCCAACCAGAGAAGGGACCAAGAACTCCCACATCAACCCAGCCTCAGTCCCCCTCCGATAGACCATCAAAAAGAACCACCGATCATCAAACTAGCAAGAACAAAGATGGAAAAGGGAAAGATGACTCTGTCCATCGCGACAAGAGGAAAGCACCTGTGCCCGTGCAAAGCAAAGACAAAGAACGAGCCTCTGCTTCTCTCATTTCTACTCTGGCATCGTTGCCTTTACCCCAAACAGTTCTTGAGCACATGGACAAAGGAGATAGGTATGTCTGTCTTTATGGATGTCTGCTGCGGTCCTTTTTTGCTTCTACTGAATGTATCAGTTTTGCTTATGTTCTCGACTTTTTTACAGCTTGAAGGACAGCTCACTCTCAGGAAAGAAAAAGTTAGAGAAAAAGGCTCGTCCACTCCTCACCGACTTGCCTTTGCCCCCTGAACTTCCTTGTGGAACATCGCCGCATAGTCCAGCGGAGGATAAAAAGTCACAAACCATTCGCAGGAGACCCAAGTATGTTGTAATGCATGTTGTATTGAATTGTGTTGTGGATTTTTTGCAGCCTTTGTTCAGAAAATGTTGACTTTTCTTTAAACTTCCAGAATTTGTGGCCCAAGATATGGTGAGATTAAAGAAACTGAGATCGACTGGGGGAAACGATGCGTGGACAAGTTTGAAATTATTGGTATCACAGGGGAAGGTACCTACGGTCAAGTGTACAAAGCTAAAGACAAAGATACTGGTAAGTGCTTTTCAGGATTTATGTTAACTGAATTTTTGTTTGTTTCATTGTTTATGGTACAAACTACTCTGGTATAAAAGCAGGTTTTATCGGACTCATCAAAATCTGTGTTTTGTCCCTCAGCTGAAATGGTGGCTTTGAAGAAAGTTCGACTGGACAATGAAAAGGAGGGTTTTCCAATCACGGCCATCAGAGAGATTAAAATCTTGCGACAACTCAACCATAAAAGCATAATTAACATGAAAGAGATTGTCACAGATAAAGAAGACGCTCTCGACTTCAAAAATGATAAAGGTATTTTACATTGTTCAGACATGTATACATCGGTTTTCTGAGTGATACTGTTTCAAATCCTAAACTTTGATGTGCCAACTCATTCATTTTCTTTTCATTTCAGGTGCTTTTTACCTTGTATTTGAATACATGGACCATGACCTGATGGGTTTGCTCGAGTCGGGTCTGGTCCATTTCAACGAGAGCCACATCAAGTCCTTCATGCGACAATTGCTGGAGGGTCTCGATTACTGCCACAAGAAGAACTTTCTGCACAGAGACATCAAGTGCTCCAATATTCTTCTCAACAACAAGTGAGCCTACTGTGCTATTCACTCGACATCAACGGCAGTGGTTTATTCCATTGTTAAACACCAATGCTAACCCTGTTTAACAATTGTTCTTTTCCCTTCACCCAGAGGTCAAATAAAGCTTGCAGACTTTGGTCTTGCTCGGCTGTATAACTCTGAAGAGAGGTGAACCCCTTGTATTTGTCTTGCATATTAATCTTGAACCATGAGGAACTGAGTGTACTTTTGGAAGTGTCATCGCGTGGTACTGATAAACAGATCTTGTTCTGTGTTTTCCCTCTCAGTCGGCCATACACCAACAAAGTGATCACACTATGGTACCGTCCCCCAGAGCTGCTCCTGGGAGAAGAGAGGTATACTCCTGCTATTGATGTGTGGAGCTGCGGGTAAGAGCTGTGAATGTGCTTCTTTTTTATTTTCAAGGTTAACTTGCTGGTACGGTTTTAAGATGTCTCGTTTGGTGTCTAACAGATGCATTCTTGGAGAACTGTTCACAAAGAAACCAATATTTCAAGCTAACCAGGAGCTCGCCCAGTTGGAGCTTATTAGGTATGTGTTGGCAAAGTGCATCAACTGCTGACCAGTTCTGGAAGATGTGCATCCTTTTTTCGCTTGCAGCTTTATTGAACACACATTGAGAAATTCATATTTTAACTTTCATCATGGAGTTTTTCTTTTTGTTGCACTAGATAATAAAGCAGCAGAAGTGTCAACTCTTTTTCTCCCCTTTATATTTAAAACTGTGCACCACATTTTGGTGGAAGGGAGATAGTTAGACCACCTTTTACCTGCTGTATTGCTCCCACTGCTCTGTATTTTGCAATAACAATTTAATTTCTCTGGTAGCCGGATATGTGGCAGCCCCTGCCCCGCTGTCTGGCCAGATGTTATAAAGCTTCCCTTTTTCAACACCATGAAACCAAAGAAACAGTACCGCAGGCGGTTACGGGAGGAGTTTGCTTTGTAAGTCACGGTCCGTGGTGGGATTAATTTATGGAATTGTTCCCCTGGTAGCTTATTTTTGACCTGATTCTGTGTTTTGTTGCTCAGCATTCCTCCGTCAGCCCTGGACTTGTTTGACCATATGCTGAATTTGGACCCCAGTAAACGTTGCACAGCTGAACAAGCGCTCGGCAGTGAGTTCCTCAAGGATGTGGATCCAGACAAGATGCCTCCACCTGAGTATGTTCTGATTCCCTGCCTGAACATGACTCCCGTAATGTATAACCGTGGTTGTCTGTTAGCTTGACTGTTTTTATCTTTGCAGCCTTCCACTGTGGCAGGACTGTCATGAGCTGTGGAGTAAGAAACGGCGACGACAGAAGCAGATGCCAGAAGAACTGGCAGCTCCGAAGGCGCCCCGCAAAGAGCTGGGCCTTGACGACAGTCGCAGCAACACTCCACAGGGTGTCTCTGCACCCGGAGGTATCAAAGCCCAGAATGCAGCTGCTTCTGCACTGCTGGGTGAGTTTTTTTTAAATGTTTATGGCCTCGGTTGCTTACAAAATATTCTGTAGAGTAACGAGTTTGAACATTTGTATCTCCCTTATTTACCAAAGGTTGTACGTCTTCTAAAAATACACATGCCTCAGGGACCCATGTATTTAAACGCATACGATTATCTCCATCTGAAATACTGTTGCAGACAAACTTGTTTGACCAGGTCAAGGAGAGTCTGTTGGTTTAGCATTGCATTTTTTTTAAACAGGAGCACACGCTGTTCTCTTCTGTCTCCTCTAAGAAGAAAGGAAAAATGTATGAAGATAAACAGCCAAACAAATCTATTCTCTTTTTATTGGGTGGAAGTGAACAGATGGAGCTTGAGGAATGATTTACAAACCTTTTAGTGACAGAAATGACGCGTTTTTTCCGTATCAGTCAGTGAGGCAATTTTTCTTTCAAAAAATGCTCCAGATATAACTGGAGATTAAACGATTTCATCACAACTGTGTCGCCTCAAGAATAAGAATGAATCTGTTTGCTCAGGTTAATTTTTTTCTTTCTGCAGACCCAAAGGGTCCAAACTCCCAGTTCACTCAGGAGCAGCTGGCAGTCCTCCTGAACTTCTTTGGCCAGCCAAAGAGTGCTGTCAACACCGCCCAGTTTGTCCAGTCTATGAGCACCAAGGTCAACCAGGAGACATTACAGCAGCTCTCCAAAGCCTTAGCTCCTCCCTCCGACCCAGCTGAACCTCCTCCTCAACCCGCACCAGCCAAGCCCCCCCAGCCGCCCGGCCCAGCAGGAGTTCCCCGCACACCTCCTATGCCCAAGCCTCCCTCGCCACCCATGTCGGCACCGCCAAGCATTCCCGAAGGCGAGGCAGCAGCCGCCACACAAACGGCCATGACCATGCTGCTCGCCCAGCTGCTGCAGGCCCAACAGGCTCAGCGGCAGGACCCAGGTGAAGGTGAAGGAGCAGAGACCAGCAACACTGCAGGAGCAGCAGCACCGCTTCTACCTCCAGAGGTCAAACAGCCTCCAGAGCCCAGCCCGGTCTCTCCAGGTGAGCCCAGGGTTCCTAAGTGCATCAAATCAGCAAAGACAAAGGGTGAAGTTTCTGCTGCAGTCGAAAGGGCACATGGCGTAATAACTTGGCAAGTCTTGAAATGAAGGCATAATGACTTACTGCAGTCGAACACGAGCACACTTCAAAGTAGCTACGTATTGTTTCGTGGCAGTGTTAAATGTCAATGACATGACTAATAACTAGGAAAAACAGTGTTGTGTAAATGAGAAAAACATGCTGGTGTCCTCCAGCAGGTCGTTCAGGATCCTGACTGCAGAGTCCTTGTTGTCCATGATTTTTAATGCTGACCCAGCAATCACATGAGCCCGAGTTGGGCTCATAGGTGATTAAATATTCAAGGTTGTGCTCAGAGGCCAGTCACATGCTTGGCTTTATTTGGTAACAACTAAAATCGTCCCAGGTACATTCAATTAGCCAGTGAAGCTGGATTGAGGGTGAAATCATCCTGATTGTTGGATGTCTACTTAAAATAAATTCACCAACATCCAAAACATTTCTGATGTTATTGTTTCAGTCTCCGAGGTGGGTGGAGTCTCCATCCTGCCGCCAGACCAGAGACCACCAGAGCCCCCAGAGCCACCTCCACACGCTGACCTCGACTACCGACAGCCACCGCCTGAGCCTAAGACGGGCCACGCTCCACCTATTGCATCTGCAGGTGGGGGTGATGGAGGCAGACCCCCTGAGCCAGACTACCCTCCTCTCCCTACAGCAGAAGCTTCTGGGTATGGGGGAGAATACAACCACCCGCCTCCTCCTCCGTTTACACCTGCTGGGTTCGGGGATAGTTATATGGGGCACATGTTAGGGGGAGGCCTGCCACCTCACACCCTGCGGGAGGTGTTCAGCGGGCCCGGACAGGCTGCCACCTCCTCGGCTCCACCCAGGGTTCTTGCACCAGCCCACCCGGACCCTTTCCCTCCAGGCGCCGGACCAGTGGTGTTCACTGGGGACAAGGACCACCGATTTGAGTACAATCACAGCCCTTTACCTGTGGAGGGACAACCCAACCCTGGCGCCATCCACCTGTACAACCACGCCATGGCGAGAAAGGATGGCATCCCCCCTCCTCCACCCATCCCAACACCCGGACAACCCTGGGGCTCCCCCTCCCAAGTCGGGGCTCCACCACTACCCCTGGGCTTCGTTCCGCACGTAAACTCGGCAGCAACAATCAGAGGACGAGGGCTGCCCTTCTGATGGACTGGAAACAATAAATGTGACGTTGAACGTAAGGCTGGTGGACTCCGTTCGGTGAGCCTGAAGCCTCCTAAGGCGAGGCCAGAGGGAGCTGGAATCTGCACATTCAGTTTGTAATAACTTAAATCTGTGTAACGCATTGTATTCCCCCTCAGTCTGGAAAGTGGAGTACGTTGCAGAACAGTTGAATAAAACCGGAGGAGCTTTTCTTGCTCATACCATTTTCATATTTTTTTGTAATCTATTCTGCTGTCTTTTAAATTAAACTTTTACCTTTTTTGAGTGTACATTTATCAGGCCGGGTAAATTTTAAATCTCTTACCTTAGCCTTTCTGTAATTGCTCCAGGGCAGACTAGTATTAATGTTTTGCACTACTGATCAAAGTAGGCGGAAACTATTTTAGCTATGAAAGGAAATGGATGATGTGCTAAATCTGCACAGTTAGGAATATGACCAGTTTTTTTTTCATTTTGTTTTTTTTTGTTTTGTTTTTTAAGATAATGTAGAAACCATGAGGGCTCTTTTGATCAGGTTGAGGAGCTTTGGAGAAAAGGACTGGGAGCACTTGGGTGACTGCAACAAATCCCTGGAATGGAGAAAAGGCTGTTTTCACTCTGAATTCCACAAGCCTTTCTGCCAGTAGATGTTCTAATGTCATGAGCAAAACAAACGCATAACCCAAGTTCAAAAAGGAGGCGACTTCTCCTCTTTTTTTTTTTTTTTGTACTAAAATGATTTGTCCCTCCTCCTTTGGCAAATGTTTATTAAAGAAATGCCAACAGTGCACCTCTGTCTGAAGTTCTTCTCACTGTCAGCTGCAGTCGCCGCCACCAAACTGACATGCTGACTTTGTAGATCGTGCCACTGGATGGCAGTGTCACACATCAAGGCTCACCACACTCGCCCACAACAGATAAATATGGTTTCAGTGACGCAGACTGACATTCTGCGCCGCAACTGTAGGCAAATATGCTCACTTGTCAGTCTCGCTGAGACGCTGTGGACCTGAGCTGGCAACCACAATTCTATTGGAACCGAATCTTGACACTTTGAGCACCACTCCAGAGGTGACAAGCTCCTTTAGTAAGTCAGTGTAATGTAAATTGACATATTTTGGGAGTGTTTGCAGCATGGAAACACCTTTTTTTCCCCCTCCTTCCTGAGAGCGA
Source organism: Malacoctenus tetranemus (assembly GCA_032274765.1). NCBI lineage: Eukaryota > Metazoa > Chordata > Actinopteri > Blenniiformes > Labrisomidae > Malacoctenus > Malacoctenus tetranemus. Next base: position 10,587,719 of record JAUESF010000002.1, on the reverse strand, counting down.
GAGCCTCTTTATAAAGGTAGACGTGGCTGAGGAGATAGCAGCACACGTCAGCTTTCAGCCGGTGTAATACACAACCTCGAATACAGAGAGCAGCGCGAGTGTCAGGAAGAAAGAAAATGTTTGAGAGGATGACAGCTCCCGGTGCATTCAATCTTCAAGTGCTAAACTCCTGCTTTGAACTCTAATGGAAAACGGTTTTTCTCCCAGATCACAAGCAAGGCCTCCTGAATACTCCCCCCAGTGCCCCCTTTGATAAGAACTCTTCTGGATGTCAGGGGACCTTTTGGCCATTTTCACCTTTATCTGCTATTTTTACACTTTCTCAGTCACCGTGTTGGCGTGAAACCGCTCGTCCCATTCTCCCCTGTCATTGAGTAAAAGCTCAGTACAGTCAGCCACTCGTGGTGCATCAAAATACAAGTGAAGGGGCCTGCACTTGAAAAATACTTAGGAGCTGCGACTTAATTGGACAGCACTGCTCCACAGTCTCTGAGTTGAAGTGGCGCGCATAAATCAAACAAGACAAGAGGCACCAACGCCTCAGGTAGCCACTGGATGCCACCTCACGTGCGTGGCAGAGGCGCCGATGCGTCCCACACATAATGGGACACAATCTGCACACATCTGCCCTTTGTTTACCCACATCTGAATTAGTCACACGTCACGTTGCCGCGGATGAAAAAGCGATTATCTCTAAAGGGGTTCCGTTCTGCAAAGCTAATTCAGAGCGCGGATGGCAGCTAGTCGGTGATTAATACGGCGTGGATGATGGATTGCTGGAAATTTACAGGGAGCGTCGGAGAAAGAGATCGAAACAACAGTGAGGGAGCAGTTTATAGAGACGAGGGACAGTGTGTAAACTCTGGCTTTTTAACAAAGGACGGGGACATTATTCCCCAATTAGACCTACATCTCGCTTAAAAGCGACTTAAAGCTAATTCCCTAATTACAGTGAAAGAGCAGACGTGAAACGGGCACCTGATAAAGACTGTCTAATTCCTTTAAACAGCAGATATAATTCATTGATTAGTGGCTCAGCTGGTAGAGCGGGCTGGCCTTCGCTCCGGAGGTTGGTAGCTCGATCCCCCGTCAGGCATTGTCAAGTTGTTCTTGAGAAACACACTGAACCCCTGAGTTGCTCCCAGTGGGATGTGTGTGTGGGGGTGCTTTGCATGGCAGCCCCTGCCACCAGTGTGTGAATGAAAACAGTGTAAAGTGCTTTGGGTACTGCTAAATGTGGTGGAAAAGTGCTATATAAGTGGAGTCCATTTACCACTGAATAAATTGTACTGGGAGCTCTTTTTCCCGAGCTTGTTCTTATGCTCACAAATCGATTGAAATCATAGTCTAGCACAAGAATTACACACTAAACAAAGAAGCTGTGCACAAGTGAATCATTTACCACCCAGACCAGTCAAAAAAGGCACCTTCTGTTGTCTTTATTACCTTGATACACATCTATACCTTTTAAATCCTTCTAAGAACATAAAGATGAAAAAAAAGGTGCGTTGTTCATGTTCCAGTTGAAACTATTCACCTTGAAAGGGCTTCATGTGAAGAAAAACACAGCAGTTGACCTGACAAAAGAGTCAAGAACATATGTCTAACATCTCTTGATGCCACCGTGGTAAAAAGAAAATGTAGGCTGAGTCGTGACTCTCTCGATTTATGTCACTTATCATCGCGCTCCCACAACTCCACTTGAAAGGCCCTTCAACTGTTCACGTTCCCTCTCTCGCCATGTGTCCAACCTTAAGCCCCTGGAAAGCCAGATGATCAGCAATATGCCACACATGCTCACATCTGCACTCTGAAAGTAGCAGCAGGTTTTTTGTTTTTTTTTCCGCAGTGAAAGCACGAGTGGCTGCCATGCTGCGTCTGATGCACAGTGTGGCGCTAGAGGACTGGAGAGAAACAGCCCATTTCCCACCATACAGGATCTCAGAAACCTCACCAATGTGAAACTGAGAGGAAGTTTCATCTGTCCAAACCACCAAACTCCATCGATATGGACCCATCCTCCTTTGCGATGTCTCCTCGCCTGTAGACACCGAACTAGCTGGGGAGGCTAACAGGCTAACTAGTGGATGGGTAACACCCTCCCTCAGCCCCTGTGTACCTGCAGGCCCTGGTGGAAAATGGAATGCAGCCAATTACATTATGATCCGCAAGCTTATCATATTTGGTTAATAGACTTGCTCGGACCGGCGCTTGTTAACTCATTACTGCTCCAAGGTGGCTTGAGGACGGGAGGAGGCGCTAACCTGCGCCGGCCGCGTGTGGGCCGTGGAAACGAATAATTAGGCACCGAGCGTGATTTATTGACGGAATAATGTGGTGACTTTGAATTAACCTTTGAGATTTGGCAGTGAGCGAACCATAATGTGACCCGGAGTGCATCACCGCGCCCTGGGCCACACTCCTCCTTGAAGAGGTGAGTCAGCTGAGCTAATGGCTGTTTAATGGCCACTGGTCAAAACCTTGTTTTCCTTTTTTTCCCCCACGTGTGTGTGTTTGAAGAAGAAGTAAGAAATGAGAAGCAATAAATGCAAGTGACATTTTCAGGGTGGTAGGTTTATTGGGGGGGAGGGGTTGAATTTTTTTTTTTTGCTTTTGTTTTTGCACGTCTGAGTGATTTCCTCCCCGGGCTGCGTTCAAAGCAGCCTTTAATTAAAATGTGAAATCTAAAACTAGTGGCTGCAGAGTCTTCCACATGAACGAGCTGGGAAAGAACCTGTTTGATGTATATTATCCACGCCGAGGTTTGAACACCCGCCATTCACGCGAGTGCATTACAGGGTGTTAATCTCCCCCAACGATCGGTTTCCTCCAAAAGACAAAGTGCATTAGCGGCGCAACGGACAGGAAGAGATGGGATTTACTTAATATTCTCTGGATGAGGAGGCTTCAGAGTCGATCAATCAAGATGGAGTGTTAAAGGGCAGCTTTGGGGGCGCGGTGTATCAGATCTGTGTGATCAGCAGCAAGGTGACACTTCCCAAAGGTCACGCTGCACTGACCTTTACGGTGCTGCTGTCACACCCGGTGGCCGAGCTGACCCGCTGGTTAGTAAAACCTCCGCATTGACGAAAGGTCATGATCTCCACTGTTGTTGTGAGCGGGGCGTTCTTTAGGCTTTAATCCGGGGAGAGGAGCAGCATTTTGCCAAACTTGCTCCAAAAACGTTTCTTTTTCTCTTCAAATATACTTTTTCATCTCTCCTGTTTCCTTCCCTTCCTCCTCTCTGAGATGCACCAACAACCCCATTAACTCCAGCCTAAAGACAAAGGGCTCCCCGATCATTTACAGCAGATACCACCCATAAATGTCACACTCAGCCTCACTTCACGCCTTACCTTTGACATGTAAGGTCGGGCCTCAGTAAGTCGTTAGAAGGAGAATCTGGCGCCCGACCGGCCATATTGACCCCCGCACTCCTTCCAGAAGGACACGACGCAGCACAAAGATGCAGGGAGGCCTTCATTTAAATAGAACTTCATTCAGGAAGATGTGCTGCGAGTCGACTATTTATTTGTAGATCATGTGTTTCAAAAGGGTTTGTAATTTACACTCAATAGAGGTCAAATGAATGAACTCAAATGTGAAATTGACAGTTTGCTGCTGGATTGTTTGTCTAATCTCCTGTATCATTGCAAAGAACAGAAACAGTGATGTCGGGAGTGGTTGTTCTTTTGTCATTATCGTGGTGTAATGACATGTATTTAAAAGACTGACCTAAGTATCACTCTCAAAGTAGCACAGTTACACCAGTCGCTCCCTCGCTCCTCCAAGGTGAAGCCAAGCACGGTGATCTGTGAAAGAAGAAGCCACAACTGCTCTCGTGAAGCGACTTCTCGCACATTACGACTGTCCGGACCAGAACGAAAACAATCTCCGGAGCCATTAACGCAAATTGCATAAGCAAACACAACTGCTTTTCCATAAATGCGAAGAGAAATATGATATCAAGCGTGAAATGTCGGCGCTGCGATTCGGGGAGTCTGTTGCGACTCAAATTGAAACGGCGTCGGAGGTTGGGGGCGTTTGGGTGTGTGAGTAAGTGTGGGGGGGGATACAAATCAGGGCCCCCACTTTGACGTGTGTAAAGGTCGATAAGTCAATCAGGCATCTTGGTTATGATACATTGGGCGTTCTGTAGATTAACTCTGCGCGCCGCTGCCGCACAACAAAGCCCCCCCGCCCCCGACGCCGCCCCTCCCTCCCCTCCCCTCCCTTCCCCGGAAGACGGAGCGAGTTTGCAGTACATCTTGTTCCGCCGCGTGTTTCTGCACCAGCTCCTGTACAAATACACTGTTCCCATGCTGGGTTTTAAGCATTATCTCGGAGTGAATATGCTGCAGAGGCGCTGACATCTCTCTGAGCAAACAACCTGTCAGAGAAAAACACACACGCTCACACCCAGGACAGATATTTACCTGGAGGGAGAAAGTCTCCCCGCAGACTCTTGAACCCATCAAAGGGAGAGGAAGCGCACAGTCTGTGGCTGGCTGTCAGCGCTAATTAGGAACTTGAGAGAAGTGATTGACACTGTTCAAACCATATTGAACCGTCCTGCTTTTGGAGACACGACTTAGTTTTTACTTCAAACTGAAGCAAATTTTTGCTGCGACACATCAGTGATTGTAAAGAGTTTAGGGCCACATGCAGAAGGTACAGAAATACATGTGGCAATGCTTCACAGCTAATATATCTGAAGTCACCACAGCACAGAGACGAAACATCTGATTTTCTTGCCAATGGAAGTACGAACGCACCTCTGAAGAGGTTGGTACAGAGACAAAGAAAACGGCCGTTAAACACGGATAGAGAAGCATCTTGAAGAGTGTTTTGCAACCATCCGGTCATTGATTTTCACGTCATCAGCATCAAAACAACCTGACTGTCTTCTAACCGGAACAAGTTGAGGCCAACGTCCTTCAACTCTGAATTCTGTCATGTTGATGGTTTCTTCCTGTCAAAAGCCAGTTTTTTTTTCTCACCACCAATGCTTGAAGGAGCTCAAGTGTGATTATTATCATTATCATTTTTAATCAGGAACATTATCACCTTGAGATGAGTGTAAATAGCACAAATAAATACAACTTTACTTTAAACAAATTCAAAATGAGCTTCAAAGAATGGTTAAAAGTCTCGAGCTAAAAATTCGATATTTCATCCATGATTGAGTTCAAGCAAATTGTTGTGTCTTGTTTATTTCAAACAGCCAACTCCTCCACAATCAAGGTCATAGAGAGGATATAACTTGACAGACAAATAGCATAATTATCTAATGTGGTGAGATTATTTAAAGTGTTTTGATCAACATCATCATTTTGATGCTGATCAGATAACAATCACAGTTGCCTTCTCCAGCTTTTCTGTACTTTTTTAGAGTCTGGGATGTAATTCATGAGGAGATTTTAGTCGTCTGTGTCACTCTCAAAGAGTTTCTGGGCTCACAGAGGAGACAAAAAAAACACTCCGAGCTTCCCCAAATGTCCATCACTGGATCTGGTCAAGCTGCACAAACACCGGCTCATACACCGCCCAAGGCACGACACCTTTCATTTGACCTCCCCGTCCTGGTCGACTCGCCCATCGTTCCACCTCCGCGGCGTAAGTTTGTGGAGCAGGCTTGAAGTGTTCACGCTCAAACTTTCCTCTCCAACTATAGAAAAAAGACAGAACCTTCCTCCGAAGCACCAAGAAAACGTTTTGTACTGTTTTCACGATCCGTGCCGGGATGCTGATGATAAGCAATTGCGGATGACATGTGAAACTGATGGAGCGTTTGTCTAAGGGTCACATGTTCCACGTTTCCCAGTGGAGACGAGTCTCCTCCTTTCCCCTGAGAGCCGTGGATAACTCTCAGAGCCTCTTATCATATTAAGGCTCGGCCAGGAGTTGTTCTAGATATTTATTCCCCCCTGAGATAATTGGTGCCAGCCAGACATATCTGTCACTTGCCGACTCCTCCAAGAGCCGACGTCTGATGCAAAACATGCAAAACACAATCAGCATTCGCCTCCTCGGCCGGTAAATCCTCGGACAGCTGACGATATCTGACGGGGGAGAGAAAAAAAAAACAGAAAGGGAAGTTTGTTTGGATTCCATTAGAGCGGCAGCCTCATTATGTCTGACTGAATCATGCAGTAATAATGGCTTATGGGTTTAAGTTGCAGGTAAATGACTGCCCCTGGCCTGGTCTTTGAATATGGGCCCATTAAATCAGAATAATTAGTGAGGAGAGAATAAAAAAGAATCTCTTTAACTGTGTCCTTGGTTTATTTCTTTATTTTTTTTAATGACATCCTTGAAGTCAGAGGACATCGTGATTCAGATCGTGTGTTTTGTGCTTTTTTTTCTCCATCCACAGCACTCTCGGCTTGATTTAGCACATCAGGCGTGTTGTCTATTTGTTCAAATTTCTGGTGCGTGCTGGCAGTCAGACTGATGTCTGATCTTCTGAATCACAAATATCTTCTCCTGTCTTTAAAAACTGCTGTGAATAAAGTGGGGAGGGGAAGTGACATCTGCTGTCTTTAGACGGCGCCTTCATTTGCATCTTTCACAATGTCTGTACGCGCTTTATGTACGAGGGAGATATATCAACACAGAGCTGAAAGCAGCCACACAACGTCCCGTTTTCCCTGTTAAGTTTCTAAGAAATGAGACAGTTTGGTGAATATAAATCTGCAAAAACTCCACAATGTTTTGTGACTGCAGATAAAACTCTGGTGTCAGAGCTGATTTGTCGCTGGACTGAAGGTTCACTTTTTAATGGTGTAACATTTAACACAAATGGCGGCAATTATCGGCAGCGTGACCATAACAAGAGCGAGCCGCGCGGCCCTTCTCATGAGTCATTTATGACTCTTTGTGGTTTTTTTCTGCTGGAGGAGCACTTTGTGTGTAGTGCTGAGACGAGGACAAACTGTATATTTAGTGTTGGGCCGAGTCTCTCGCGGTGTGATTAATGAGCAAGCAGACAGACAACCGGGGTGCATTCTAATCACCCACAAGGACAAAGAGTGATAGTGAGAGACCGAGGGTGCGAAGAAACCTGCTTACTAATGCCTCCGACAGACCACAATCTGCAGGATATTTTATCTGGAATTATTCATGGACGAGCATACTGATGATCAGGAAGATGGCATCATCATCATCCTCCTCCTCCTCCTCATCATCACACCGATGAACAATACTCCACTGTTAGACACACGGAGGAGTGCATCAAGTGGGTCCTGTCTCTCTTTCTGCCTTTTTATATTAGTATATATCCACTTTAAAGTGCAGAAAAACAAAGATGCCACCTTCAAAATAAAAGCAAATCTTTAGTCCAATGTATTCATCAATGTAATCCTAATTTTGTCAATGATTTCTTCTTTTCATCTAAATTGAAATGAATATTTCAAGGGAACTTCAATCTAGTGTGCAGTTGTTTTTTTTACAACATTGTATATTAGAATAAACGACTGCGCCCTTCTGCATTCGTCTCCCTCTGTTGGAAACCGTCACCAATTAGAAGCCATTTTCCGAATCTCTCCCCTCGCTCCTTCTCCCTCCCAACAAAAGTCGAGTGTCCGCGTGTCGGGTGGATCGCCAAAAGTCAACATAGATCCAAGTGATGTATGTGCTGTCAGCTCATGAATTAACGCCCTGACCTTTTCTTCCTATTTCGGAGGCAAAGTGGGCCCGGGCTGGTAAGAAAGATGGATACGCGGAAGATGAGATCTGTCACAGAGCGAAAGAAATTGAGCGGGCGCAGACTCTCCGTTCTCGCCGGCGCCGCACATCAGCTGCTCTCAGACGCGAAGCCACGTCGCATGTTCGCGCACAAAAGTGTAATATACTGAAGTTGCAGCAGAAAATGGGCTGCAAGCCATTCGGAGGTAAACGGCCCCCGAAAGGGAAGGAAGTATTAAGAAATGAGTGAGAGAACAAAAACAGGAAGGAGGGGGGGAGGATGGATTTTTCATGGTGGAGGAGGAATCGACTCCTTCCTTCATGTGTGCTCTCTTGTCTGAGCTGTTACACAATAGATCAGGCCCGAAATGTGGATTGATCACAGTGTCACTGCCTGAGTTACCCCCCCCTCCCCTCCCCCCGCTCACCCCCTCCTCCTTTCTTTTTGAATGAATCTAATATTTGATCTGGTTTGTTATTCATGCTTCCGGGTCTCTGCGAGGCCATCTGGCTCCTCTGCCTCCAACAATCGATCATGCCGTGTCCTCACTGTCAACTGGAGACAACAATGGAGAAACACGCTTCCCTTTTAAAAGAAGGAAACTTTGTTCTGTTTTTTTTGTGTTTCAGTTTGGTCTCTCGGTCAGATTAAAGGTGAGGATCGTTTCAGTAGACGTGACTCTTCGCTTCCACCTTCTGGCTCGGAGTAAAACCGATGGCGACGGCCGTGATGACTGGAGCAGCGTAATGGTTCCATAGGAGATAAACCGTCGGCGGGGTCAGAAGTGGCAGGTCAATTAGCAACTCAGCTCCTGGGTCCAATTCAAGCCAGCAACAACTCCTGCGTTACGCGCACGCGGACATGTGGCGCAGCAGCTGCTCGTTCACCGACGGAGGTGTGCGATTTGACACCGAGCAGAAGCCTCGTTAAGCGAACCTGTCGGTAAACACAATAGCTCACACGACGCGCTCTGTGTGTGTGTGTGTGTGTGTAATCATTTTCCCTGTGCATGCAGGCATATGGGACAACCTTCGCAACTGCAGCATCATCAATAAATGCAGATTCGCTGAGCAAACCTGCGGGAGGTGAAACGAACGCGTCTCCTCAAAGCGGTGTGGTGGTAAAACGCTCGGCGCACACCGACTCATCAGCATAAACACTCCAGCATCGGGGACTAGGTGGTTCTGGATCAGTGGTCCAGCTTTACGTCTGACAAGCATGGAGGTCGCCCATTTTGGCCTTTTGTTTTGAGATGAAAAAAACAAAACTTTACTTTGGGCTTTTCCAACAACAGCTGGAATTAGGAGTGAGTTGGACAGGCTCACAGCAGGCCTACTTAAAACAAAGTTTTCAGTACTTTTTCCACCTTGAGTTGGTTTTTCAGTGGGAGATATTCCCCATTGATGGATATGGCACCATGTGTGCATAGGTGTTATTTCATACCAGACTATACATGTGATATTAATACATTTCGGTGCATTTTGGGGACTTTTCCTGTCCTTATTTCACACTGTGACAAACTCTTACTCATACTTGAGTTAAACTAGCCCCATGGTAAACTTCCAACTGCTTGAGACCCAGTTTTGTTGCCGTACAGAGTTGTGAATCTGTGATTTTTTTTTTTTGTTATTTGGCCAAACACGTCTTTCTCTTTCCCTCTCGTTCTGTGATGTTCCCAGAAAGCTGTGATGTTTTATTCTTTGCTCCCCTCACTATCCGCCCGGCGCAGGTATTTACAGCCCCCAGCCGCACACAAAGAGCCACATTGTGATGTACAGTAGTTAAGTCAAGTACCATCAACACCAAAAAGGGAAGATTATTTATGTAAGGGGGAGTCGTGAGGCCTTGTTGTCTATTTCAGTTCAAAATGAGGATGAATTATTCACTCCAATGAAAAATTTGTGTCCCAGGTGGTTCGGTCCAGAGCCAAAGATACTCCGCATGGTTATAAAATAATACTGGTGCGAGCTGATGCAAGATAAATTGGTGGAGTTTTGTATCGCTGGCTTCAAAGTGCAACCTGTGAAAAATCTGAGCTCGGATGAAAGCCACTCCCCCCCCCCCCCACACACACACAAAAAAAACACAAACAGATAAATCCTCGAAGTCTGCCAGGAACTTTGTGGAGTTTGATCGGATAAAGAAACCAAACTGAAAAATATCCTGTTGATGCACACACATCACAGATATAGGATCTTTACTTTGTGATGAATAATTAATGTGTTTTGATCATTTTATGCTGCAGGCTACTTGCCAAGCTGAGAGTGCTGAACTTGTTCATTGCAGCGGCTTCTTCTGTTTTTTTCTTCGTCTTCTTTTATTTTTTTCTGACTAGAGGATTTCTACCCTGAGCTGCAGGGACTTGGATAAGCAAAGCCCCGAGGACTTGGATGTGTAAGAGATGCGAGCACATGCCGCGCGGGTCTCCTGGCATCAGAATTTCCCTGGCGTGAGCATATGTACGTTGGAACAGATGCCTGGCTCCAGCCCGCGGAGAGGTGAGTTGCATGCTGGGACGGGGCGGAGGGGGAGCGTTGCCGGCACACACGTCGCCATGGCAGCGGTGGTGGAGGTAAGAGGTAAGGGCGCTGTCTCTTCACATGACCCCCCCCCCCGCCCCCCTATCCGCCCCGGCGCAGAGCGCGCGTGCCAGTTGTCGTCACGGGGATCCAGGCGGGAAACTTCCCCAGTCAGTTAACAGCCGGAGGGGAGGGACTGTTGAACACAACATGAGAGGATGAGGAGTGGCTGGGAACCATCCACCAAAACAGACACACACACACACACACACACACACACACACACACACACACGGCATCAGACTGCTTAAACAAGATATGACACATGCCTCATTCCCTTACGCCGGCCCATGACAAGTGATCAGGCAATCTCATATCTCATGCAACACCGAGGCAGCAGATGCACACATTTGAATACATCTCCATACACGGGGCCTTTGCTTCATTATTCCCACATTCAAAAGTGTGATCTTTGTGCTTTGTCGCAGTCTGCTTTACCTCACTCGGTGTATGTGTGTGTGTATGTGTGTGTGTGCGTGTGGGGGGGGGGCACGCACTTTGAAAGTCCGCGTCATCAGTCGCCACGCGACGCCCCCCCCCCGAAATAAACAGCGACGGCGTAAACCGAAACTACCCCGGGAAGGCAGCGCGCTGCGACCCGGAATTTCAAATGTGATCTTATAAACTGCGATTCATATTTGATGGGGTAATAGAACATGAATTTTTTAACCCACCTGAGAGACGGAGAAGAAAAAAAAAAAAAAGAGAGGCGGAGGACCGGTCGGTCGAGGAGGCGATCCGTCTCGTTTGAATTCCTTCCACGTTCGGCTTTTCAAGGTTTCGTCGCGGCCAGATATGCAGGTAAACATGCCAAGGTGGAGGCCGGCGCCTCGCACACTCAGCGTCTGGCAGTGGGGCTGCAAACCAATGTCCCAAACGCTGACGCATTTTCGCCGAGTGCAACTCTTGGAATAAATTCAGACACGACAGAAGTAATAAACGTTCCAGCTGAGGTTTGACACGTGGCTGTCGTTAAAAACAGCATCACTGAGCATGTTAGCATGTTTAGCTTTATAGAAGTAGAAATAACTTAATTCTGTAGTCAGTCACGACAACATATGAGATTCTGCGACGCCGTGTAAGAAAGAAATGAAGAAATAAAGGAAATGTGAAGGGGGCTTCCCTGACATTTTAAAGAGCAAGCCGAGCAATTAATGGAGATAATTGACAGAATAAACGGTATCGGAAGTAACTGTTCATCTGAAGCCTCTCATTATATGTGAAACATCAAATTACGCGACGGCACTTTAAATTCATGGTTTCGACCATCATCTGATCCGGAGCCAGACTACCTTTGGCTTCGCCTCCCCGTGGCGGCGCATCTCTAAGCAGCCCGGGCTTACCGAGGGGCAGGCCATCTGCTTTCACATGCGTGCCCACGAAAGGAAAATATCCAGAGATTGTCTTCTCTTAGGGAGCCGAGCCGAGGTGATTTCATAAAGGGAAATATTTATACGCGCGCCCGCTTATCGCCCACCAAATGTCGAGAAGTATTAATATGTAGCATCTCGCGAGGCTCTCCAGGACACTTGCCATGGCTCCAGAAAAGGGAGAAGGGGCCCCCGTGTTATCGAGGCTCGGCAGTGTGACGCGGTGATGCTATCGGCCGTGTTGACTGGATTCCATTAGGCAATGCTCACATCTATGTCTACTGAACATATTGGCTCGCACAGCAGGGCGCGCGGGCGAGTGATAGGCCCGCAGTCATGAGCTATCATCCGCCATCCAGGCCGGCGTATCAGCGCGTACACATAGTTTACTGCAGACCTGATGCTGCGCCGCCGAGATTATGGGAAGGCTCCGGCTTCCTCTCGTATAAATCATACTTTGGCCCGAAAAAAGAGAAGAAGAAGAAAAAAAATGCTGCAGTTTTAGGATGACGGGAATATTCTTTTTTTTTTCTCGACACTCTCACGACTTCCCTAAGTACCGAATGTTCTCCACACTAATAGGATGAGTCATTTTGGCCTTTTGTGTACCCAGAGCTGCTGATTTAGGCAGCAGATTTGCATTGCAAAGACTGTAACAGGAAAAAAAAAGAAATAAATAAACAAACAGAGCGAGGGTGTAATAAGACAGCAGATAAAGGATAAGTAATGAGAGGCAGCTCCCTGGTAAGCCGGTGGTCCTTGGAGGTCAGCGACGGGGCTCGGCGGGGCCTAAGCTCAGCTGTGCGTCCGCATCGGACTGTTTTTAATGAGCTTGCGGACTCGCCGAGTCACCGACAATTAAATGGAAATCAATGAGTTTGTAATCATTGGAGCGACTGACGGAGGTGCCGCTCGCCCGAAATCTGTTACAGGAGGTATGAATATTAAACGCAGGAGGAGCTTCACCTCCTGGCTTCAGTCAAAAATCTGCCCACGCAGTATTTACCAGTCAGTAGGTCAGTGTTAAGATTCACAGTGAATCCGTGTGACCCTTTTGAACTCCACGCTGGACTTTGCGAGCAGACTTGGGGAAAAAAAAAACCCAGCCAGAGTGGACTTAATCAGGCCCGGGTGCACCAGCGAGTCCACCTTCTCCTGCTCGAATCGGACCACGGATTCATAATCCTCCAACTGCTGGACAAATGCAAAGCTCAGCGATACACACAAACTTCCAGCACACTGGCAAAACTATGTGTCTTCACTTCAACTGCTTTTCTCCTCTCTCTCTCTCTCTCTCTCTCTTTCTTAAAGCCTGCTTTGTTTTGAATGTGGGTGTTCATTCATTTTTTTTCCCCTTCCCTTCCGCGGCAGCTTACAGGCTCAGGCTCGAGTTCACAGTTCTCCCATAGCTCTGACAAACACATTGTGTAGCCTGTTGTTCGGATTATCTACAGAGGCAACAAGCTTTGGAGGCGCTGCCAGACAAAATCCTAATTACGCAGAATGTACTGTGCTCTTCTTGAAATATGGTGCCTCGGAAAAAAAAGGAATGTTCCGACATGAGTGACGGCGCTTCTTTTGAAGTGTCGTGTCAACAGACGTGAATCTGAGCGGATCATCAGCTGGATCGTTTGTTATTCTATGAAGGGTTTTTGTGGAGTTATTTAGGGGAGAAAAAAAAACAGCAACAAAATCCACAAGAAATTCATGAAATGCTGTTTTTACTTGACATTTTAAGCACCGTCTCAGCCATCTTGTAATTGGCCGACGTTACCGAAAGCTGAACAGGTTTCGAGTCGATGTGATGTGAATCCTGCAAGTCCAGAATTTTGAGACCTTTTTTTTTTTTAACACGCAGCAAGCGTGTAGAAAAAGTACACTGGGTGCTCATTGTGCGCGCCGCGTGTTTGTCATTATGCCTGCACTTTATTCCACACCCACGGCTCTATTCTTAACGGAGTCCACATGCCCTCCGCTCGGCTTGACTCTCTCGCGCCCGTGCAGCCGAACACAATGGACAAAGTAGAGCTCTGCTCGCTGCCAGAGAGCGGCCGTCACGTTCCTGCGTCCCCGCCACTGCCACGCGGGGGAATCAGCAAGTCTGCCGTCTGCAGCTCTCCAAGGAAACTCCGAATTGGTGTGAGGGGAAAAGATAAGCAACAAGGTTAAATATATTCTGAAGGGAATATCGTTGAGAAGCCCATAAAATTGTTACAATTCAAAGCAGAGGGCAAGAGAGTGGAGAAATACTATTATGTTTACAAAGTGTGCGTGGAATTCCATTAATTTTTTAAGCCTCAGAAGATGCACCAATGACTGTGAGCGGGAACAAAAAAAAGGAAAAAAATGAAGGAAAAAAATGAAGGAAAAAAAAGAAAAATCAATAATACATAAATGTAAGTCACCATTGACTGACTGGCAAAGTTTCCCTCTCAGAAGTTGCTTGTTTTGTCCGTGGCTGAGGGGAGAAACTGTCCACTCATCCAGGAAATAAGAGAGCAGCCATGTGATTTAGAGAGGAGCGTCTCTGCCAGGCGCTCGGTCCACCTGAGACTGAGATCATTCTGGGTGTTCAGCCGTCCGTTGATGGATAGACACACTTCTTTTATTGCTTTTGCTGGCCTTTGATCATCCCATTGTGTACATACTATTTCATGTTTTATCTGCAGTGCAACATTATTTGCTATATATTATAGTGGGCACCAAGAGACCTGTGAATTCAGAGGGTAACTTCAAGGAGAGTGAACTGTTTTCTCTCCTGGTTCATGCAGGAGACAGTCTGTCTGCGTGCGTGCGTGCGTGCGTGCGTGCGTGCGTGCGTGCGTGCGTGCGTGCGTGCGTGCGTGC